>CM056211.1:43171963-43519463 GCA_029692085.1 Gymnothorax javanicus | reverse complement strand
TTTACTGAATTCCCACTTGTTGTTAGCTTAAATTGGCTAATGCCCATGCTAACGCTCCCCCTTCCTTTCTGTGTTGGTTGTCAAGCAACAAAAGATTTATTTCTGTTCCGTTTCTTTTATACAAAGTATGCATGAGTGAAACACGAGTTGCCTTTCATATTCATTATACTGAGCATTAGGAGTGTACAAAAAATTTTAAACGTGTACACGCGCCGTATAATTGCGTGCATACGTGTCTTCAGAGTTAGTAGATTTTGACCGCTATACAACCGTTGGAGGGCACTGTCACCATGCCAGTGACACAGTCCAGACAACCATTTACGCAGTGATCAGCCAGATAAGTTTATTAAATCAATAGACGGTAATAGTGAATTTGTAGGTTACTCCAATACAAAATTACGGCCTACATCAGATAGGCATAAAATCACAAATAAATGAATAATGTTAGGCCCTCTCACCAATGTAAATGAATTATCAATAAACGAAAATAATAATTTTGACAAGCAAGAACATGGACATGAATGAATTCTAACAGATTAGCTCTGCTTTTTTGTCATTGTCCTTATTATTGTACCTTGTTTTTGTACAATTTGTTTTGTGAACTTAAACAGCAAACTGCATCCCCCACTCACAGCGGGAGCTGCGTCTCACTATCGTTACGTTTCATTGCGTCATGAAAGTGAATTGTAATTGAGGAGGAAAAGCAGCTGGATAAAGTAAAACTAAATTGAGAAAGACTTTTTACATCCACAAAGCTAAAACAAAAAGAAATGTAAACTGCGTTTTACGTGTTCTCATTCAAATAACGAAATGAATATCGTCGGCCTGCGGATAAAACCTCCTATCTTCAAAATGATAAACTTCACAGGACAATAAAAAATAAATATAAAATAAAAAATGAAATAATAAAATATTATAAATTATAATTGAAAATATAAATTAAAAATGTTTAATTTTGCATGTAAGAATAGTGGACATACGAGTTTTTGTTTCTTATCAATTGGGAGATACGAGGTTTTATTAGCAGGCCGACGATATGCTTTTCTTTTAACGAGCAGAGGCGAGGATGACATTATGCATGCAAATATAGGCTTTTGGCCGACAGAAAGTCCACCAAAAATGTAAAAAAAAAAACAGTGAGTGATCAATATGCGAGATAAAATAATGAGCTATTAACCAATTGTGTTTTAAAGCAACATAAAGAGGAACTGAGCGTGGAGACGATGGCTGTGTCCGAATAGTCTTTTTTGCGTAGGAAAGTTTCTAACTCCTTGAAAAAGATCCGTAAGTATTTAAATGGCAGTCATGATAAGGGTGTTCGAATTCTTTAAATGTAAAGGAAAGGTGCCACAATGCTTCCTAATTTATCACCTTTAGGATAGGGTGTGTTGAAGCATCCTTTTCGAAAAGAAAGGAGGAAATGCTATCCCGCAATTCCGCGAAGACCGTCCATCCGGCCAATCACGAAAACAAACAAACATGACGGGCAGAAGGCGGGTGATCGCTGTGCTTAGTATAAGTGCATTCCGACTCTCATATTAGCGCGGGTCTCTTGCTAAGCTGTAAAAGAGTTCCCTTTACACCTTTCCTTTACCTCATGACGTTTTACACAGGTTAAAGAAAAGTGGTTAGGAATTGGACAAAGAATTTTTTTTTTTTACTTTTCGGACGCAGCCGATGACTGCTGTGTACATGGTTAGAGTTTTTTTAGAAACGTTTATGATTGACTAACCGTGTACACGTTTACAAGTCCCACCCCTACTGAGCATATTAACAGAAGCGCAGCTATTAACTACCAATTGTAATGAAGATTTTGATTAATTTAAAGCTCTGGGATCTGGGAAGTTTGCTGCAGATTTGATCATTGCACACTGCTTGTATGATTAGAAAACTAATGTATGTTTTAGATTATGTGGTTAGCCTGCTGGCATCATTGTTAGATTACTATGTATGTACAATAGTTTACTGATATATGTCCTTTCTCATTTCCTCCTTCAGGAAAACCATACATACATACAGTTCTGTGAAAAAGTATTTGCCCCCTTCCTGATTTCTTTTTTTTTTTGCACATTTGACTCACTTAGATGCTTCAGATCATCAAACAAATTTTTAATTTTAGACATATATAACCTGCATAAATACAAAATGCAGTTTTTAAATGATAATTTCATTTATTGAGGGAAAAAGCTATCCAAACCTATCTGGCCCTATGTTAAAAAGTAATTACCCCCTAAACCGAATAACTGGTTATGCCACTCTCGGCGACAACTACAATCAAGCGTTTGCGAAAACTGGCAATGAGTCTTTCACATCGCTATGAAGGAATTTACAGAATTGTTTTAATTCAGCCACATTTGAGGGTTTTCAAGCATGAACGACCTGTTTAAGGTCATGCCACAGCATCTCAATCGGATTTAAGTCTTTAGGACTTTGAGTAGGCCACTCCAGAACCTTCACTTTGTTTTTTTAAGCCATTCAGAGGTGGATTTGCTGGTGTGTTTCAGATCATTGTCCTGCAGCATAACCCAAGTCTGTTTGAGCTTGAGGTCACAAACTGATGATTGGACATTCTCCTTCAGGATTTTATGGTAGAGAGCAGAATTCATGGTTCCATCAATTACGGCAAGTCGTCCAGGTCCTGAAGCAGCAAAGCAGCCCCAGACCATTACAATACCACCACCATGTTTGACTGTTGGTATGATGTTCTTTTTATGAAATGCTGTGTTAATTTTACGCCTGATGTAACAGGATGCACACCTTCCAAAAAGTTCAACTTTAGTCTCGTCAGTCCACAAAATATTCTCCCAAAAGTCTCGGGTATCATCAAGATGTTTTTTGGCAAATGTGAGATAAGCCTTCGTGTTCTTTTTGGTCAGCAGTGGTTTTCGCCTTGGAACTCGCCCATGGATGCCATTTTTGCCCAGTCTCTTTCTTATTGTTGAATCATGAACACTGACTTTAACTGAGGCAAGTGAGGCCTGCAGTTCTTTAAATGTTGCTCTGGGTTCTTTTGTGACCTCCTGGATGAGTCGTCGATACGGTCTTAGAGTAATTTTGGTGGGCCAGCCACTCCTGGGAAGGTACCCCACTGTTCCAAGTTTTATTCTTTTGTGGATAATGGCTCTCACCGTGGCTTTGTAACCCTTTCCAGACTGATAGATGTCAATGACTTTGTTTCTCATCTGTTCTTGAATTTCTTTAGATCGCAGCATGATTTGTTGCTTTTTGAGAACTTCTAGCCTACTTCACTTTGTCAGACAGGTTCTATTTAAGTGGTTTCTTGAATCAACAGGTCTGGCAGTAATCAGGCCTGGGTGTGGCTAGTGAAATTTAACTCGAAAAATGTGGTTAATCACAGTTAATTCATGATTTAACGAGGCAGGGCATTACTTTTTCACATGGGGCCAGGTAGGTTTGGAAAGCTTTTTTCCCTTAACAAGTGAAATCATCATTTAAAACTGTATTTTTTATTTACTTGGGTTATCTTTGTCTTATATTAAAATTGGTTTGATGATCTGAAACATTTAAGTGTGACAAATATGCAAAAAAATAAGAAATCAGGAAGGGGGAAAAAACTTTTTCACAACACTGTATCTACATCCATTCATACTTGTGACTGTGTCCCTGCGTTATATGAGTGGGTGAACTGTCTCCTGCCTCTTGTGTACTTCTTGCTGGTGTGCCCCATGGTGGATGGAAATTTTAGCTAGCCCCTAAAATCCCATAAAAGACTTAAGTCTGAACACATTTTGCTATCAGCTATGTCACATTGACATATCCCAGCAGTATCATCATGAGCTGTTTTTGTAATGCTCTCAAAGCATACTATCATGTCTGGTTATGTAGCAGAGCATTAGTTGTGTTGGCAGAAAAAAAATTCCAGATTGTTAAACTCAGTGCATTCCATAGTTGGGTATTGGAACAATCACGGGAAAGCATACATGACGGGTCCTCAACGAGAGCTTTGTTTTTTTTTTTTCTAACTCTCACCATTCAAGAGCAAGAGAACATTTGATGTCACTGTCAACAGGAAAATGGCAGATTTCATGAGTGTTTTGATCCGGACGGTTAAGTATTTATTATTCAGTTCATCTTTGTCTTAAAATTACTATATATATATAAGGCAATGAAAACGCAACACTCTAAATTTTGGTTTATTTTTGCTCAGGACCAGAGTAGTCCAATTTGAGTTCTTAAGTGACCATTGGGGTCACAATGTGTACCTCGTTACACATGAATGATCATCATGTAACTCAACAGTGTGAGTTGGACTCTCATCAATCCATATTGAGTACAACATATGGGATTAGGAGTTGTGCAAGTACAGTGGTTGAAATGAAGGAGGGGTTGTCTTCCCTATATAAAGGCATGATAAAAGCCACACAAAAAACATTTTTAAGTGTCATAATGCCACGTCTGTCAACTGAACAACGGAAAAGGGCCCTGGGTATGCTAGAGGCGGGAGTAAGTGCCCGGCAAGTGGATCAGTACGTTTTGGGTGTAGTACATCTAACTGGGACGAGCTCTTTCATCAAGAGTACCCAGACCTCAAACCAGGCAGCAACTCCAGAATGCACTACAGGCAGAGTGGCGACAACTTCCCCAAGACAACCTAAGACGCTTAGTCAGGTCCATGAGGAGACGTTGTACTGCCTGTGTGGATGTTCATGGGGGTCACACCCGATACTGACTGTTTTTTTGAGTTCATTTTTAAATGTGTGTTCCGTTCAGTCTTGTTGTGATTTTTCATTTTCAATTTGTGCTCGTTATGTTTAATGCATCTGTTTATTATTGTCCAAATCGGCCATTAACACATTTAATTCATCAAAGTCAACCCACCCAACATATTTGAATTGTTAAAATGAGAAAAGAAATTTGAGTCACAAAATTATTTGAAACCAAACTGGTGTTGCGTTTTCATTGCCTCTGAGTGTATATATATATATATATATAGTGTACAGTGCTTAACAAATTTATTAGACCACCTGTTATAAAAACGAGAAAACACAAATATTTTAGAAATTTGTCAACTTGTTTAAAACTAAAAATTATATCATTATTTCCTTGGCAAATAACAATCTGAAACAACTAAATAGTCCTTATTCACACATAAAAACCAAAAAAACTTTATTTTGTATGGCCTCCTTTGGCCTTGATAACAGTTTGCATTCTTGCATTCAACCACTAAAACTAATTTTTATGTTCAGGAATGCAAGTAAATTACTGTTATTTGGCATCTTTATGAAAAAAAAAAATAGTGTGCTTAGCTATTTTTTCTGCTTTTTGTAAAACAGTAAATTCGAAAATTCATGGATAACAACAATAAGTATATTTTAGCATTAAAAATATCATTTCAATTAAAGAGCTTGCACATACTGGTGGATTAACCGTTATAGAAACATAAAAAATGATTTTCGGTTATTAATGATTTGGTTAATACTGTTAATTTAGGGCAGCTGTGGCATAAACTTTACATTGGGTGGTGGTCTAATAAATTTGTTAAGCACTGCATATGTGTGCAGGACTAGGAAAAGGGGTCACTTGGGTCATTTTATGAAAATTGAGATTTTCCCACAAAATCAAAGGGCGCTCCAAGTTTTTCATTTTGAGAAAAAAATTGGGTGAATTTGTACACAGCAAAGTGTTGTGAATTGACAGTACAGCAGTGCTGGGATATCACTATCACTGGGATATCACTGAGATACCCCGTTAATCTCAGAATGGAAAAAAATCCCAAGTGACCCCTTTTCCTAGTCCTGCACACACACACACACACACACACACACACACATATATATATATTTATTTATTTATTTATATAGTTTAACACCAAAGGGACAGTTCTCCCATTTGCAGTTCACTTCAAAGGAAAGGCATCTTTCACTTTTACCTTCCAAGTTAAATCATTGAGTTCCTACTTGAAGTATCCACGCACGTTTGGTTACAAAAACGAACAATTTATAAGGTGGGCAAGTGATAAAGAGACATACATGTTTCATGTAATGTTTATGTTATTAAGTTCAAGAAAATTATTTTCAAAGAACTCAGAACACTTGTGGTCAAGCAACCTAATTTGAACCTTACTGATTTTTTCAGCATCTAGTTTGATTTATTTAAAAATGTTTCTAACCCAAAATGACCTCCAAATTAGAAAAAAATAGACAGTATATTTACGTAAGTGTCTTTTTTTCATCATGACATGCATTGACATTTCTGACAAAAATGTGGCATAAAAGGGTAAATAAGCGCTTGAAACATGACATGCACCTAATTAAGGCAAATTATCGGCTCGTTAAAAACCTATGATTGCAGCTGTGGTGGAAACAATAACCAGCACACACAGAGGGGCACCAGAACCAAGTTTGGGACCCACGGCTGAAAGTAGATAAGCCAAAGAAATATTTTTCTTTTTTTCTGAGAATATGAATAAGCAGCCTCCCCCAGCACTGTGTCCCATCAACCATGAACTTCCACAATCACAGTGTTCCACTAACAACCAACAATGTGCACACAGTTGCTATGACCTCTGCATAGCAAATGATCACGTTACTTTCACAACATTTTATCCTGTAGGGTTTCACAAGTTGGCTTAATAATGCTGCCTTCCCTCAATTAACATATTGAAGCAATAAGAACAGCTTCAGATGAAAGACACAAGGTGAATAATAATATGTGTCCTAAGCATAAGAGCAAAGAGTTGAAAAAGCAAGCTTCATTAAAATAAGATAGTTGAACACTTAAATGTGATTTAAAAAAACTGATGCATCACCGTGCTGTAATTGCTTTCAGCAGGAAACAGAACAATTAGTTTACAATGCGAATGTCGAATAGGTCTGCATATTCTCTGGTAATCGTGATAAGCCTGCTTCATTCTCTATACCAATTAAAATCAAGCATTTAATCAAATCTTAGTTCAACAGCATAATGGCAATAGCAAGGTTATTTCATCTCTCTATATACAAAAACATATACTCATTAACATACTATCATTAACATACATTCTTGATATCAATGGTACCCCTTGGGACACAGATGCTTCCGATGAGGGGCTGGCTTTCTTAATGAGCACGTCACAGCAGTCATCCATGAAAGGTTTCTATCTGCACCACAGTCACTAAGTTTCCTGACTTCATTGTACTTTCCTGTAAAATGCCAACTAAAAGCAAAAGACATTCCCCCAATCTTCTATTTTGACTGTTTTATTCTCATTTTTTATGCCTCATTGGTTATTTAATTATACTCAGTCAAAAAAGAAACTTCACACTCATAAATTTCTAAATATTTTCTTGAAACTTAATACAAGAGATATTATTATTATAATTCGGGGTAAATGCGTTGTCAAAGACATCATGACACACAACAACTCCGGCGTGCACAAAGCATGCAGCACGTGCGAGCATACATCAAGGTAAAAGCATGTTTCCTCGTGTTCCTAGTCACGTGACCTTATGAGACGCGCAATTGAGCCCACGTTAGCACGGTAGAGTGACATCTCGGAAAAACAAGTTCTTACAGTCAATTATCCGTTGATTTGCAATGCGACGACTGTCAAACATTCAACGTGAACGTGCCATTGGCATGCTGAATACGGGAACGTCGGTCATTGACGTTGCCAGGGTTATGGGATGCAGTCGACGGACTATTCATGATCTTCGGACACGTCTCCAACAAACTGGCACCACAGCAGACCGACCTCGTTCGGGTAGACCACGTGTGACGACATAAGCAGAAGACCGACAAATCGTCTTCGTCATTTGCGTGTCGATTTCTCACTGCAACGTCCACTAGGAATGAATTGTTTAGAGGTTGTGTGACTGCCCAAACCATACGTAATCGCCTGCGCACTGCTCGTCTCCATGCACGTCGACCATATCGTGGACCAATTTTAACCCAGTTACACCGACGTCAACGGCTTCTCTGGGCACAACGACATCTGAGATGGACTCAGCGTGATTGGAATAGGGTCGTTTTTAGTGACGAATCCAGATTCACTTTGCACTTCGCTGATGGGAGAGTTAGAGTTTGGAGGAGACGCGGTGAACGCAACGCCCAGTGTTGTGTGCAGGAAGTGGACCGTTTTGGGGGCGGTAGTGTTATGGTTTGGGGTGCCTTTAATGGTCCTGCCCGTTCCCAACTGATGGTCATTCAAGGAAACCTAACTGCTGCAGGATACAGAGATCAAGTGCTCATTCCAGAGCTTTTGCCATTCATGGCAGCTCATGGCCCAGGTCTGACATTCCAACACGATAATGCCAGACCTCATACGGCCAATTTAACGCGGAATTTTCTTAGGAATGCTGGCATCAATGTCATGGAGTGGCCCTCAAGGTCTCCCGACCTTAATCCCATAGAACATGTATGGGATTTGTTGGGCAGAAGACTCCGTCAAGTAAGGAACCCTCCACAGAATTTGCAGGAACTTGGTGCCATGTTGGTTCAATTATGGCGACGCATCCCCCAAGCTGTGTTCAGACGCATCATTCAATCCATGAGGAGACGTTATATACCACAGTTGTGAACGCTCATGGAGGGCATACGCGCTATTGACATGCTTTCATCAAGTTGTAACTTACCATTTTTACTCTCTTACATTTCCGTAGCATTTCCGGTGGAACTGGTTACATTATGAATATGATTTTTATGGTACACTGTCCTTAATGGGTACAGAATGGAATTAAATCATTATTTAAAACCACGTTTCTTGTATGTTCAACTTATCAACCTCCAAACGAGTGTGAAGTTTCTTTTTTGACTGAGTATATTTGAAGTACTGTAGTTATGCACTGCTCCAAAAATCCTTATGTTGCTGACCTGACTTATGTTGTTTAGTATGAAGCTTATATAAAATGAGGCCATAGCCTGCATGTAAAATGCCAAAGAGTTTAATTATCACGCATTTAATGATTACAGCTTTATTAATTTGTGTTTCCACTCTGTTTCATTTATCTGATTATATTGCTCAGAAGCTGCTTTAAAGCAAACCAGTCAATGAAATGTCACCTGAGGCAATACTTCTGTTGTGGTGTTGTGTCACTGGGGTCTGGTAGTTTGGTTAGCGGTTCAAGCCCCGATATAGCCATAATGAGGTTGGAGCAGCTGTTGGATGGGAGATTAGGGCCTACCACAAAAAAAATAGTTGGGAGGCTGCGCAGTCGTGGACAACTCGGGTGTTGAAGGATATTTATTTCACTTCTTCCAAATAATAAACCACAGTATTTGTTGTTATTCTCTCGATTTTTGCCACTTAAAAGCTTACATTAAGAATTGAATAGGTCTGGCATTTAGTAGGCTATGTTGTTTAATTCTGAATTTACATTTCAAAAACCCAAAAATTCAATAGGTTTGTGGGTATGAATACTTTTTTTATATACCCTACATTCTATACATTCTAACAAAAGTTGTGTTGGATAAAAAGTGCGAGCTAAATAAATGTAATTTCGTATCTGTGTGCATATGTATATTCATGTGAGCGCGCATTACAACGGGGGGTAACTGACCATTTTATCCAAAATGACACATATCTGTGTGCATAGATAATTATGCTAAACAGGGGCCATTGTCCTAGGAGCTGTGCAGGGTTTAGGGTCTTGCTCAAGAGCCCAGACAGCTGCAGTGATGTTCTTATTGCTAAACTGGGGCTTGAATCTTCCAATTTTTCTAAGCCTGAGGCAAATGAGCCATCAGGGTATTGCTCATCTCAGCACGGAGTATCACTTTATTTCCCCAGATAGATTGAAGGGGATTCCCCAGGAAATGCAAAGAGCAGTCTTACTCAAATTACCTTGCCCTCAAAGACAGTCGAGCGCCCATTAGACAAAGAATCTGCGTAGTGCATCTGGCCGTCCCCACCTTTGGTAAGTGCAAGAGTACGTCCTCAGATTTTGCCCTTTTTCAGGCTCATTTCTGACGCATATAAGCACTCTTTATCTACGATCTAAAAGTCGGTGTCCGGACCACCTGAACATTTATTTAATTTTTAAAAGTTACATGAAAATGCGAGGACAAATGAACTCTAGAATTAGTCGAAACAAACCAACTTCTCAAGTTCACGGAACTTAGAATTTTAAGGTTTGGAAAGTTTTGTTTTGTGCACCAAAAGGCATTGTACAGGACCCGGCACGAACAATGTTGGTAAAAGTACATTAGCGATCAGATTTTGATTAAACGCTGATTTATTAAAAAATGGGCTGATGCTTACAAGGAACAGTGGATGAAAAACCTGAAAGTCACAAGAATACAAGAATGCAGGGAAGTCAAAATGTCATGCTGCACTTGAGATTTAAATTGTATTCATTTTCAGAATATAATCACTGCATTATTTTGTTATGGAGTAGCAAAACGGTTGATCTTACAAACAGTAACATATGCTTGGGAACAAAAGACAGATTTAATGGCTGTTCCTCAGGTGGGGGTCCTTGGGTATCCAGGTGGATGTCAGTTGGACGTCATCGATTTTACATCTTCGATTGATGGTGCAATTTACTTGAAAATTAAATGTTGAACTATATTGTAAGCCTTTGAAGCTCTTTTTTAGAATTTTTAATTTATCTAAATTGTAAGACAGATTCCCAGAATTTAAGTTAATTAGTTCTAAATAACCAGCTATGATTGAAACATCAGCATTAGAATTTTCAGTTAATTGAATACTGCGCATGTTTATGCACAGCAAAGTAAGAATAAATACATGCAGATGTACTGTATGTGTCTGAGACTGATGAGAGCAGTTTTTACTCAAAGATAAAAGAAAATATATTTCAAACAGAAAGCTCCGCAGCAAATATTCAAGCATGAATTTTATCCATTTTTTTCATGAAATTTTTCACTTTTGAAATGCTGTGACTTTCCAACTGACAAACTTCCAAAAAAGAAGGGAGGAAAAACAATTTTTTAATTATGCTGCGCTCCTCGCCCCCAACTCCTGCACTAATACTTTGTGGCAGCTTTTTTTGCATTTAGCCTTTTACAGCGGCAAGTTGTGAATAAGTTGGCTGACATAAAGTGGCTTAATTATTAGCCTAATATCTCATGATTAACCATTGGTATTTTTGTGTGTGGTTGTTGGCTGAGAGGTCTTGAGGATAAACAAACTCTCATATTGTTTTAGTCATTTCTGGAATTATATTAAAACCTTCAAGGTAGACCTTTAATGTTTACAGAAGGCTTTTAGGTATGTTTATATGTAAACACTTGTATCTAGCATCACAAATGATCTTGATTAAGGGACATATGATAGATTTAAGTGCAGATGAAATATTTACCGAGTAGTTATGATCTGGATAATTGTTGTAAGCTTCAGTAAGCTTCTGCAAAACAAGCACACATGCAAGCAATAAACAATTTTCTTTTAAGAACGTGTTATAGTATACTTTACTTGCAGTGGGCTGCAAAATTACTGGCACTTCTGACTGGCAATGCACAATCAATACTGTAAAAAAAATTCAAAAAAATAGATTTAGAGAGAAACTCTAAATTACAACGTGATGAATACTGAATGATATTAATGTTCCAATGGAACCAACCATTTACTGATTTAATTTAAAATCAATTTCCTCCAAATTAAGGTTTCACAATTAATGGCATCCTTAAAGATTATTGTCAATAACATCTCTACCCTTTCACTTTGTTAGTTTGGTCAATGTCAATCATCATATCAGTCTTAGTCCTTGCTGTCTGCACTCCTATTATATTTTTTTCTCTTTTCCTTTTCATGCATTTTTCTTGTTTAAGGAAAGCAAAAACCTAAATCATCTGTCAGTTTTCTTGCTATATGGTTTTGTTTCATCAAGTTTTGTTTGATTTGGATTTATTTGTATACCCACCCCTTGTCTTTCTCTTTTCTTGGACCCTCCCTCCATACTTTAAGTATAAAATATAAACCAGGTATCAAATTCCACATATTTAACTTTTATCAAAGTGTCAATGAGCTACATTGAACCATGGCATCACTTCCTGTTTCACTCGGGTATATAAATGAGGTAACACACATGCAATATTCGGTAATAACTACAGTATAAGGATATGCCACTGAGCACTGTCAGCTCTGCAAAAAAAATGAAAAGAAAAAAATACTAGGTAAGATGAATTTACTTATTTTAAGACTTAAAACACTTATTTCTATCACCATTTTTCTTAGTAAGACAAAAAAATTGTCCTTATTTGAGGTTATTTTGACTAGTTTGCCAATGGGGTAAGCAAATTTTCACTTGTCAAGCAAATAGTGACTTAAAACAAGTTACTGAGGAGGATGTTGAGAAAAGCATCAAAATTCCCAAGAATCACTGTGAGGGCATTGCAGGCCATGGTGGCATCTTGAGGTCATCAGGTTTTAAAAAGCACCATCAGGTGCTACCTCCACAACCACAGGCTCTTTAGAAGGGTTTCCAGAAGAAAACCTTTTTTGACCAGAAGACACAGAAGCAAGTGCTTGGAGCCCAACATCATTTAAATCATGACTGGACTAGAAGAAAAAAAAAGAGAAAATAAATAAATAAATAAATAAATAAAGAGAGAAAAGTGATAATGATAGAAAGAAAAAAACTGAATAATAAGTTTTATTGAAGAGAGAGAAGAAAAAAAGACAGTCATTGTATTATAGATGAGTATGTGTGTACGTACAAGTGTGAGTGTGTGTGTGTGTGTGTGTGTGTGTGTGCGCTAAAGAGTGCGTGTATCAGAGGGAGGGGGAGGCTGAAGGTGGGGAGGTGAGGGGTGGGGTATTGCACTGAGTGTGTGGTTCTCTCTACCACCACAACGCAGCCAGAATCTTGTCCTCCCTGGGTGTTTCTTCATTTCCCCTTTCAGGGTTTAGGTTTACCACTCGGGCTCAACCATTATGCCAGACTGTAATGGACAATGCCACCACCCTCAGGAAGGGCCTTATTCCCATATTCGGCAATATTTCAGCTTTTCTGTTATGTGGTTAGCAGGATTGATATCCAGCCATTGATGCCACCAGCTGACTCCAGGGAATAGGCTGATACACTGTAGCCCAGCACTGCTGCCTGGCACTGCTTTGGGGGACCAGGGGTTAGGCAGAGGGTAGGGGTTGAGGGAGGGTTAAAGCATGATGTGTGCGTGTGTGTGTGTGTGTGTGTGTGTGTGTGTAGTAAATGTACTGTTGTTGTGTACTTAAAAAGATAAATAAATAAATAAATAAATAAATAGTTGGCAAATTGCCAGTATTTCAACTCCCCCCGGACTATCGGCCGAGGTGGAGGGATAGCATCTGTTTTCAATCTAGCTTCCAATGTTGACTGTTACCGTCGGTTTCTTTTTCCAGCTTTGAGATACAGACATTTATTATAAACCTTAACACTCCCGTCCTGTGCGCCTGGTGTATTGTCTGCCGCAGTTCAACAAGGATTTTATACAGGACTTTACGGGCTTTGTGGCAAAATTAACAGTGAATTTTGATCAGTTTTTAAATGTAGGGGATTTTAATATTCATGCCTATGGAGAGACATTTGTCTCTTTATTATTCAATCAAATAGAATAGATTTGCAACCAAAAAAGAGATTTGAGAGCAAAACAGAATAAGTGGCAATCAAAAAAAAAATATTGAGACCGAAACAGAATAGGTTGCAATTGGGAAAAAAAATGTTTTGAGAGCATATTTCTTCAACTTCAATCAAACCTAATGTTTGTAAGTAAAAACGTATGATCATTTTGCTCATAAATCAGTCCTCTTTGCTTGAAAGTGAAAAAAATTTTGCTAGAAAATCAGTCCTCTTTGCTTGCGAGTTAAAAAATTTTTCTTGAAAATCAGTCCTCTTTGCTTGCAAGTTCAGAAGTTTTGCTTGCAAATTCAGCTGCACTTAATGGGCGGGGCCTACTCTGATGGATGAGAGAAGAGTTTCTAATGGTGGGTTTGACCTGGCTCCAGTGCGGGCTGCACATTCCGCGTTACACCCACTTCTCCTTTGTGTTATGCTACTGGGAGGTAAGTTGATAGTCTATTGCTCTTTGAAATTGAAATGCTTCCCATTAGTAATGAATTATGCTAAATAGCGTAGGCTACAGCCTGCCGTACATTCACAACAAGAAGAAGAAGAAGTAATGAATTATAATGCCCTGCTGCTTCAAGCAAGCTGATTAGCAGCAACATGGTTGCCCCTCTCCACTTGCTAGTCACGGCCTGAGCAGAGTAGCCTGCCTCGGAATGAGTGAGTGAGTTACAGGGAGGCGTATACAACATGGGGCTGTGATTTAAACATTTATGCCCGATTTCACAGAAGCATTTTGGCGTACGTATAACTAACATGCGTTTAAATTTTAAATGCATGTTAAAATGCTGTTGTATGCGGACAGCTAAACGAGTGTTTAAACACCTTGTCACAAGATGGGATCATCGCACGTTTAGCTGCATGCGGATAACCTTGCGTTTAGCCCTCAGAGTAAACAGGTGCGGTCAAATTATAGCAATCTGCCATTGCATAATGGGCATTTCCAATTGTCGTTACTAGTTAATAACCCCATATGTAAGGGTAGTTGCGTTGTGGACACGCATTTCGCACAGAGATGTCGGCAAAAAAAACGTGGCGAGAATTTCACTTTGCTTCAAAGAATGTTAAACTTTCTTTGTGTGTCCTGTGGACATGAGCAAGATGCTGATGTCACGCGCATCCTTCACCAAAATCGTTTCATCCTCGGCATTCGTGGTGATTTCATACATTAATTTGTGCTTTCATTATCGGTGAAGAGAAAAAATACAGTTCGGACTTCACTCACGGTAGCCTTTTTGGAAAATGTAAACGTGGATGTGAACGAAAAACATGGCCTTGCAGGAAGCAGGAAGCAGGAAGACAGCAGTCAGAATTGACATGCTTAAAATCAGACAAGTCTTTGGCGCTTGGACTCTTCGGGAAGACTCGTAGAACAGGAGCACGGCTCAGAGCAGCAGCTGGAAAATCCCCTGAAGAGTCCAGACACTGGTGGCGGTGGTGGTTGAAGGCTGACAAAGCTGGAGCAGCAGTACGGAAGGTCTGACGGAGCAGGGTGGTGTTGGGGAGAAGGAGGGTCAGCGAACAGCAGCATGAACAAACAAGGGCAGAGAAAAATAACATTTTTTTAAAAAGACAGCAACATAACGATTGGCTAGCGATGCGACTGTGGTGTGCCACAGTTAGATAGAAGAGATCAGCTGCTACACCAGCTGACTGCTCAATTGACAGCCCCAGAGATTGACTGCAGGGATTTGTAAACCCACAAAACAATACCAACGACAGAAATTGCAGGGCCTGAAGGCTCCATGTGTTCTTTTGGCTGGCGTTAACTCGCGCAACCTCCTGGCCGGTGTGAATCGCAATAAAAATAAATCTATTTTCTCCGTTAGAGAACAGGGGCACAAAAACTTTAGCGGTTACAATTAATCTGACTCCATAATACATTTAGAATACCAAATTTAGTTATACCCTTGTTAAATATCTGACTCCAAATTAGAATTAGAATTTATAGTTTAGGGACAACATGCGTGAATCTCGGGGCAGCTACGCCGCCAGACTCTTCCGTGAAAACCAGTTACTCAACCGACGCCCCGGGTAATAAGCGCAGTTGCGGATCTTAGTTCGTGAGAGTTCTAGAGGATGGAAGAAATTACCATGATAGTAGCACCTTTGGCATAAACATATCATGAACCCAGATTTATGTGCACCACAGGGCCCCTTAAGGGGATCGGCCAGGCACCGCCTTATATACCCAAGGGTGCCCTTAAGGCCAAATCCCCAGGACCGGCACTACATAAACCCTTTATATAAGTAGAATGTAATCTGCAATCCAACTTAAAACCCATCACTACCTATAAACATCAGCTAGCTAGTCTGGAATGGTAAGGAATAAGCCCCTAAGTACCGGTTAACGTGGCTAGAAAGAATAAAAGGATTAGGAGTCACAGAGACCACATAAGCAAAAGGAATAACAATAATTTATTCACCAGGTAGGCAAGAGCTTAAATCAACAGACCAAATATCAGTTACCACGAATTTAGACGAATATAAAAGTCATACCTGGCGACAGCTACACACGCAGAGTTGGGTGAGTGCGAAATCAGAGAGACGATTCGCCATAGCTATAGAGTCTACTCACGCACTTACGTACGCGGGGAGAGATCGGATACGATCTTCCCAGAATGGATTGTTTCTCTTTGCTTTAAGCCAAATCACGCCTTTGATCCAGGCGGCATGGCCATAAACACCTGGAAGGGGGGTCGAATCCGGTTTTTGGGTTTCCACCATTGGGAGGATGTAATAAAACACTTCTGCAGAGAGAGGAGAATAGGGTGATTACCAGAGAGGATTCTGACCAAATTCTCAGGAGTTTCCAAAAGGGAATGAACCATAATTTCAATGGGAATGAAACATACTCCATTCAACTCCTTGGATTCCCCCAAGAATAACAAGACCAAACATGATATGAATATGTACTAATATGATGCAGTTGTCATGTAATATATGGGTAAATTGGGTTATAAGTCCAGAAGTGATTATTTAGCAGAATATTGAACATATAAGTATATTATGAAATTCCCAGAGGTTTAGATTATTTTAAACAGATTAATATAACTGGACTTTAACTTCATTGGGGACAGTGATATGACTCCCACAGGGGCATTGTGTCAGTCAAGGCTTTGCAACTACCCCCCCTCGTACAGAGTAAAACCAGGGACACCCAAAGACCATTGACACCTTCCACTTGCAGGCTAAAGGAACATCCTAGGGGGAAGGCCTTAAAAGTTTTATTGCTATTTGGCCAAGCTCTGGTCCGAGTTTATCAGCCATACGCAGGAACGTCTCCAGATTCTACAGATTTATGAGTGAGCATGCCAGTGAATGAAAAGAAAATAAACAGAGTTGAAGTGCGCGAGAGAGTCTTCCTGACTGAACTTTCGCTAAGCTTCATTAGGGGAAGTAGGTGTACATTTTGCAGTGAGCCTCAACCACCTGTAGATGCAAAATGACGGCGAAAAGACACCGTAGTGAAAATTTCATGTCAGTTGGGAGGCGGACCCTCATAGAGACTGTCAAAGTACGGGCAGGTGTCATTTGCGACAAGAAGGCTGATGCGAAGTCTATCTAAAAGAAGTCTGCCGCATGGACCAACATCGCAAATGAAATGACAGCATCCTTTCCGGTGTTCTGTGAAATTTTGCTACCTGTCAAAATATGCTACCTCACGGTACTGCGCTTGCGCAAAGCTAAAATCTCGGGCTGTTTCTTCACTCATATCTTAAGTATCTTCAAAAATCATAAAAATAGACTTTTTTTCAGTGCGCCTTTCTACCTGTAAGTGTATATATATTTGTATGTACACGCTGGGTTTTCCTGAAAATGCAGAAATTAGATGATAATGACGTATACGGGCATATACTGTATCTTCAAACAAACTTATCCAACTCAGTATAACATCTGCTTATGTTATACTAAGCTAACAAATAACAAAGTTACTACTGTAACTGATTCATATTGCAATATTTAGGCGAGAACAAAGACTGTACAATCGCTTTGCATTACGGTAACATTTTTTGACAAGGCAGCTCAAATTGTCAGAACACCAGACCTCACAAAAAGAACGTCTAAGATTACAAAGAACTCTGGCGGCGAATGAAAAATAGAGTGAAGTGCAGTAACTGCAGCAATTCATTAAAAGTATTTTTGGTGAGTCTGAAACGTTTAAGAAACTCTCCATCATCATAATCTTCCAAAGGGTTCCGCCTGTCACGAAAAGCCCTTGGCAAACCTCTTCGTTGTTCATTCTTGTAATTCGTTGGCCTAATTCGTGGGAAATGACACCAAGCGCCTGCAAAACTACCCCTCTCCCACGTTTAAGAATATCCATTGTTTGTTAAAACAGGAAAGCGTAGCTTATTATTTAGTCCGTGCTTTAGGTTGAAACCGCTTCCTAGTATATGACTAAAAGTAAGCAAGATTTAGGAACTGTGTAGCTGTTTTATGCGCGTATAGGAGATAAGCACCTTTCGTAATTATGGGCCTATATGTATAAATCACAGCCCTACGTTGTATACGCCTCCCTATAACTTACTCTCTCATTCCAGGGTAGGCTACTCTGCTCAGGCCGTGACTAGCAACTGGAGAGGGGCAACCATGTTGCTGCGAATCAGTGTGCTTGAAGCAGCAGGGCATTATAATTCATTACTTCTTCTTCTTGTTGTGAATGTACGGCAGGCTGCAGCCTACGCTATTTAGCGTGATTCATTACTTATGGGAAACATTTCAATTTCAAAGAGCAATAGACTATCAACTTACCTCCCAGTAGCACAACACAAAGGAGAAGTAGGTGTAACGCGGAAGGTGCAGCCCGCACTGGAGCCAGGTCAAACCCACCAATAGAAACTCTTCTCTCACCCATCAGCGTAGGCCCCACCCATTAAGTGCAGCTGAATTTGCAAGCAAAACTTTTGAACTTGCAAGCAAAGAGGACTGATTTTCAAGCAAAATTTTTTTACTTGCAAGCAAAGAGGACTAATTTATAAGCAAAATGATCATATGTTTTTACTTACAAACATTAGTTTGGATTGAAGTTGAAGAAATATGCTCTCAAACATTTTTTTTCCCCCAATTGCACAGATTCTGTTTTGCTCTCAAAATTTTTTTTTGATTGCCACTTATTCTCTTTTGCTCTCAAATCTCTTTTTTGGTTGCAATTCTATTCCATTTGATTGAATAATAAAGAGACAAATGTCTCTCCATACATGCTGTGAATACCGCTCCTTGGTCATAGACTTTCTGACTCTTTTAATCTCACTCTGTCAGTGTTTGGTCCAACACATAATAAGGGACACACTGGACCTTGTGCTATCCTTTGGTCTGAAATTAAATGTCAGTGAGATATGTGACAAGCATATTTCTGATCACTTTGCTGTTTTATTTTACGTTACGCTGCCTTGCTCCCTGGTTAAACCGTGTGCCCCGGACCGTCGTATGTGTATGATTAACCTTCAACTGCCTCTAGGTTTTTTGCAGCATTTAATCACTTTGTGCAACATACACAGGATCATTATTGTAATTTTAGTCCTGATGAGTTGTTGGACGTCTTTAACCTTACTTGTACTGATATATCAGATTTGGTGGCTCCTTTTAGGTGTAAATGCTCTGAGCCAGCAACCGAACCATAGCTTATTGACACCACTCGTGCTTTAAGACGCATTTGTAGGTGCACCGAGAGAAAGTGGAAGAAGGATAATCTTCAAGTTTCTTTAGAAATTCCTATTGCAGTATAAGAAGGCCGTTAAGGCTGTGAAAAGTCAGTTTTTATGTCATCTTGTGTCAGTTAATAGCCACGAACCTCAGTTTCTTTTTAGTACTTTGAATTCTCTTTTAAATCCTTGTGACCACACAGGTGCTGTACCTTCACCTAAACTATGTGAAGATTTTCTTAGGTTTTTTATTGACAAGATTTCTGCTATCAGGTCTTCTCTTTTGTCATCTCCATCAGATCTTGCTGTTTCCTCCAGTTGTACAGTTGTTTTTGAGAGTTTTGAGCAAGTGTCTATCTCAGCTTTAACTGATATAGTCCAACACCTTAGGCCTTCTTTATGTCCCCTTGACAGCATTCCACCTTGTTTTTTAAAGGAAGTTTTCCATAGCATCTGGCCCTGTGTTATGGATCTGATAAATTTTTCTCTGATGTCTGGCCGTGTTCCAGCTGCCTTGAAACACGCTGTGGTCCTGCCCCTCATCAAAAAACATAACCTTAACCCTACTGTTTTGTCTAATTTTAGGCCCATCTCCAAGCATCCTTTTCTCTCAAAGGTTTTGGAGAAGGTAGTATATGAACAGCTTCAGTCTTATTTTGATCTGAATGGCATTTCTGAGAAAGTCCAGTCTGGTTTCAAATCACGCCATAGCACAGAAACAGCACTTTTTAGAGTTTTAAATGACCTTCTTTTAAGTGCTGACTCTGGTAACTCTGCTGTTCTGGTCCTCCTGGACCTGACAGCCGCCTTTGATACAGTGGATCATAATATCCTCCTGTCGCGCTTAAATAGATGTGTGGGCATTAGGGACGCTGTCCTCAAGTGGTTTCAGTCTTACCTCTCAGACAGGAGCTTCTCTGTCCAGCTGGGCCAGTATTCTTCAGCTGGCCCCACCCCCCACCCCCGAGCTGTAGGGTGCCTCAGGGTTCCATTTTGGGCCCCCTCCTCTTTTCACTATATACAGTATCTCACAAAAGTGAGTACACCCCTCACATTTCGACAATTAATTTATTGTATCTTTTTAAGGGACAATGTTACAGAAATTAAATCTGAATATATTCTAGAGTAGTCATTGTACAATATGTGTAGCAGTGTAGATTTACTGCACTGTCCAAATAACTGAATAGTCACTATTTCCAAAATGGGTGGCAACAAAAGTGAGTGCACACCCCGATTGGTAATAGTCAACCAAGCAATTAATGTGTCTTATTCATCATGTTCATGTTTTTCTCTGTTCGACTGGGCCATATGAGGTTGTGTAACATGTGTTGAAGGTTTAAATTGTGCTGCTTTGGCGGCAATGCTCTCATTCTGGTCGCTTGATAGTCAACATGGCATCTCATGGCAAAGAACTCTCTGAGGATCTGAAAAAGAATTGTTGCTCTCCACAAAGATGGTCTAAGCTACAAGAAGATCTGTGAAACCATGAAACTGAGCTACAGCACGGTGGCCAAGGTTATCCAGCGAATTTCCAAGACGGGTTCTGCTCGGAACAGGCCTCGTCAGGGTCGACCGAAGAGGTTGAGTCCTCGTGCTCTGTGTCAGGTGCACCAGTTGGCCTCAGAAAACAGACGCAGGAGTGCTGGCAGCATTGCTAACAAGGTTGCAGCAGTGAGAGAACAACCTGTCAGTGCGCAGACCATACGCCGTGCACTGCACCAAGCCGCTCTGCATGGCCGTCGGCCAAGACGGAAGCCTCTTCTGAAGCCAGCCCACAAGAAAGCCCGAAAACAGTTTGCTGAAGAAAATTAATCCAAGAAGATGAACTACTGAAACCATGTTATGTGGTCTGATGAGACCAAGATAAACTTGTTTGGCTCAGATGGTTTCCAGCATGTGTGGCGGCGCCCTGGTGAGGAGTACCAAGACAAGTGTGTACTGCCTACAGTCAAACATGGTGGTGACAGCATCATGGTCTGGGGCTGCAAGAGTGCTTCTGGTCCTGGGGAGCTGCGCTTCATTGATGGAATAATGGATTCCAACATGTACTGTGACATTCTGAAGCAGAACATGATGCCCTCCCTTTGGAAACTGGGCCACACGGCAGCTTTCCAACATGATAACGACCCGAAACACACCTCCGAGATGACAACTGCCTTCCTGAAGAAGCTGAAGGTGAAGGTGATAGCGTGGCCAAGTATGTCTCCAGACCTGAATCCCACTGAGCATCAGTTGGGCATCCTCAAGAGGAAGGTGGAGGAGCAGCAGGTGTCCAACATCCACCAGCTCTGTGATGTTGTCATGGAGGAGTGGAGGAGGATCCCAGCAACAACCTGTGCAGCTCTGGTGAATTCTATGCCTCGGAGAATCAAGGCAGTGCTGGACAACAATGGTCATCACGCTAAATATTGACACTATGAACACAATTTGGCATGTTGACAGTGAGGTGTACTCACTTTTGTTGCCACCCATTTTGGATATAGTGACTGTTTGTTCAGTTATTTGGACAGTGCAGTAAATCTACACTGCTACACATATTGTACAATGACTACTCTAGAATATATTCAGGTTTCATTTCTGTAACATTGTCCCTTGAAAAGATATAATAAATTAATTGTTGAAATGTGAGGGGTGTACTCACTTTTGTGAGATACTGTATGTTGCCTCTGGGGTCCATTTTTAGAAAGCACAATGTCTTGTTTCATTGTTTTGCAGATGATGTACAAATCTATTTGCCCTTGAAAACTAATGACCGAGCCTCAGATCAGGTTTTACTAGACTGCCTCACAGATATTCGGTCTTGGATGGAAGTG
Organism: Gymnothorax javanicus; assembly: GCA_029692085.1. Lineage (NCBI taxonomy): Eukaryota > Metazoa > Chordata > Actinopteri > Anguilliformes > Muraenidae > Gymnothorax > Gymnothorax javanicus. Next base: position 43,497,503 of record CM056211.1, on the reverse strand, counting down.
AACTTTCTCTCTATGAACAAAAATAAAAATGAGATCCTCTTACAACCCAATTCCGAAATAGTTGGGACAAAGTGTAAATTGTGAATAAAATCAAAACGCAATGACTTTCAAATCACACCAGCCAGTATTTTATTCACAATAGAACAGAGATAACATAGCAAATGTTGAGACTGAGAAATTTTACAATTTTATCCACAAAATGAGCTCATTTCAAATTTGATGGCTGCTACAGGTCTCAAAAAAGTTGGGACCGGGGCCTGTTTACCATGGTGAAGCATCCCCTCTTCTTTTTAACACAGAGTGGAGGTGTCTGGGCATTGAGGAGACAAGTTTCCTGAGTTTAGCCATTGGAATTTGATCCCACTCCTGTTTAATACAGGCTTCCAGCTGCTGGAGAGTTTTGGGTCTCCTTTGACGGACTTTTCGTTTAATTATGCGCCAAATGTTCTCAATCGGTGAAAGATCAGGACTGCAGGCAGGCCAGTTCAGCACATGGACTCTTCTACTACGAAGCCATGCTGTTGTAATAGCTGCAGTATGTGGTTTTGCATTTTCCTGCTGAAATACACAAGGCCTTCCCTGGAATAGATGTCATCTGGAGGCGAGCATATGTTGCTCTAAAACCTTTATATACGTTTCAGCATTCATGGTGCTTTTTAAAACATGCAAGTGTCCCACACCATATGCACTAATGCATCCCCATACCATCAGAGATGCTGGCTTTTGAACTGAACACTGATAAAAAGAGGGGTGGTCTTTCTCCTCTTTAGCCCGGAGGACACGACGCCCATGATTTCCAACAAGAATGTCAAATTTGGACTCGACTGACCACAGGACACCTTGCCACTTTGCTACAGTCAATTTTAAATGAGCCTTGGCGCACAGAACACGGCGGCGCTTCTGGATCATGCTCAACAATGGCTTCCTCTTTGCATGATAGAGTTTTAGGTGGCATCTGTGGATGGTACGGCGGACTGTGTTTACAGACAGTGGCTTCTTGAAGTATTCCTGGGTCCATTTAGTAATGTCAATGACAGAATCATGCTGGTGAGTGATGCAGCGGCGTCTGAGGGCCCGAAGATCACAGGCATCCAGTAAAGGTCTTTGGCCTTGTCCCTTACGCACAGAGATTTTTCCAGTTTCTCTGAATCTTTTGATGATGTTATGCACTGTCGATGATGAGCCTTTGCAATTTGACATTGTTTTTCAAATATTCCACCATTTTTTATGCAAGCCTTCTCAGGTTGGAGAACTCTGGCCATCTTTACTTCTGAGAGACTCAGCCTCTCTAAGACATCCCTTTTATAGCCAATCTTGTCACACACCTGATGCCAATGGACTTAATTACTTGCTAAATGTTCTTTCAGCTGATTCTCATATATATTAATTGCTTTTTCAGCCCTTTTTTGCCTGTGTCCCAACTTTTTTGAGACGTGTTGAAGCCAGAAAATTTGAAATAAGCTCATTTTGTGGATAAAAATGTAAAATGTCTAAGTTTCAACATTTGAAATGTTATCTATGTTCTATTGTAAATAACATATTGGCTCATGTGATCTGAAAGTCATTGCATTTAGATTTTATATATGGGCACTGCGTAAGATTAATGGCATAATGAATTCCACTGAGTATAAGGATATTTTTCCTGACAATCTTTTTTCCTCCGCCAGAAGGCTGGGACTTAGCTGTAGATGGACATTCCAATGAGACAATGCCCCAAAGCATATCTCAAGATCCAACCAGAAATGGTTCCGTAACAACAAAATCAATGTTCTGCAATGGAAAACTCAGTCACCAGACCGAAATCCAATTGAGTATCTTAGGCTGAGTGGAAGAGGTAGTTGTTGAACACAAACCCATTCCTCTAAGCAGATAAACGCAAACCCAAGAATGAGAGGGATCTTGAAAGGATCTGCATAGAGGAATGTTCCAATATCCCTCCAAATGTGTGCCGTAACCTTGTTAAAAATTACAGGAAAAGACTCCATGCTGTTATCCTTGCCAGAGGTGGTGCACTAAGTACTTAATGAAGGGTGCCAATTATTATGAAACGTAAAGTTCAATCTATGCTCCACCCAGGGATAACAAAGGCTTAACAGAGCTCAGTTTTCACTCATTCGTTACATTTAAAGTGCATAATTATTCACTCCACTAATTTAGACTATCAGTTTACAAACATTATTTGCGACTATAATTTAAACTATTGACCGATTTCTAAATATGTGTTTGTCTGTTTTATCGGCAGTTTATTGTGGCAGCGTTAGTCTGTTGCAAATCAGGAGTTCTGCACGTGAAAGTAAATTGCGTGCACTGCTCATCGCTAATGTTTCCCTCTTGACAGATCGCCACGCGGAACCATGGGTTTGTGCAAGGACAGCGAGTACTGGGACAGGCTTGTGCGACGATGCATGCCCTGCGAGGGGTCCTGCGAGTACCCTCACCATAAATGTGCTGAATTTTGTGGTGAGTTCAGTTCCTCTTTTCTTTTTTAAAAGGCAAAAACAGCCTCATATCAAATACCTGAGGTCGGCTGAGATGTGTGGGAGGAAAATATCCTCAGTCCGGGCCAGTGGACTAAGTGTTCCTCTCACACTTGTAAATCCATCCTCAAGGAATGGACACATTCTCCATAGTCTGATGCAGTTAGGTTTATTGTAAGTATCTCATAGTGAAATACAAAAACCCAGGCTGTCCGCACAAACGAAGTAGCATTCATTGTTGTTCAATAATCACAGGACAAAGACTGATTGTCTGAACTCCTGTTTTATTGCTTATTTCATGGCGTGGATAAACCTGACACTTTTTACCTTATCAAACATCATTAGCTCATGATTAATTCATTGTCTTAAATGAAATTTCACACCCTTGGTTACAAGTTTGCTGGAACTGCCTTTTATAAAAAGTGTAAATGCATGTGTAACGCGCAGATTCGATGTGTGGTGGTTGGGTCAGTCTGGATGAGAATAAACAGCAGGATGGAGACAGATATCTTTGTTATGCAGCACTTTTTCCACACTTCAGCCTCTTCACAACACTTACTTCCCTAGATTCACTTCCTAGTTCTTCGTCACATGAGTCTGAAGTGACCAATAAGAAGCTAAAAGGATTTAGACCGAAGTAAATGTGTTTCACAATCACAGAGGTAGATTAATCAAATTATGTATTAATTTGTATCAATTAAACAGTTTTTAACCATGCTGCGGTAAATATTTTAACGTGAATATGGAAATAATTATTAAAAACATAAATTTGTAAATAGCAATCAGTGTGAACAATGTAAATGTATTTTTAACAAGGTAACTACAATGTATGTAAATAACTTCACTTGTAAACCTTACACGTTAGGCCGCCGGGGTCGCTTGTGCACTGCACCTGTCTTCTTAAAACTTGGGGTTTTCTTCACGATTCAGCTACTCTTAGGTAACCCCACTGTATGTCCCTCAATTTGGACATTAATTGGCAGGACCCTCAATTTTATCCAGAATAAACCAGTGTTTTTTAGTGAGGCCTCCCAGCAGCTGCTGCCAATATGGTCATTCCAGAAGGCTTGTTCACATTTTGATGGTCATTAGAGTCTCCTCATCCAGTCTGTTGGCAGACATGGGTTTTGAGCTTCTTCACAGTCCTGTTAGGTTTTTCAGTCATTCATAAGGCCAAATGAACCTGTGACAGTTCTCTCTGTATGACTATACTTTGATTTTAGAATATATAAGAATACCACCGCAGGTTACACGATTCGCGATGTAGCCTATCCTTTCCCGTAAACTACGGGGCAGTACTAGACAGTTTATTAGCTTCCCATAAGTGCGTACTTACATGAATCAGATGAACTGGGGTCACGAGGAACAGAATCAATTTTAGGTTAAATCAAAGACAATGGACGAGACTGATTTTCATACTTCTTTACATTTCGTGAGGAACTTTCTGAAACGTATTATTCCATACATTGTATTATTTCCAATAATTGTTTTTTTTATACTTTTAGAAACATGTTTTTGGATTACTGGTCTGTTTGTAAGGTTCATTTCACGTCTTGGATTCTTGCCCAGTCATTCTAATGCAGTAATGTCCACTTCATGTGAGTATATAACGATTTCCCTTCATGGAATAGGACATAGCATTTCGAATTCTATGATAGGATTACACTTCAAATGAGGTATAAATCAAAGCAATATCTGAGTGGACGCATTTGGTTTACCTCCTGTTTGGAAGCGGTTGCTGGCTAGATCACAAAATGGCTGAAACTGTCATCTAATAGGAGCGACCCAAGGATGTTTTATATTTCACTGGATATACAATTGGAAAATGGCCGCCCATTCATTTCAATGGAAATAGAGTACTAAAGTGATGACCTCACGCTGGTGTCGGAAGTAAAATTTCCCATTCATTTTACCCATAGACTGTTCTTTCAGTTCACTTTTGAATCACTTCCCATTGTTTTCAAGCCTCCATCTTTTTCGAGATTTTGCATTATATTTCCGACTAAAAACAAATATAATTTTTCTTGACTGGAATCGGCTGTATTTCAAATCATTTTAATTTTTCGCCACCATGTTAATCCATGATCCTCCTGATTCCCGGGCTGAATGAGTTCAGGACGCGTTTTATACAGTCAATGGTTAGAAGTCACCCGTCTCGAATTTTCCAGCACCTCACTATAGCCGTTTGCTTGCTTAATTAGTTAGCCACTCTACGTTCTACTTGGTTACGCTTTCCTTGCTAGATATCAAGTTTTACAATTAGCGCCAATTTACTTTAATAGCCAGGCATCTTTGGCCAACGTTTGTTTGCTTAAAAACTCGGTAGTCAGCGAACGAGCTCATCAGCCTTGTCAAAGCATAACTGACAGCGAACTCGCTGTCAGCAGGCTAACTTAGCCAGCAAGCTAGTTTACCGACTTCGGTAGTTGTCTAACTTTATATTTGGCGCATTTAGTTAAATGCCAGCTTGTGAAATGCTCGCAACTCAATGCTAGCTAAGTAGCCAAATAGTGGCTCTTCACTGCTTATATTCACTTAGCTAGCTAGGCTAGCGATATTTATTGAATAATCGTACTAGCTAGCTTGCTAAATAACAGTAAGTGACGGTACCATTTACTGTTTCTATCGGTTTAGCTATGTGCACAAGAAGTAATAAGCCAACTTCCGGAACCACGCAGACATAGCTGTGTGACTTTTTGCTCACACATGCATAGTGTGGGGCTCATGAACGCGCTGGTATCCAAGTTGTCCATGACAACGGCTTGCGCTCGTGGAACTCCTACCCATGGTGCGTGTTCACGATCACTTTTCACCGGAAATGGAATTCTAACCACTGCAGACTGCAGAACCTTGCGTAGGAAACCCCCTCGGTAACTATGAGCGGATCGGAAAAAAACATAGCCGCCGGTAAAGGCTTAATCATAGTTTGAAATACAAATTTAAAACCCAAATGCAATATCAAATGTTTAAAATGATTGTTATTTAACAGGGAAGTAATACTATTGATTTCAACGCAAAAATGTTGGCAAAATACTTGACTTGCAATTATGTAACATTGCTCAGACTCCTGTCCTCTTTAGTTCAACAATGAATACATTTATAGAGTCAGACGATTCTTGCTTGTCTGCGTGCAAACTCCACTATCTTCTCCGGATTCAAGACGATAAACCGAACACACAACCCAGATAGCATGACTACATTGAGACAATGTTGATCTTCCATCTGAATCATCAGAATGGTTGACATTGAAATACCAATGCTAAATCAATGTTGAATCACCGTTACAATAGCGATGTAGCCCGACGTTGATACAGTGAAATTGAAACAACGTTGATTTAAAGTTATGATTATAATTGATTGAGCATCGATTCCTGGTTGACAGGGTGATGATACTAATGTTGAAAAGTCATTGAAAGCACATTGATCTATGGTTAGGTTGAAATTTCAACATTGTTTCAATGTTCTTTTTAATTGAAATAACATTGAAATACCATTGATCTTTAATTAGAAAATCAACATTGATTCAATGTTAATTGAGGGTGCAACGTTCAACGTTGTTTCAGTGTCTTAACGTTGACAAAACAATGATGATTTAACATTGTTTCAATGACTCTTTGCTATCTGGGAACGCACTGCACGTGCCTCATAAACCTATATGTTTTAAAGTCAAGAGCCTTAAACTTTTGCTAATTCTGGCAAGCTAATTTACTTTTAGCCAACGTAACTTGGCCAAAGAGGATACAAGACTCGGGCTAGACTCATTACCATTCCGTGGAGTACAGTAAAATATGGGTCTACCCTGAAATGTCACGCACATTGTATTGCGTTATTTTTGCCTTTGTTTTAACGCTCCTTTTTTCTGTCCTTCCCCTGTTATCTCATAATCACATCTCTGTTCTAAAATGTACACCTTATCGATCTTCGTCTCATGCTGTACTGTTGCATTATCTTTTAGGACTCGTATTATCTTCGTTCAGATGAAAATCAGCCACACCGTCGAACCTTCCTGCATCACTCCTGCTGATCTCAGATGCTGCTCACAAACAGATGCTCGGATATACTAATAATGTCCACTCATATGGACATTACGTTAGATGCAGCTGACACATTATACATAACGCATCAAAATACAGTAATGTGAATTGGAGCTATTCAAACTAATGGAAATATACAACTTATGAATATATCCATATAATTTTCTTAATATTAAAAAAGTGAGGTGAGTGTTAGCTGCGTACATGGTTCTAGGATGTCACAACAGCAGCCTTAGCTTACTGTACATTTTGCCGCGCTACATAATGAAGCGTGGCAATCGAGTTGCTACATATTACAGCCATTCATCAATTAAAATAAAATGGCTAAAATATACTGAGCAACAAAAGAAATGCAAGTTAGCTAGTTAGTCAGTTGATGTACTCTTATGGTTACTCAGTCAAAGTGACCGCAAACAAAGTTTGAAGAAACGAGTGTAAATGTGCACACGCTAGTAATAAATTTGATTTTTTTCCATAATAATTATGCACAAACTTATTTTCCGGTCTGTCTTTAATTAACCAGCGTTTCTTTAGTTGCGCAGTATATTTGCACCGGAACGCCAGCTCACATTAGTGGCTTGGCGACGTCTATAATGTTGATCACAGACGGACGGCAAGGAATGCCCATTTCTGGCCTCCCCATATTCAGCGTCATGTGATGCGCAACATACGGCCAAGTTATCATTAGCAAGTGGCCGCACTACCTAGCCTCTCACATGCCGAAGACCGCATGCTGTGGCTCTTAGCGCCGCCCCTAGTATAGCAGAACGCAGCGGATCTATAGGAGTAAACCCTGAAAAAAATCGGATCAGTCCCTGCTTGGGTTAGGCCACTGGTCCTTTCAAGATAGCGTCTCTGGTGTTAGTACTGGTGATTTGTGTTTCTATATGATTCCACTCCAGAAGCTACCCACTGAGGAACGCAAGTACGGAAGAGGGCAGTCTGCTTGCCCACTGCACAGGGCCAGCAACCCTTTGTTGTGGTATTTAACCCGCTACGGACCCAGAAACATCCTATAAGCAATCACATCAACATCTGCCTCGTAAATCTGGGCAGCATAATAGCAAGCATGACGGACCCCGGGTAAAGCCTCAAGGACCTCGCGGTTCTGATCAGCCCCGATCTGCTCGCAAGTAATACATTTGATTTTCTATAATAATAACGTGCAAACTTGTTTTCCGGTCTGTCTTTAATAAACTTGCGTTTCTTTTGTTGCTCAGTATATTTGCACCGTAACGCCAGCCCACTTGACCAACTTGGCTACGTCCATAGTGTTGCTCACAGACGGACGGCAAGGAATGCCCATTGCTCCACCCACTCCCATCCGCTGCAGTACTAAATTCGGAGGAGACGAGAGCGCGCTTACATATGAGGACCCGTTGGTGTTCACGTAGCCTGAATATAAATAAAAACTTTTGTTGTTGCAGAGGAACATATAAATACCTATAATACATGAAAACGGCCAATTTTATGTATGTCGCATATATGCGAAACCTATATGTTTATATAGGTTCTTTCCGTGTGGAAATTTAAGAATCCTTGTTATTTCATCCCTGTAGGAAAAAGTCTGGGACCTTTAGTTGCTATACAAGCATCTCAGATAAAAGACAAGTGTCTGTTCATTAAAACTGTGAACAGAAATGTAGACTTTGTCTTCAAATTCATTAACCACAGTGAAATGCTCAAATAGATGTTGGGATGAAAATGACTTTTGAAAGGCATGTTTACTTGAATGTATGTTCTTCTGTGTACTTTTATTTCGTTATTTTTTGTTTTATTTTGCTACATTTAGACTAATGACCTCTGAGCCATATTCATCTAGAAACTGCATTACAGACAAGATAGAAAACATTGCATTTGGTGGATGTAACAGTGTAGTGTATTACCTTTCAGTGGATGTGTATGAGCTGTAATGATGTGAATCCAATTTTATCTAATATGGTGAATCTGGCAGTGACTTAAACTTGAAAAAATGCTTAATTGATGAAATAAACATAATCAAACCATTTTGTTTTTATACATTTCTTTCTCTTCCACAATACACAACTCAATAACATAACATACTCAATCTTCATAGAATGGAAATAAGTATGGTCAAGAAAGAATTGATGACCTTGTTATTGTTAATGTTTCAGGAAAAAAATGAAACAAATAGTATTAGATATTTGTGTTGATATCATAGCTGTTTGTCTCCTCTCACTTGCCATAGTTAATAATGACTGGTTTAAACATAACATGCCGTTGTCACATGTCAACGTGTATTTAGGATCAAATGTGAAGCCAATGTCGCACGTTCACATGCGATTAATAAGTTATTGCGTGAAATTCTTGTTATTTATGTAAGGGACTTTGGACTAATATGCAGATATTACCTTGAGAATCCAGCTGATCCGGCACAGATCCGGAGCGGAGGTGCCTGCTATCTGGGTATGAAAAAATACCGCTAAATTCTTAAATCCTGTGTCCAAGTAAATGCTATAAATCGCGATTGTGCAAGTGTTTGATTGCGCGCGTATATGGGCGGAAGTTCAGTCGTCTACATTTTCACGATTTTCACCTTTGATCCGTCATTATCAATGATCATATCCGCCTTGCGATGTGCCGTACAGTATATCAGGTCGCTCCCATTAGACTAACTCAACTATCAATGCAGAAGTAATGTGAACGGATGTTATACAGTCGTTCACTTGTACTGAAATAACTAGCTGGCTAGCTTGCTAATTAGGCTACAGTTCACTTCTACTGTAATAACTGCTAACTAGCTAGCTAGCTAACTAATGCTCATATTCTGAAGCGTCGCCAGCCGGCTAAGTTGCTGGATATCTGGAATTGGTTAAAGTCAGTATGACCAGGCAGTCCAACGATAGCTGCAATTGCTTCAACTATAACACTAACCTACTTTTAAAACCATGGCTATATCGTGGACTTGTGTAAGGATAGCTGAGGTTACGGAATATGTCATATTGTCACCAAAAGTACACGTAAAGTGTACACGTGGTGCACGAAAGCTTGTTGATAACATTATATTCACGATAGACCTGTCACTCAAATGACTATGCCAAGCAGCGCAGCCAAAACGCCTGAAGGTAACCACTTTCGGTCCTCGGCCACAGGCTAACCTTGACGTAGCAACTTCCTTGAACTTAGCGAGTTTTCCGAGTCATATTTCTCATGTTGGAGTAGAATCACAAGGTAATTTAGTCAAGGATCTTAATTTTTTCCTATTGAACACAAGAAGTGTGAAATCTGTAGATGAAAAGCGCAACAAGTTGATTCAGCTCCAAGGCTTAATATACGCTCGCCTAGTAGAAATATTAACACCTGTGAATCGAAGACATCATTGCTCTTCACCCAAATTTACAATAATTTATGTGGAGCATGAAAGAAATTAACTCATACAGACACTGTTGCGTGCATTTATTAAGCTTACAACCGGAGTATCATATGGTGCATTTTAGAAATTAGTAACTGCACTGAAACAAGTACAGTATGTCCTCATTAATAGGAAGACACATGCTAATCATATTTAGCCTACCACCACCCCGTCTCGTTGGGGACAACAAGAAGTTGAAGTTGCTTGCATGAAAATGACAAGCCAGAGATGTAGGACGATGGTAACATAGAAGAATTGAATCAGGGGTGCAAGTACATGTAAAGAAAGCCTAAACAATTATTACATTTGAGTAGTAAAATTAAAAAAAAAAAAAATGTTTAAATGTAACAACAGTGCAGTATCGTAGCAGAGACACCACTGTCAAGACAAAAAAATAAACAGCTCTGCCCAGGATTGGCTGAAATACTCATGCTTTTGCAGAATTCTTAATGTGACCAGTAAGAGAAAAAAAAAAAAATGTTATCACCTTGTGTTCCATTTAAAACATAAAGAATCACGGTTATAGTGGTGAATTCCATGAGAAAAAATGGCTCCATTATTTAATGCTGGGTGCAAGTTAGGACATATGGCCACAAAGAACACACCTTTATGCTTGGCTCCTGTCAAATCCCAATCAAAACAGCTGTGTTACTATGCATCTCTCTACGAAGCCTCCAAAGTCATGAAAGAGCTACACTGAAATGCAGTACCTCAGGAATCATGACATCAAGGATGAAGTCTTCCACATCAGGGCTCTTGTTCTACTGTCGTACAGTGTTGTCAGTCATCTCTATGAGCTCTGGCAGTTCTGGGCCACAGCAGGATGGAATTGCTTTGCCCAATCCTGGAGGATCCCGAAGGGTACTGCCCTTGGGAAATCGTGTCTGATTGGATAGTTCCCTCCAGAAGTTCTCGAAGTAGACTCTGAAAAATTTAATTCCAGATTTGTTTAATGTATATACACAGGTTGCAAAACAGCAAGGTATATAACACATTCCTATCATCCTACAAAACTTTCGAGATACAGCGCATTGATGTCATGTTCTGTGATGAGACCATGGTGTCTAAGCTGCGCACACGTTCTAAAAATACAAAATATAACAATTTGGTACAATCAATCAATTGCACAAACTTAACAATAAGTATGCTTAACTACAGCTGAAGCGTGTAATGGGATGCACAGATTTCACATCTTTCATAATAATGGTGGTAAGAACTTCATCACTCAATGACTGAATTCATGAGTAAATAGTTCAACAATTTCAGAATAACAATTTTCAACCTACAACTGCAAATAAATAGTTGATTTCTTCCTCTATGCCGCATAATTTCATTGAAAAATTGCTGCCAGTGTCAAGTACGTAATAATCTCATATTAAAAAAAAAAATCCCTCTGGTGCAACATTTGATATGCTGTCTTTAAACTACCTTCCGTAGTAGTTTATTCATATTATTATAAACTATTTAATAGTTTATTGTTGCAACCCTTGTGAAAATGCCTTCTGTGTCTCCTACCTTTCAGCAATTTGCAAGTCTATTAGAACTGTTGTCTCCTTTGATTTGCACTTTACATGCTCCCTTACCCCCGGCTGTGTCTAGTTTCATAGCGACCCCACCTCCTGTGTATGAGGCGTATTTATACCCCACTCTTTTGAGTTGCAAGTTGCTGGATTGAAATTTCTTATTAGCGCTAAGAAACAGTCAGCATGTACTAGTAAAACTCTTTGTCTTTTGAAAGTAAAAAACAATATTTACTGATAGTATTTTGCAGAAGTTCCTTCCTAGTTTCATTAATTGAAACAAGCGCTCAAGCTTTTCTCACAGTCTTCAGCATTGGGACCACATTTCTGTTAATCCTTTCCTAGTCTGTTCCTCTGTCCAGTTTATTAGGAACAAGCTCTGAATCCTTCTATGGTTATCAGGACTGGGGACCGCATTCCTCTGAAAGTACTCCATCCTGCCCTCGGACAGTTCAGGTCCTGGCAATCTGCGCACTACATTTGGCAGTCATCCCAGAAAGCCACTGGCCAAATATTGGCAACGCCTACACTGCTTCACCTGTAACCTAACAACAACATACGCGCAGAGAGGTTAGGAGGCTTGCCATTGGTTATTTCCAACCAGACCACGAGGGAGTGATTGGTTGGCGTTTATGCAGGATTACAGAAACTACAGATGATGGATCTTTTTCAGTCCTTTTTCAGTATTCCTAAGTTATTTATTTCTGTCGGGGTGCAAAGACCATTTCAAAAAATATAACAAAAACTGTGTATTTGATTATTTTACCTACACTGCCTTTCAGAGGTTGGCAACAGGCGTATTTTAGAAACATATTGGGTCTTAATGCATGCGTCCGTCAACATATTTCGCTTTATCTCATCAACGATTTCAGTTACAGGCTCCTAATTTTTACTGGACATGCATCATAAAGCCCTACAAATGACATGCCTAAAGGTAACCTTGGCCTATTTTTTCAAGGTCACTGGCCTAAAAAATATCACCAAAAACTTCATCATTTTGCTGTATCTCATCAACTATTTCAGTTACAGGCTCCTAATTTTTACTAGACTTGCATCTCATTAAGGCCTACAAATGACGTGCCTAAAGGTGACCTTGGCCTATTTTTTCAAGGTCACTAGCCTCAAAATATCACCAAAAACTTTGACATTTTGCTTTATCTCATCAACTATTTCAGTTACAGGCTCCTAATTTTTACTGGACATGCATCTCATAAAGGCCTACAAATGACATGCCTAAAGGTGACCTTGACCTATTTTTTCAAGGTCACTGGCCTCAAAATATCACCAAAAACTTCATCATTTTGCTTTATCTCATCAACTATTTCAGTTGCAGGCTCCAAATTTTTACTGGACATGCATCTCATAAAGCCCTACAAATGACATGCCTAAAGGTGACCTTGGCCTATTTTTTTCAAGGTCACTGGCCTAAAAATATCACCAAAAACTTCAACATTTTGCTGTCTCTCATCAACTATTTCAGTTACAGGCTCCTAATTTTTATTGGACATGCATCTCATAAAGCCCTACAAATGACATGCCTAAAGGTGACCTTGACCTATTTTTTCAAGGTCACTGGCCTAAAAATATCGCCAAAAACTTCGACAATTTGCTTTATCTTATCAACATTTTCAGTTACAGGCTCCTAATTAGCTCCTGCCGCCCGAGTGGCACGGGAGCTATAGTATCGGGCTCCATCCGTGCGTGCGTTCGTCCATGCGTGCGTCTGTCAACAAAAACTTTGACGTTTTGTTTATCTTAACGGCGGGAGCTTCTGGGGGTGCCAGTGCCCTATATTCATCATGGAGTTGGGCCCTTACTGAATTCACCAATTCAATTATTTATTTTGCATCATATTGACATTTGTAACGGAACATTCTGTTAGCTTTCACTTTAAAAAAAAAAAAAAAACTTTTCGCCCTGAAAATTAAAATTGAAAATGCACCCATCACGTTACTAAAGTGTCTAACCAATCGGCAACAAAAACGTTCACGACCAGGAAGTGGATTTTTTAACATAACACGGAAGTTGATGGGAGTTCGGTGCAAGTTGTGCATGGCTGAATCTAGTAAGGCTGAGGAAACGGCATTTTTTGCGAGTTGCGGTAAAGTTTGAGTCAGACGCGTCTGAACGGATTTTCCTGCTTCTTTGTTCGCTCTTGGGAATATTCGCTTGAGGATCGGACTGTTTCATGGACAAAAAAGGTACAAGAAATGCGCATATCTGACTGCCTGGCTTTCCTGGTTTACCTCCCAAACAGCTCCACTCTCCCGCCTTCAGTTGCTCTCCCGATTAGCCCTCCTCCCGAGTCATACGCAGCCGACTCTCTCTCTCGCTCGCCCATCCCCCCCGCAGCTGCTCTCTCTCTCTCTCTCGCACCCACACTCATGCATGCACAAGTTGTTTTGCCCCGCCTAACAAAGGCTTGTTTTTTGTTTGACTTTTCTGATTTTGAGTTGGCTGTTTGAACTTATTGAGCTGGCTGAACTTTTGGTTTTTTTAATTTTCGATTTATTTACAATTGCTGGGGACTGTTTGAACTTTAAATGTGTGCGGTGCTCTCATGAATATTTCCTGTTTTGAACTCTGCCATGAACTGACAATATATTCAAAATACACTAAAATCCAAAACTCTGACTTTTGTGGTTGTTATTGTTGTTGGCATTTAATTTTGAACAAAGAGGATATGGGAACGGTTTTAAAGGTTTTTTGACTCTGACTGGTAAGCTGCCTTCAGCTGCCTGGCGCCCAACAAAGAAAAAAAAATAGAAATTAAAAGTCAGGTCTACACCATTACACATTGCATTGACTTCCTAAAACCTGCCTCCACCTCGGGTTCATAATGATACAGCCGGCCTATTCCAGATGCCTAAATTCCAGCTTGAATTTCACGATCTTCTGACAAATTTGATATTTCAGTGGACTCCAAAAACAAAGCATTTTTCTTCACTACAGTTGTTGGAAGTGTAACACATGATTTTTATTGAATTCGGAAGTGAAAAATCTGGACGGGCCGAGCGCAGAGTTGTTGCTATCAGTTTGGTGTTTACAAGTCCATGAGACTTCCGGGTCAAAGCCCTGAACGAAGGACTGTGGAGCAATGTGCAGAGCGTATAGTCCAGTTCAGTTCGATTCAAGGGTATACATGGAGGAATAATGCGACTAGAAACCGCATTGATTTTTTTCTGATGTCATGTAAACGCACAAAATCTCTTCCATTCCCCCCAGTGTCTCTTCGCTGCTGGGCCAATGAGGGACACTTCTTCGACCAGTTGCTCAAACAATGCATGCCCTGCGCGGAACTATGCGGGAACCACCCTGCAGAGTGTGCACAGATCTGCAAGGGTGAGTGTGCGTGTGCATGTGTGTGTGTGTGTTCACATTTTTCTTACCCAATGGGGACCTTTTCCAGTATAAACACTGAACTTGTCGGGACCAGTAGGCCTTATAGGGACCAAAGCCTGGTCCTAATATAGCAAAACGTCATTTCTGAGGTCATGGTTGAGGTTAGGGGTCAGGTGTGAATTGAGGTTTTGTTAAGGTTAAGGTCAGGTATGATTTGGTTAAGTTTAGGGTTAGGGGTAGGGTTAGGGTTAGGCTGTCCATAATGAACAGAAGTCAATGTAATGTCCTACCAAGGATAGCTGCGCGGACTTGTGTGTGTGTGTGTGTGTGTGTGCTGGGGGCCGGGAAGGCACTAACTGCCAACCACAGCTAGCCAGTGTGGCCATTAGCACCTTTGCCCAGAAAACAAATAATGCCAAGTTTTCCTGTTGCGCATGAGCCTGTTAAGGCTTTATAACTAAGATAAGATAAGATAAGATAAGATGCACTTTATTGAACCCTGTGGGGTAATTTGTCCACTGCATTTGACCCATCCTAGTGCAAGGCTGGATTGGTAATCTGGCGTACCGGGCAATGCCTGGTGGGCCGATGCACATTTTTGGCCGATGCAATCATAGTTTATAAAATTGTAATAACATCGATAATTTTGAACGACCGCGCCAGCCTTTAAAACACGGAAAGCAGCCCATTGGTTCATCTTCTACACCGACACAGGGCTGGCCCAATGAAATCTCTGAGCCCTCCCTCTTCAGGGGAAAAAAAACGCAATTGCGTACAGCTCGTTGGTAGCCAGTGGCCCACATTCAGGCGAGCAAACAGCAGGATGATTTTAGCTAATTCAAAGTGGAATTTCATGCACAGAAAATCAATACATAATTAATTTATGCCTTTCCAAATACTATATTACATTGAGAGTCCTCCCTGAGATTTTCTACATTCCATGTATTAGGTGACACATGCCTTATATACCACTTTTTATTCTTCTACTTCACTATTCCGGTTATCTTGCATCTCGGCTATTTTTCAGTATCTATTTATATATTTGTTTTATGATATCGGAATTACCTAAAAACTGTATTCTTGCATATAAAAAAAAAAAACGATGCATAGGCTTAAGCCATCTACAGTTTATTTAATGTTGTTGTTTTCGTCCTAAAAGTTTAAGAAGGCAGGCTCGCTGGGAAATTAGTTTGACCAATGGCCTTACTTGTCCCCAGTTGCGTTAACAGTCTAAAAACGCGTTTCAACGACTACGAGATCAGACAAAAATGTCAGAAAGCAGTGGAGAGGTGGAAAAGCTTTGAGAATAAAGTAAACAGACATTGGAGCCTCAGGCTTTCAAACGCAAAAAAATTGACCAGCTGTTTGGCCACGATGGTCCTCATGTAGCAAGCAGTTTTCATTTGGAGGGGGACACGGAAAGCGGTAAGACTGACGTTAAATTAATAGGCTATCGCAAGTATGTATTCAGTTAAAATTTGCTTGAGCTTACAAAAGGCCCCCACTGATGGACCAGCTGTTAATTACCTACTATTTGATGCATATTGATTCGTTGTTTTACGGTGGCAAATAAAATTTGTCCTGGAATACAGCAAGGAAGACTTTCAAATTTTCCTATTTAAAACCCTGTCTTGACGTTCAGAATCACCTGCCAGTAAACTTGCAACCAGCGAGTACTGCGGTTCTGAAGCTAGTGAGCTATTCTATGCCATGTTGAGTCTGTAAGATATGTAACGTTATTTAAAAAGGTTATGTATGAATCAATCCAAATAGTGCCATGGTCTTATTTAAAAATTATAAAAGTCACATTTCTTTTTAACATTCATTCATGTAAATATATTATTATTATTATTATTATTATTATTATTATTATTATAACTTCTTCTTTGTCATAGTGGTGCAGTGATTAGCACTGCCATCACACAGCAAGAAGGTTGTGGGTTCGATTCCGTCCTGGGGCCTTTCTGTGTGGAGTTCCAGGGCATGTAGGCTACGACTGAGCTTAATTTTAACTTTCGGTAACAGCTAAGTGTGCGCGTATGGCAGGCCGTCACGTCACGATCAGGTTGGGCCGCCATGGCCAAAAATGCCAGAGCCGTTTTTTTGTCCCAGTCCAGCCCTGTCCTAGTGGTAGGAGCAGTGGGCAGCCACTGAGCAGCACCAGGGGACCAACTCCAGTTATGATGCCACTTCCTTGGTCAGGGGCACTGGTAGGAGTGTTCCTATAATGGATGTTTTTGTGGGTGGGAGAAACCAGAGTACCCGGAGGAAACCCACCAAACACGGGGAGAACATGCAAACTCCACACAGAAAGGCCCCAGGCTGGATTCGAACCCACGACCTTCTTGCTGTGAGGCGTCAGTGCTAACCACTACGCTTAGTATTTGTCTCACAGAGACTGTGAGAAATTATTCCGGTGAAGCAAGACCTTTGGAAATTCAATTACAGAATTATTTTGGAATTAAATGGCAGAATTTACAGACTCCAGTATCTATATCTGAGCAAAGGGATTAAAAAGCTTCATTACATTGACAGATAGGCAGACAAGGAAAGGTAGGAAGAGAGTGGGAACCACAGGTGAGGGTGAATGTTTTGGGCTGCTGTCCAGGGCTGCTCTACCAAAGTGGACAGATAGAATCGGACCGACAGACAGAACTTGAAAATGCATTCTTTCTTTTTTTTTTTTACTGCTGAGTTAACTTATAGAGGCTTTTTTTCAAGTGCCAAATATTGAATAGATCTATATTTACAAGCATATACACGCTGAAAGGCTTGTGGTTTGGATATTTGGGTCAGGTGATCAGTTTTACAGGCAAAAAGGGAAATCATTGTCAATGCAATTTCATTCATCAAGGGATAGAATGACTTTGTTCAGCAGCACCGTAAGGTCAAATTGACATTGCAAAAAGAATGATGCTTATTACGCTGTGAAATATAACACAATTTCCTCTTTCATTCCTGACTAACTCAGCCCAGCCGACCGCTCATAGCCTAACTCAACTTCCACGGGAAAGAGCTGTAATTCCTGTCACCATAACTGGGGGGAGCCTCCGAGGAGGCGAGCACCATACTGTCGTCATCTACTCCCTCTTGGGCCTGTGTTTGGCTGCACTCTTCTGCACTCTCTGTACGGCCGTTCTAGTGCTCTTGTGCAAGTCAAGGGGCTGCAAAGCTCAGGCAGGCCACAACAAGTGGGGAGCCCATCAAGCGGGGCCCCAAGAACAGGAGACTACTGATGACTCACGCTGCCCTTCCTCAAAAGGTGTGCAGTCAGAACTCTCTGCCTTTCATGCGACTTCTGGTCAGTCCTCCATGAAATTTCATCCAAAAATCATAAGGCATTATGTGAATCTGCCTCCTAGCAACTGTGCCTTCAAAGTAGCTCCCAACACTGGTGTTGTGTTTCCTGGAGAAGTGCATATGAAGAGTTTGTTTCCAAAACGCAATAAGTGCCAAAATGACAAAAATTGAGACAACACCATTGAACGGTGGCCCTGTGCTTCTTACGCATGGTGCAAAAATCCGTTTTTAGAAATGCATTCTATAAGGTGTACTTTTTAATAGTCAAAGTTTGTGTTTTTCTATAAAATGCAATAGGCGCCAACATATAAAAAGCTAATTTACTCAAAATTAGTAAGATTCTTGTATTGCGTTTTGGAAATGAACTTTTCATATACTCTACAAGGTAGATGGGTAAATCACTAAGGAGAAAGTGGGAATACTGCCCTATGTATTTTAGTAGCTTTTTGGCTGAGAAGTGAGTACGCTGTAAATTGGCAGAAAAAGAGATGGGTAGGCTCTGTGTACCCTCCAGTACTCCAATAATCAGCTACTAAAAATATCTCCTGAAAATACCTTGTACTGTTTAGTGTATAGTTTTTAGTTTGGGATCGGTGGCATGTAAATAATTTCCTCTTTGCTATTTGGACTTCAGCCCCTGTCCATCAAATCACTGTCCTTATGAGTTGATAACTGCTAGTTTTCCACCCTCCCTTTGCCTTTAGATTCAGGATCCAGATGTGTGAATCCCTGGTGTACAATAACGTCTGAAACTACTGTGCAGTATCTGCAGCCTGAAAACTGTAGTTTGAGTCACTTAATGTGTTGGTGGGGTCAGGAAAGAAAGCACAGGTATTATCACTAATTGTTCAGTTAATTAGCAGTTCAGGGCAGAATAAAAATAGGGCTGGATTTGAATTCAGGGTCCAGATTTGATGATGGCTGGTGTAAGAAGCTGGCGACTGCAGGTCATTGGTCTGCACTGTTGTTTGTCTGTGCGCAGATCGGCTGATGGATGTGGTGGTCGGCGAGCAGGGCTATGAGTCAGAAGAGATAAAGAACGCTTGGCCAACAGAGACGTGCATGCACTGTTTCCCCGAGCTCCGAGCTCAGTGGCGGTTTGAAGAGAAGCACCCACCTCCTGCGCTCTGCCTACAGGCCACAGGCATGGCCCCCTCTACTGGAGCCTCCACACGACTGCAGCACCATCAGGACACCCTCACCTCAGAGAACCACCATTCCTTGCTCCATGACCCCGGGGTGAATGACAGCGGCCTTGGGATCATATGCTCCCCAACGCAGAGTGGCTGACAGGGGAGAGCGCCCCCCAAATGACACACCACCAAAAACGTGAAAATCACAAGCTTCATGACCGCTACCATCATTATAAATTACACACATGTTGTGGCATTTTGTGGGTTCATCAAATCTCAGAAAGAGTTTCACATCATGGAGGGTCCCATTCTGGGGGAGAACAATTTAAACATGGCTGTGGTTCCCTCACCTCTTCTTGAGTTTCCAAGCTGGATTCAAGTGTTTGGTGTGCCCCACATTAATCACACCCAATGCAACTAATCGAACCCTTGTTTGCGCTTAACATTGAACACGTAGGATAGATTTTGGGAGAGGGGGCGTGAAATCTATGGGATGTTTAGTTGACGAGATGGATGGCGTAACTTAATTGACATATATTAAATATAGGACTTGGTATTGTCACAGGATATGTGACAAAGGTGTGAAGTTCAGGAATTTTGTTGTCCTGGATCCCTCGTTTGCTGGCCATCTGTGTGTTTGTGTTTAACAAAGCAGAAGCATTATGAGTAAGTGTGTGGATTACAAATTGAGGCACTATGTGCATGGGTTTGGGTCACAATGCTGGGACATTTTGTGTTTGTTCATCTCTGAGTGTATGCTTTACAGTTGCTACTGAATATGTCAGCTAGTAATCATATGAAGACCACAATGGAAAAACAGTCAGAGTCCAAATTTTGCATTTTTCTATATTTTCTATATTTTATATTTTTTGCATTTTTTCAGTGCTTTGTGTCTAAGATCGTCTTGAATTTTTAATTTATCATTTCTCCACAACATGAAAATGTGACTGATCATTTTTCCATTTTGGTTCTCATATGCATGTACACACGTGTGAATGTGCCTCTGTGTGCATATGTACATGTATTAATTTGTGTGAGTATATGCATGTGTATGAATGTGTGTGAGCATGCATTTGCATGTGTATGAGCAAGTGTGACAAAGGGTGTGTACAAACAGGCTCACACACATGTGCGTGTGTGTGTGTCTTTGTGCGTGTGTGTGTGTAAATATGTGTGAGTGTGTATGTGTGCAAGAACGCTTGGCAGGAAGCGGGGTTCAATCTCCTTTGAAGGAGAAGCAGAATAATCACCATGGCACAGGGAGGGCGTGTTTGTGTTGTTCAGCAGACTCCCTCTGGCCTCTCCAGCTCTTACAGCAGGCTTGCATCAGCTGCACATTGACAGTACTGAGAGCAGCTACCATCCAAATGCACACAGAATACCACCCTCAACCTGCTTAAACAGCTAAAAACCAACCAGAGCACAAACCCACACATAAACTACCACCTGCAACCAGCAAACAAAATCCACTACTTGCTAACACAACCACAAAACAACCAGCATCTAAACGCACACACAAACTACCAGCACAACCTGCAGACACAACCACGACACAACCAGAACCCAAACCCACTCACAAACCTCCACAAAAAACCTGCTAACACAACCACAAAACAACAAGCATCTGATCCCACACACAAACTACCTGCTGCAACCAGCTAACACAACCACAAAACCAGAATTCAAATCTACACACGAACTACCACCCACAACCATCTAAAACAACCAGCATGTAAACTCACGGACTACCACCACAATCTGGTAACACAACCACAAAACAACCAACATCTGGACCTACTCCTAGCAGTGGCGGTCCGTCGGCAGTAACAAAGGCCTTCAGAACCCTCACCCTTCAATGCTTGATAAACTAAATCTCTCACAGTGAACTTTTCCCGTTTAGGAACAGTTGCTCAGACTAACTGATGGAACAGACGACAGTCTAATTTATTTTTGATAGCATTGTGATACATTGCACCACAAAATTATGGGGCGTTTTCTTCCACACAAAAATGACGACGTAAAATATGGTTATGTCCAAAATTTCTGCGCTCGTGTAGCTCGTGAAATAGTGCAGATTTGCTTAAATTAGTTTGCAAGGCTCATTAAGCAATAAGTCACGAGAATACATTCTATATTCTGAATGTAGTCACGGCTAATGGGCGTTGTCAGGTACGATGCACAGCTAAGTGATGGCGAAAAGAAGTCAGCGAAAGTTTCTGATTTTTTGCATTTATATTGCCATCTTTTCAATGCCATATCAATTATATACGTATATATGAAGGCAATAGGCATTCATTTTTTCATTATCATTTCTTATTATTGGTCATGGATTGGTCTTGGTTGTTCAGTCGATAAATTGTTGATTGTTAATCAGGCGAACTTGAACAGCTTAAGGACAATCGAGTGGTAAAGGGTGAGGTTACTGAAGGCCCTCTAAACATGTGATGGCACGCCGCTGACTCCTAGACTGCCAGCTGCAACCTACTAACACAACCACAAAACAACCAGCATCTAGACCTACTCACAAACTACCACCCAAAACCTGCTAAAACAACCACAAAACATTGTTAATGGAAGAGATGAGTGCCCACCTTGCACGCAGCCTGTGACCACAAAACAAGGATCCATCAGTATGCAACCTGCAGTCAGTTCCTGAGGCAGTCTAGCAATATATCAATGATTTTCATATTACATTATACTCTTATTTTTCCCCACGTATGATTTTGTAGTTATATTTGATAGGAAATATTATACTGCAGACATGCTCTGTCTATTTTAGTATCTGTATAAATGAAATACTGTTGTGTATATGTTCACATTTTACAAACCCAATTCCGAAATAGTTGGGACAACGTGTAAATTCTGAATAAAATCAAAACGTAATGACTTTCAAATCACACCAGCCAGTATTTTATTCACAATAGAACAGAGATAACATAGCAAATGTTGAAACTGAGAAATTTTACAATTTTAACCACAAAATGAGCTCATTTCAAATTTGATGGCTGCCACAGGCCTCAAAAAAGTTGGGACAGGGGCCTGTTTACCATGGTGTAGCATCCCCTCTTCTTTTTAACACAGAGTGGAGGCGTCTGGGTATTGAGGAGACAAGTTTCTTGAGTTTAGCCATTGGAATTTGATCCCACTCTTGTTTAATACAGGCTTCCAGTTCCTGGAGAGTTTTGAGTCTCCTTTGATGGACTTTTTGTTTAATTATGCACCACATGTTCTCAATTGGTGAAAGATCAGGACTGCAGGCAGGCCAGTTCAGCACACGGACTCTTCTGCTACGAAGCCATGCTGTTGTAATAGCTGCAGTATGTGGTTTTTCATTGTCCTGCTGAAATACACAAGGCCTTCCCTGGAATAGATATCATCTGGAGGGGAGCATATGTTGCTCTAAAACTTTTATATACCTTTCAGCATTCATAGTGCTTTTTAAAACATGCAAGTGTCCCACACCATATGCACTAATGCATCCCCATACCATCAGAGATGCTGGCTTTTGAACTGAACACTGATAAAAGGAGGGGTGGTCTTTCTCGGACAGGACGCCCATGATTTCCCACAAGAATGTCAAATTTGGACTCGTCTGACCACAGGACACTTTGCCACTTTGCTACAGTCCATTTTAAATGAGCCTTGGCCCACAGAACACGGCGGTGCTTCTGGATCATGCTCAACAATGGCTTCATTTTCGCATGATAGAGTTACAGGTGGCATCTGTGGATGGCACAGCGGACGGTGTTTACAGACAGTGGTTTCTGAAAGTATTCCTGGGCCCATTTAGTAATGTCAATGACAGAATCATGCCGGTGAGTGATGCAGTGGCGTCTGAGGGCCCGAAGATCACGGGCATCCAGTAAAGGTTTTCGGCCTTGTCCCTTATGCACAGAGATTTTTCCAGTTTCTCTGAATCTTTTGATGGTGTTATGCACTGTTGATGATGAGACCTTCAAAGCCTTTACAATTTGACATTAAGGAACATTGTTTTTAGTGTATTCCACAATTTTTTTACGCAAGTCTTCACAGGTTGGAGAGCCTCTGGCCATCTTTACTTCTGAGAGACTCGGCCTCTCTAAGACATCCCTTTTATAGCCAATCATGTTACGCACCTGATGCCAGTTAACTTAATTACTTGCTAAATGTTCTTTCATCTGATTCTCATATATATTAATTGCTTTTTCAGCCCTTTTTTGCCTGTGTCCCAACTTTTTTGAGAGCTGTTGCAGCCAGAAAATTTGAAATGAGCTCATTCTGTGGATAAAAATGTAAAATGTCTCAGTTTCAACATTTGAAATGTTATCTATGTTCTATTGTAAATAACGTTGGCTCATGTGATCTGAAAGTCATTGCATTTAGATTTTTTTCACACTTTACGCTTCGTCCCAACTATTTCAGAATTGGGGTTGTACAATATAAAGCAAAATGTAGATGTAGAATGAATCATATGCTTCTTCAAAATCTGAAAGTGGTTTAAAGTGTGTAGGTATTTGAATACCTTTATGAACTATATCTTTTTTCATGTGAGCTCTTGTGTGTGTATTGGCTCGTTAGAGCTATTGTGTGAACTTGTATGTGTGTGAGAGAGAGAGAGAGAGTGTGTGTGTGTGTGTGTCTCTACTGATAAAGAGCCAGTTTACACAGTTGCCTCAGTCATACCTGGAGGATTTTCATTTGTGATTGAATTTCCAGAACAAAGCAGGGGCTTTTAAACTCATATTGTCTTACCCCAGAACTGACTTCCTGTAGTTATAACCATCAGGGCTTACGTTCCATGGAGATTTGTACATATGGGCTGTGAGATTCTTTTTATGAATGAGTTTTGAGAAATTTTAAAAAGGTGTTTGTACCTACTGTGTAGTGTACAAAATGAATGAATTGAACAATAAATACATTTTTAAAAAAAAGGATTAGGGATCTGTATTTGCATGATTCTCCATACACGTTCTAAAATGCTCAGACGTACATTATCCGCCATCGCCTCCAATAACTCCTCTTAGGATCTGAGAGTTATTCCCATTGGTGAGGTTATTTCACTAACTCAATTGCAGGGTCTAGGCCATTCAATTTACAAATACTCTATTCCTTTTTCATGACAAAATATGACAAAATAAACATTGTGAAATCGGCTCATTAATACAATATACAAATTGATAAATACAAAACAATTATAAATGTTTTAGTTCATCAGAAAAACAAGTTACTTTCGATAGAAGTCATTCTAAACATGCTAGAGGATAAGTCCTTGTCACCAATTAAGTTACAGGTTTATTTCCATATCTAAGCAATACTGAGACTTGATTGCAAATGTTTCACAAGGGAGGGTGGGCATCAGACTTGTGACAAATTCCTTTTCGTCAATTCCAAGGAATTGGAAAAGGAATTGGGGAATAGGAATTGGAATTGAACTTTTCGAGGTAAAAGGACATGGGCATGTCTTTTTTAAATATTTTTAAATATCCAATTCCAATTCCCCAATTCCTTTTCCAATTCCTTGGAATTGACGAAAAGGAATTTGTCACAAGTCTGGTGGGCATACACTCATAACTATATTCATTCACAGCAGTGCTTCTCTGTTTTTATGTTATGACATTCCCAGCAGCAAGCAACTGCAGGTGACCAAAAAACCTAATGGGATGAAAAATACTGTACTAATTTGTGTCATTTGATAAACCTGATGACACCCAATTACCACAGGGAACAAAATTCTTACTGATAATCAAATTATGAGGCACTCGGCGGGAGCCAGAAAGTCAGTGGTTCAAGCCCCTGTGTAGCCACAACAAGGGCTGTACAGCTGTTGGGCCTTTGCACGTCCCTGAGGCCCATATAACCCCGGAGGGTTTTCCCCCAAATAGGCAGCCCTATCAATTTTAAGTTAAATAATGCAATTATTATTCATTGATGTGTGAGAAATCTCATCCCTTTTTGATAAAGCCTGATGTGCAAGTGCATTGTGCAAAAGGCTAATATACAGCGGGGAAAATAAGTATTGAACGCATCAACATTATTCTTGCAACAATAAGGTTGTGACGGTCTCAAGAGAGCTCTTTGCCTTCACCCATCATGAGATGCTCCTTGTGTGACACCTTGGTAGTGAGAAACCTTTTTATAGGCCATCAATTAGGACTAAACCAGCTGATATTAATTTGCACTGATAGGGGGCAGGATTACTTTCTAAATACTGACAGATTTAAGCTGGCTTTCAATGCTTTTTTGCACCTCCTTTTCTTCATGTGTCAATACTTATTCCCTGTGTCATTCCACTTAATTACACATAATTTATGGACTAATTTGTTTTGATTTCTTTGTATGAATGGATTACTTGGGTTGTTACTGACATCTGGTGAAAATTCCACGTCAATAGCCCCATTAGAAAAAAATTTACTGAGAAAAATGTTGACGCGTTCAATGCTTATTTTCCCCGCTGTAACGATCATATTACTAATTATATCAATAACTCTGCCCAGGCCTGCTATAAGCTACTGTGATATAGGTGTGCATATAGCATTGTAGTGAAACGAGGACTTTTCTACAACCATCGATATCTAGTCATGAGAAAAAGAAAGTACACCCTCTTTCAGTTCTATGGTTTTTCATATCCAGACATGATATCAGCTGGTCCTGATCAGGTCCTAAAATTATGTAAATCTAACCTCAGGTGTAAAACAACACACAACAGATTCCACCGTGCCATTATTTATTTAACAAAAATTAAGCCAAAATGCACAAGCCATGCATGAAAAACATAGTACACCGTTACTGCTTCCATAGGAATTGAGAAGGTAATTAGCGGCCAGGTGTTGCTGATCAAATGGACTAGATGAATTGATCATCAGCAAGTATGACCACCACTATAAAAGCTGAGGTTTTTGCTGGTCTGGAGCATTTAGGTATGTGTTAACACAATGCAAAGAAGAAAAGACGTCAGCAATCACCCTTAGAGACAGAATTGTTGCTGCCCATCAATCTTGGAAGGGTCATAAGGCCATTTCCAAAAAATTTGATGTCCATCATTCTACAGTGATGAAGATTATTCACAAGTGGAAAACAGTTGCCAATCTTCCCAGGAGTGGACATCCCAGAAAATTCACCCCAAGGTCAGACTGTGCAATGCTCAGAGAAATTGCACAAAACTTGTAAGAGGCAGAAAACCTGCATGCTGGATTCGTGAGCATTCTCACATACGCAGGATAACCCCCATTATTTTAATGGCACCAGCACCTGGCAAATGAATTTCTGGTCCGTGAGACAATATCGATAAGGGTTTTTACGACCCAAAAGGCACCAAACCTTATCGGCCCATGGCTGGAGCGGTCACGAACCTCTGGGTTAATGGTCAATGTCTGGTTTCTTTATTAAACTTTCTTCAACTGTTTACAAACACTGGCCCGTGCCGGACAATGCCACAGTGCCATCAAATGGACTTTTACAGGACTGCACCATTAAAAGAAATGTGCATTGGCTCCTATGTAGGAATTTCCAAAGACTTCTCATTTCCTGTGTTAAAATACTCATTTCATCCGCAATGTTACAAGAATAATGTATATTTCTGTTATATTGTATGGTAAGAGATGATAAATGGCATTAATACGGATTATCCTTGTAATTCTGTATTGTACCGGATGTTTCATGGCTAACTCTAGTGCAAGCAGGTCGTGTTTGGTATCATTTTACTCCGCTAAATTCCCAAAAACGCATAAGGCATATTTTGAAAGAATTAACATTGTGCCATACCCTCATTCAATAACTTTAAAAAGAAATAGACTTCAATTTTCCTTGTGGCAATGTCTCCGCCCAAAGTCCCTCCGGAAAGGGGGAGCTTTCCTGGTTCAAATTACCCGAATGACCTATGACCCTGCCATAGGACGCAGTCTGGAGTTTGGGCATAAGAGTGGGAAACAAAGAGGTCGGGGAAGCATGTATTCATCCTTTCTGCTTTGTACACTTTGTGTATATGAGTAGTTGTGAGCTGCGCCAGGTATGATTTGACTCCTTCTTTATGTTTTATGTAGCAATGTGATTGATTCTTTTGATTTAAGCTTGTGCCTGCCTGGCAAAATAAATTGGTAATTGCATCTTGTTGTGTGTTTCCGACTCTAACTTATATCCTTCCAGCCCGGAGTCCTGTCTCCTAATTGGGTAACGTAGGACCATAATTGCCTGATCAACACGCCTCGTTTCTGCATTATAAGGTGGATTTTCCATGCTGCGATTGGTGTTATTTTGGTTGGCTTCGAGGAGACTCCGTTAAACTGAGCGGTTTGGGCAAATTTCGTTACCGTCTCAGTCCTTGAACAGAGATCTTAAAGAACACAAAGTCCCTGAACGGTGCCCATTACACTTTGGAGTTACTCGCTTTGGGCCCCGGTAATCCCTAGTCATAGCTATTTTCTATGTCAAATTACCATGCTTAATAGGACCGCCAGCCTCTGTGTTCATCCACCGAATTGGACTGAACAGATGTTTCTGGTCCAGCAGATTTAGGGTGTAAACCAGTAACGAGTCCGATGCACAACGGAGCTCTAAATTAATTAATTGGAATCAGATCATATTTATGCAAACGTATAATTCAATCGTAACCGGAAAGGGTTATAACTGAATTTTATATCCTAAATTTAATATGGAGTCAGATGTATTGTAACCGCTAAGATATTACAGCTGCAGCATCCGCGAGACACGTTTCAGGCGCGAGTCGACGTCATCACGTTTGACCTGAGGCAGTGGCCTGGGACTGATGTTGTAGCCAGACCCCATTTTTATAATGGAGACCTTTAAGCCTTTATTTTTCCCTGGCAGTTTAGGCAAACACGCTGAGACCTTCCGCCTAGGACCGTCCTTGGCTTAGACGCACGGTGTTTACAAACCCAAGAACTACATCTAGGACTCTATAGGCCTCAGTTAGAATGTTAAATGTTAAAGTTCATGACAGTACAATTCGAAAAAGACTGAACAAGTATTGCTTGTTTGGAAGGGTTGCCAGAAAAAGCCACTTCTCTCCAAAAGACCATGGCAGCATGGATTAGGTTTGAAACGTTGCATCTGAATAAACCACAAGCCTTCTAGAACAATGTCAATTGGACAGACAAGACCTAAGGGTAGTTGTTTGGCCATAATGCAGTGTGTCACGTTCGGCGCAACCCAAACACAACATATCAACACTAACCCCTCGTACCAACTGTCAAGCATGGTGGTGGAAGGGTGATGATTTGGGCTTGTTTTGCAGGACCTGGGCACCTTGCAGTCATTCAGTCGACCATAAACTCCACTGTACCAAAGTATTCTAGAGTCAAATGTGAAACCATGAGTACGCAACTAAAGCTTGGCCGCAATTGGGTCACGCAACAGGACAGTGATCCAAAGCACGCCAGCGAATCTACAACAGAATGGCTGGAAAAGAAAGAAAAAAAATCAAGTTGTTGCAATGGTCTATTCAAAGTCCAGTCCTCAACCCAATTGAAATGCTATGCATAAACAAATGCCCTCAAACATCAATGAACTGAAGCAATGTTGTAAAGAAGAAGGGGCCTAAATTCCTCAACCATGTGGTAGACTGATAAAATCATATAGAAAATGATTAGTTCAAGTTATTGCGGTTAAAGGTGGTTCAACAAAGTGTTGAATCATCGGGTGTATTTTTTATTTCACAGTTGACTTCTGCATTTTGGTTTAATAAACAGTGGCACGGTGGAATCTGTTGTGTGTTGTGTTACACCACTGATTAGATTTACCTAATTTTAGGACCTGATAAGTACCAGCCGATTTTTTCATTAATGTCCTGACACGTAAAGCTATAGAACTGAGAGGGTGTACTTTCTTTTCCTCGTGACTGTATATATAACATAGAACGCAATGCTAAAGTACCCCGGCCGTATGGACATAAGACAAGGAATTACAACATATAAAGGGTTTTTTAATGTATGCCTATGTAACACAATGTGTTTAATACTTTCGGGCTTGAGAGAAGTTTCAAGAGTCAAAAGGAAGACAGAGGTAATTGTCCAATTTCATGTAGGACCTGGCAGGTTATATGGAAAGAGTGGAACAGGACAGCTGGGACTTTACATCGTTTGGCATTCAGAATATGAAGTGTGATATGATGCGCAGTCATCAAAATTCGATGTTATGTTGAATGTGACTGAACAGTTTGGTTGAAAGTGTTGCTACATCAAATTGTTATTACAACCCTAATTCCGAAATAGTTGGGACGAAGTGTAAATTGTGAATAAAATCAAAATGCAATGACTTTCAGATCACGAGCCAATATGTTATTTACAATAGAACATAGATAACATTTCAAATGTTGAAACTGAGACATTTTACATTTTTATCCACAAATGAGCTTATATCAAATTTTCTGGCTGCAACAGGTCTCAAAAAAGTTGGGACACAGGCAAAAAAGGGCTGAAAAAGCAATTAATTAAAAAGCACTCAGTCAAAAAAGAAACTTCACACTCAAAATTTCTAAATATTTTCTTGAAACTTAATACAAGAGATATTATTATTATTATTAGGGGTAAATGCGTTGTCAAAGACATCATGACACACAGCAACTCCGACGTGCACAAGCATGCAGCACGTGCGAGCATACATCAAGGTAAAAGCATGTTTCCTCGTGTTCCTAGTCACGTGACCTTATGAGACACGTGCAATTGAGCCCACGTTAGCACGGTAGAGTGACATCTCGGAAAAACAAGTTCTTACAGTAAATTATCCGTTGATTTGCAATGCCACGACTGTCAAACATTCAACGTGAACGCGGCTTCTCTGGGCACAACGACATCTGAGATGGACTCAGCGTGATTGGAATACGGTCGTTTTTAGTGATGAATCCAGATTCACTTTGCACTTCGCTGATGGGAGAGTTAGAGTTTGGAGGAGACGCGGTGAACGCAACGCCCAGTGTTGTGTGCAGGAAGTGGACCGCTTTGGGGGCGTAGTGTTATGGTTTGGGGTGCCTTTAATGGTCCTGCCCGCTCCCGACTGATGGTCGCTCAAGGAAACCTAACTGCTGCAGGATACAGAGCTTTTGCCATTCATGGCAGCTCATGGCCCAGGTCTGACATTCCAACACGATAATGCCAGACCTCATACGGCCAATTTAACGTGGAATTTTCTTAGGAATGCTGGCATCAATGTCATGGAGTGGCCCTGAAAGTCTCCCGACCTTAATCCCATAGAACATGTATGGGATGTGTTGGGCAGAAGACTCCGTCAAGTAAGGAACCCTCCACAGAATTTGCAGGAACTTGGTGCCATGTTGGTTCAATTATGGCGACGCATCCCCCAAGCTGTGTTCAGACGCATCATTCAATCCATGAGGAGACGTTATGTCGCAGTTGTGAACGCTCATGGAGGGCATACGGCGCTTATTGACATGCTTTCATCAAGTTGTAACTTACCATTTTCACTCTCTTACATTTCCGTAGCATTTCCGGTGGAACTGGTTACATTATGAACATGATTTTTATGGTACACCGTCCTTAATGGGTACAGAATGGAATTAAATCATTATTTAAAACCACTTTTCTTGTATGTTCAACTTATCGACCTCCAAACGAGTGTGAAGTTTCTTTTTTGACTGAGTATATATGAGAATCAGATGAAAGAACATTTAGCAAGTAATTAAGTTAACTGGCATCAGGAGTGTAGCATGATTGGCTGTAAAAGGGATGTCTTAGAGAGGCTGAGTCTCTCAGAAGTAAAGATGGCCAAAGGCTCTCCAACCTGCGAAGGCTTGCGTAAAAAAATTGTGGTATACTTTATAAACAATGTTCCTTAGCGTCAAATTGCAAAGGCTTTGAAGGTATCATTATCAACAGTGCATAACACCATCAAAAGATTCAGAGAAACTGAAAAAAATCTGTGTGTGTAAGGTACAAGGCCGAAGACCTCTACTGGATGCCAGTGATCTTCGGGCCCTCAGACGCCACTGCATCACTCACCGGCATGATTCTGTCATGGACATTACTAAATGGGCCCAGGAATACTTTCAGAAACCACTGTCTGTAAACACAGTCCGCAGTGCCATCCACAGATGCCACCTAAAACTCTATCATGCAAAAATGAAGCCATTGTTGAGCATGATCCAGAAGCACCACTGTGTTCGGTGGGCCAAGGCTGATTTAAAATGGACTGTAGCAAAGTGGCAAAGTGTCCTGTGGCCAGACAAGTCCAAATTTGACATTCTTGTTGGAAATCACTGGGCGTCATGTCCTCCGGGCTAAAGAGGAGAAAGACCACCCCTCCTTTTATCAGCGTTCAGTTCAAAAGCCAACATCTCTGATGGTATGGGGATGCATGAGTGCATATGGTGTGGGACACTTGCATGTTTTAAAAAGCACCATGAATGCTGAAAAGTATATAAAGGTTTTAGAGCAACATATGCTCCCCTCCAGACGACATCTATTCCAGGGAAGGCCTTGTGTATTTCAGCAGGACAATGCAAAACCACATACTGCAGCTATTACAACCGCATGGCTTCGTAGTAGAAGAGTCCGTGTGCTGAACTGGCCTGCCTGCAGTCCTGATCTTTCACCGATTGAGAACATTTGGGCGCATAATTAAACTAAAAGTCCATCAAAGGAGACCAAAAACTCTCCAGCAGCTGGAAGCCTGTATTAAACAAGAGTGGGATCAAATTCCAATGGCTTAACTCAAGAAACTTGTCTCCTCAATGCCCAGATGCCTCCACTCTGTGTTGAAAAGAAGAGGGGATGCTACACCACGGTAAACAGGCCCCTGTCCCAACTTTTTTGAGACCTGTAGCAGCCATCAAATTTGAAATGAGCTCATTTGGTGGATAAAATTGTAAAATTTCTCAGTTTCAACATTTGCTATGTTATCTCTGTTCTGTTGTGAATAAAATACTGGCTGGTGTGATTTGAAAGTCATTGCGTTTTGATTTTATTCACAATTTACACTTTATCCCAACTATTTCGGAATTGGGGTTGTAGAAGGTATTTAAAGTAGGTGAAGGCCATGTAGCTTCCATGTCCTCCAACTTGATTATTCAGTGAGTACACCTTATGAATTTGACATAGCTACACCAAAAAATGTCATGGTAGTCCAAAGGCGCAATGAAAGTAACACTGCTCAGAAACAATGTGACCTTTTGACCCCATTAACCGGGTGAAGGTCATCCACCTTCATTTAGCCTCGTGTAAAAACAGAGAATAGTGCATACGGGAGACACTGCCCTTTGCCCTGGATTGACCGCTATAACTTCTGAATGTCGCATCGTGTTGTTATTGCCAAACCTGGATTGTGATTCATTAAAATTTTCGAACTGGAAAACTCTTGGACTGTGATTCTTCGGATAACATTGATCGTGGAGATTTTTGTTTGGATTTAAGCTGCTGAATCAAAAGAAAACATCCTGGGAGAGCTACCATTGGTTGGGAATCATGTTTCATGAAAATACACCATAAGAACTTCAAGGACATTTACATAGCAAATTCATCAAATTTTCTCAAATAAAAACTAATCTGGTACATGTTCACCCAAACAGTTCATGAGCAGTATCCTGCCAAATGCCCCAAATTAGCAGCCTTTTCTCAAAAATGAGCCTTTTATTGAGCTCTGAGCAGAGATTTCCTAAAACAAAATGAAGATTGACCCAGATTTGCCGAATACCGGACATGGTGTAACAGGAGGTGTTCCAAATGCGAAAGTCAAGCTGAAAATAATAGGAAAATAAGATGTTGTCAAAGAATATTATCGCCATAAATTGATGAAAACAAATATTTTTCACCACAAAGGGGGAAAGGGAGCAACAGGACGAACCAGCCTGTACACATGGTGCACTGAAACTACCTATAGAGTTTTATTAGGCCATGACGAGGAAAGGTGTCCGAAAATAGGTGGCCTATGTACATGATGGTGACACAAGACCTTCGGAGTCTATTAACTCCTCATTATGATTCCTCAGTACACACTCCACAAACAACACGGCCCATGCAGGTCGAATGAGGCCCTGTTTGTACAGCTGGGTGTGTTTCCCAAAACCACAGATGCTAATTTACAGTTGGAACCACTGACTGAATGGACCAAGTAGCACCTATGCTTTCAGTAAACACGCCCATGGCTGGTTAGCAAGCTTAAGCTTTTCGCTGTTTGAGTATTAAGTTACACGTGTAACAGTTATCAGGAAATTGAATTTATTAATAGTGAAAAGCGTTGGCATGCTAGCTAGTGAATGATTCCTCCCACTGAGCAGACGAGAAGTTTATACTTCTTCATTACTCAGTTGCAGCCCTTGTAAAAATTTACTATAGTTATAGTTTACTACAGTAAAATTAATGTAAACTATAGTAAACTACACTTTAATACAGTAAACTATAGTTTGTTGCAAATATACTATAGTAATTGAATATCGTTGCTATAGTTTACTATAGTGATGCTAAAGTAAATCACAAAAGTCAAACTCTCCTATAGTAAACTACAGTTACTATAGTATATCTATAGTAATTCCGCAAAAATACCATAGTAACTATAGAAAACTATAGTATTTTTACTGTAGTATTTTGTGGTAATTTTTCAGAAGGGAGCTCCTGGTCTGGTTCCAGCTTCGCTTTCATGGCTAAGGTTTGATTTTACTCATGGTCTCGTGGAGGATGGATTTAGTTTTGAGTCTTTTTTTTTTTTTTTTTTTGCATTAAATTGTATTTAAATATTTTAGGATGTGCTCATTAAGCGGTGCCTGAGCTTATTGACTGGCTTTTCAGAGTACAGAATAGATGGGGAAAATTCGGGACCGGAGCAGTTTGGGCTCGGCTTATTGACCCACGGCTTGTTAAGCGGCAATTTCAGTAATTCCTAACCCACAGTGATGTCCAGACCTTTCCTGTGACACAGGATCTAGCTGATAAAAGCAGTCATCAGTGAAGTGTTCAGAACAGATCACCGATCCTGATCCAGTGTTGTGCCCGATTGAGTTCCCATCAAACCGTGTTTCCAGGACAACTCAACGCAATGACATCCATAAATAGTGTGGAGAGCGAATGTACATTTTACTGAATTTGAAGGCAGAATAGATCGTTCAAGAATGGGGTAATTTTGTGATCACTGTCGAGCAGAGGAGCTCAATATTGCAAAAGGACAAATCGCATGAGATGGCAGAGTATCAAAATTCATCGCTTCATGAGGCGTCATATGTGATAACTTTCATCTGGACTGAAGTGTTTACTTTTGGTTACTGAGAGTTTGGGACTGAAATGATCAAAATTCATAACACTGCCTTATGTTGTCACTTTGCATGGGTAGAGCCCACTTTTTGATCATTAACCTTCGAGTGTCTTTATTAGCTATGCGAAGTTTGACGTAAAGCTTATACCCTGAAATGTGGCTGACTGACTAAAAGGCTGAAAAATCAAAAATAAAAAAAAAAAGCTTAACTTATTTTATGAGTGTTTTTTTGTCTTTGTTGGAACATTTGAGCATATTGTGCAGAGTTCTGGCAACCCACTGCTTTCAGTTACCAGTAGTGCCTGTGACCGTAGCGTTATGATGCTCAGTCAACAGAATTCCAACTGCGCAACAGTTAACTCAAACTTCAAGGGGTAAAATTATAAAGATGTAGAAAGAAGGACGCAGAGACAAAGAGAAGAAAAGAAAAAGTGAAGAGTGACAGATAGGAGAGGATCGTTTGGCTCGTTTGGTTGGTTTTTAATCACTGAAAACAGATGAAGCTATTCTCCCTCCCCCTCCTCCGTTTAGAATCGCTTTCTCCGGTTCAGTCCCTGAAGTGTCCAGCAGATGGCGTAGAGCTCAGTGCTGTTGTTGGTCAGCCCAGAGCAGGGCAGGCTTCCAGTGCTTGTGCCTGGATAAATGGGGATGAGAAACTGAAATGTCTGCAGGAGGAGAGATGGAGGATACTGTCCAGGTGCTTCCCTCTCCCCAACTGCTTGTCGGCCACATGATTTGATGCATGGTGTGTGTGAGAGTGCAAGGGAGACAGCCCCCTACACTTCACTCAGCTCAACGGATCAGGAACACACGCACACACGCACGCACGCACGCACACACACACACACACACACACACACACACACACACACA
Source organism: Gymnothorax javanicus (assembly GCA_029692085.1). Classification (NCBI taxonomy): domain Eukaryota; kingdom Metazoa; phylum Chordata; class Actinopteri; order Anguilliformes; family Muraenidae; genus Gymnothorax; species Gymnothorax javanicus. The sequence goes on along the minus strand of CM056211.1, from coordinate 43,462,262 downwards.
CACAGGGAAGAAAAAACACCAGTAAGCCCACGCACCCATGCACGCACACAGCCCATCCTTCAACTACATGCGTACTGAGACAGAAACGCCCACACGCAGACAAACACACACACATGGATGTATAGGCATGTGCCATAGTAGCACATAAGGGTGGAGGGAAACACACACACCCTCCATTTCCCAGCCATATATTCACCTACATGTAGCCATGTAAATACATAAAAATCAGTAAAAAACATTTATAGCAAAAACCAAAACAAGAAAACACCGTGGGATTCGGCAGAGTTCTGACGCCGTTCCGGAGACTTTCCAGTGAATTCTGTGGAGAAGCCCACACTTACAGCATCATTCCACAGCAAACATGAGCGCCTCAGGCAAAGACTGCGACTGAGAACCCATAACCTGTCCTTCCTTCACGCCCTCAGGTCATTTACAGCTCTCTGAACGGAAATATCTCGTTACCGTCCAACACTTAAACACTTCAACCCCAACCCAAGCCCCATCTAATTCCCCCATCCCCCCCAAGGCCACTTCTCCACACAAAAACAGTAATGTCTTTTCCTCAACCCTCTCACCTCCCAAAAGGAGCACAATGACACCACAACAACGCCAAAATGGTTTAGGGGGCAGGTGGTCATGTGAAGGTAATGACAAACAAAAAAGAAACTAGTTTCTAAATTAAAAAAATATATGTATATGCCCTACCTCCTCAGACTCCTGCTCCAATCACGCGTGGCCACACCCACACCTCTGCAATGCAGGCCTGGCCTGGAACCTGCCAATGTGGCCTTGGATATCATCGCTATGGAAACGGCACTGCATAATTTTTTGTTTCCCGCTTTTGTCCAACAACAACCAAGGATTTTTTTTTCTTAAAAAATAGATGTGTACCACAACTCATACAGTATTTCAGAAGCAAATAATTCACAAATAATAATTATTCTTATATTTATATAAACAAGTTCATAATACCATTGTGTTCTGTGTGAGTAGTTTTTTTTGTTTGTTTTGCATTCAGACACCATGTGCATATGAAAACAAAACCAGCGGAGGGGGGAGCGGAGGGGATCAAAAAAAAAAAAAAACAATAAAAAATGAAAAGGTCTTCTGTCACTCATAGGCATGTGCAGGGCCAGAGTGATCCCAGCAAATAAGACATGTCCAAATCTCCTCCTGCCTGTCAGTCACCAAGCCTCCCCCCCCCCCCCACAGAAAGGCAAAACAAAGCTCCGCCTCTTCCTTCTTCTGACCCCACCCCCAACGGAATTCTCTGGCGCCTTCATCTCTTCCTGCTCCATCTCCAACTTCCTCTCAAGTAGTAGCAGATGCTGGTAGTTCAGTGCCGACTGATTTGCTTACACACATAGATCTTTGTTTTTGTTTTTCTTCTTTTTTTTGCATGATAAGGTTTTCCATTTCTTTTCCCATAATAATTATCATTAATGGTAAAAGTTTTCAGGTAGGTTGTGTATCATTTCTCTTTATTATTTTTATGTTGTTTTTTTTCAGTCTCTAAAGTTTGAATAGTTTTCAGCTCCTCCCGTGTTTTCTCTCTCTCTCTCTGCAGTCTCCTGAAGTCCTGCCCTTGCTTCACTGCTTTCAAAGGAGGAGGAGGAAATGGGGGTGGACACTGTTCTACTCATACTCGAGGAACTGCTTGTGATAGAACAACAGATATCTGCAAAAGGGAAAGAGAGAAAGCACGCATCACATATTAAACAACCTTACTACACACATGCAGTACCACACAGTGAGAACAGAGTGGCTGTGCGGCTCATTTGTACCAGTACTACCATTATTACTCACTGTAATAATAATAAGGACACCAACAGTCCGTCACCGGAAACAAAGGCTTAAGTCACCTTCCTATTCAATGCTGTTGCAGTTTACCTTGACTGACTGGCAACAGTTGCAAAGAAAACTTGGTAGAATGATGGTCAAATTTGCTCTCGATAGCATTAGAGTGCATTACTTCACAAAATTATGAGGCCCTTTCTTCCGCACATAAATGACAATGAAAAATGTCTATGTCTTTCGAATGGTCTGAACGCATAGCTTATGAAATGTCACAGATTTACGTAAATTAGTTTGCGAGACACATCCAGCAATGAGGTACAAACCCTCCTACATTGTGAATATACTCAACAGCTAGAGGGCTTTGTTAGGCACAAATGCTAAAACGAGAGATTGTAATCAACGAAAGATTTGGATTTTTTTGCATTTGTCCAAATTATTGCCATCCTTACAGCGTCACATCAGTTTTATAAATGCAGTCAATCACTATCATTTCGTAATCATTACAGGCCATGCACTGTCTTGATTATTCTGTAAAGATATTGTTTGAGTGTTCATCAGGCAAACTTAAACAAGAACAGCTTGAGAGCAATTGTGCGATATAAGGTGAGGTTATTGAAGGCGCTCGGAACATCTGACAGCATGCCACTGAATGAAATAAGACTTACACTATTGCCCCCAACAGCAAGGGTATATCCCCGAAATGCCCCCAATTCTATGCGCCCAGCCTTCTCTGCACCCCAGCCCTGTGCCACAATCTCCTGTCTAACTATAAAAATCCCAAACGTAATCCAGTTCTTCTTCTTGATGAGGTGTATGGCAGCAAAAAATCAGAAACGATCCTCTGAATACTTTTTAAGTTATCGCGCCAACACTAAGGATGTACGGACACGAACGTGGCTGCGACGACGATTCCACAATGTCCACATGTTTTGGGGATACAAATATGCTAAGTGGTTATCATGCATGTCAGCCAATAGCTAAAAATATCTGTTAGTTGTACTACCTTCAACAAGAGTGATAAACTTCAATAATATAAATATTATGAGACGCATCCTGTTTAATGATGCAAGAGCGAGACAGCCCTGCACTATAACATTGATTGAATAGTGCAATCACCAAGTGAGAGCAACATCAGTTAAAAAATGAAAAAAATCAATAACACCGCTGTAATTACTGGCTAATAAGTAAATGACCAAAAAAGAATTCAAATTCTTAATATTTTGTTACACTTAAAAATGTCAAACTGCCCGCACCTCAATGGAACAGTAAAATTCGGTTGGATTGAGAGAGATAGCGAGAAATAAGACGGGGAGAATGGGACTCACCCCTCGCTGTCAAGAACGTCTTTAATGCTGGCCTTGGTGATGACAGCATCGTCGCATTTGAACCACTGGTCTTTATGCTGCCGGATAAATGTGGTGTAATGGCCACTCTCCAGGGTGCCCTGGTGATTCACTACTGCAAACAGGGAATACCTGAAACATGCCCAGAGACACAAATTTTTCTAATTCACAAAACAGAATTTTATTAATCATTGAATCACTAAAACTCACTGATTCAGACCCGCAAATTACTGAAGCACACCGACAACTCAACAAATCACAATAACGTACACACAATTCACCCCCAACTCAGGAGCCCCATCTGTGAATCACTGAATCGCGGAAACACGTACCAAATAAGAGCCATCGCCAGAAGTCTAATGGGATGTAGATGAGGGATCTTAAGTTTGGTACCGAGTGGTCATTGCACATTGCAAGAGTTACGTAGATCTCATTTTATCAATAGAGGCCACTGCTGTAAGTTCAGAGCCTGACTGAGGCCACATGCTCTATGATACCACTTGTGTACATAGATTTAATAGATCTTGGTCCGAAGATGTTCTGGATCAAATTTCATGTGAACTGGTCGCACTGTATGGCAGGAGATACAGTTTCATTATTTTTAAAATATAGCCCACATGGCTGTGTTGTTGATGATGTTATTTGACTAAAAATTTTTAAATCATAATCAGAATCAATGATGATATGATTATGATATGATATGATTCTCTTCATATCATCATTGACCTACAAAACAAAATGAAAACAATCCAACCAAAATTTTAGCTGGTACAGTAAGAACGGTAAATTGTGGACAGACCGACAGATGCACCAGTGGAGTGCGCATACAAAAGAAGAAGGCTACAGCAAAAATTGTACCCTGTAGAGTGTGAGAACGAGCTGAGAGACGAGTGTGTCCTAAATTTTAGGTCAATCTAGCAATAGTTTCAGATACAGCTACAGAAATATTTCAGTTATTTTTTTCGTTTGTCAAGACCTTATTCTTGACTCTATATTTCTAATGCAATCTGAGAACACAGAGTACAAATAGAAAAAAAAAAAACTATAAATTTAATGCAACTGTGCGAATGTTACATTATGCATATTTTTTGTCTATTTTGTACATGCCTTTTTCCTTAGAATTGGCAAATGTTTGTTGCATAAAAATAGAATCAGTTTGATACTTAAAGTGAAATTGGCAACAAATAATTTTCACATGTAAAAGTGTAAGAATCTCAAGACTGTCATTAACTGTCATCCTGTGATTTTGGTAGATTGAAAAAAGGTTTTTTTCCAAAAAATTGAAAAAGTATGTTATTTTGAATGCACACTGTGGGTGAGGTATCATTATTTACATGCTTTTAACACCATGGAAGTGTTAAAATATATAGGCAAAACTATAGAAATGATTTCACCACTGAATTGTAAGGCACTCTCCTGCAGCAGGGATGCAAAGTTTGGACACAGTTTCGGATATTTGTTTTTTTCCATATTTGGAGCTCTCTAGACAATCAGAGATGAAAGATAGGCCCATTTTTCATGGCAGAAATGGAGAATTCAGCAGAAGTTGCCCTTGTATAAAAAAACTCAACTCTGTAGCTTTAACAGAATGCTGCATATGCTCCTTTGAACACGGAAGAAAGTCAAATTTTCGATAAACGAAAAATGTTTTGATAGCTGTAACTCTGAAACCATTGCTTAGATTGACCTAAAACTTAGCACACATTCATTTCTCAGATAGTACTACATCTATGATTTTTTTCAAGATTTTTTGAGATGGTGACCTGGGGACCCCTGGTTGATTTGGCATTGAATGACCCCTTAGTCATACTGACAGATTCTACAAACCCACAGGAACAAAATGAACAGAATTCTATTCCTGAGACCTACGGTTCAAATATTATAGGCCAAAAGTTTGTTGTTATAGCAACACCCTGAGGTCAATCAATATAAAAATTACAAAATGGCAAAAGGCACGTGGTTAATCTGTGTGCCAAGTTTTATGGAAAAATATCAATCAGTTCTCAAGTTATGCGCTGAACAAAAAGGTTCAGTGTTTCTCACACCTCTCCTAGAGGACCACTTGTCCTGCAAGTTTCGGGTCTCTCCCTGCTCCTGTACAGGTGACTCAAATGATCAGCTTAATATCAATCAGCTTTTGGCAGCTGATAATGAGCTGATCATTTGAATCATCTGCACTGGAGCACCCAGAGGCTGACTCATCCATCACTCGGGCTGAAGTCACTGAGGTAGTTCGGAAACTCCTCGGTGGCAAGGCACCGGGGGTGGATGAGATCCGCCCTGAGTACCTCAAGTCTCTGGATGTTGTGGGGCTGTCTTGGTTGACACGCCTCTGCAACATCGCGTGGCAGTTGGGGACAGTGCCTCTGGATTGGCAGACCGGGGTGGTGGTCCTCTTTTAAGAAGGGGGACCGGAGGGTGTGCTCCAACTACAGGGGATCACACCCTCAGCCTCCCGGGTAAAGTCTATTCCAGGGTGCTGGAGAGGAGAATTCGGCCGATAGTCGAACCTCGGATTCAGGAGGAACAATGCGGTTTTCGTCCTGGTCGTGGAACACTGGACCAGCTCTATACCCTCCGCAGGGTGCTTGAGGATTCATGGGAGTTTGCCCAACCAGTTCACATGTGTTTTGTGGACTTGGAGAAGGCATTTGACCGCGTCCCTCGTGGCATTCTGTGGGAGGTGCTTTGGGAGTATGGAGTCCGGGGCCCTCTACTAAGGGCCGTCGCGGTCTCTGTATGACCGAGCAGGAGCTTGGTTCGCATTGCCGCAGTAAGTCAGATTCCGGTGCATGTTGGACTCGCAGGGCTGCCCTTTGTCACCGGTTCTGTTCATTATTTTTATGGACAGAATTTCTAGGCGCAGCCAGGGGCGGAGGGAGTCCGGTTTGGGGACCACAGGATCTCATCTCTGCTTTTTGCAGATGATGTTGTCCTGTTGGCTCCTTCAACCAGGACCTTCAGCAAGTACTGGGCGGTTTGCAGCCGAAAGCGGCGGCTGGGATGAGAATCAGCACCTCCAAGTCCGAGGCCATAGTTCTCGACCGGAAAAAAGGTGGCTAGTCCCCTCGGGTTGGAGGAGAGCTCCTGCCTCAAGTGGAGGAGTTTAAGTATCTGGGGGTCTTGTTCACGAGTGAGGGAAGGATGGAGCGTGAGACTGACAGACGGATCGGTGCAGCGGCAGCAGTAATGCGGTCATTGTACCGATCTGTTATGGTGAAGAAGGAGCTGAGCCGAAGGCGAAAGCTCTCAATTTACCAGTCAATCTACGTTCCTACCCTCACCTATGGTCAGGAACTTTGGGTCATGACCGAAAGAACGAGATCTCGGATACAAGCGGCTGAAATGGGTTTCCTCCGCAGGGTGGCGGGCGCCCCTTAGAGATAGGGTGAGAAGCTCTGTCACCCAGGAGGAGCGCAGAGTAGAGCCGCTGCTCCTCCACGTCGAGAGGAGCCAGCTGAGGTGGCTTGGGCATCTATATCGGATGCCCCTGGACGCCTTCCTGGGAAGGTGTTCCGGCATGCCCCACCGGGAGGAGGCCTCGGGAAGACCCAGGACACGCTGGAGGGACTATGTCGCCGGGCTGGCCTGGGAACGCCGATACCCCCGAAGAACTGGAGGAAGTGTCTAGGGAGAGGGAAGTCTGGGCATCCTTGCTTAGACTGCTGCCCCCGCGACCCGGCCCCAGATAAGCGGAAGAAGATGGATGGATGGATGGATGCACTGGAGCAGGGAGAGATCTAAAACATGCATGACAAGTGGTACTCCAAGAGAGGTTTGAGAAGCCCTAGTTTAGACAGACGGATGAACAAAGCGATAGCTATATCCCCCGCATTATATACCGGAGCATAAAAACAGATAAAAAAATTCAAATTTCAAAATTCTAAAATTTTTCAGTAGCAAAAGGCAACATATACTGGGGAAATAAACATCACTGAACTACCCCGGCAAAATTTAAGCAAATACCTAGTACATCGTCACGCAACACAAATGAATCTCCCTGGCGAACTGAAGTAATTCTGAAACAGAGTCACTTAAACACAAGACTGAACCCCTGAAATGATATACACGCAAACATGCACAGATCAATTCAGTTCTTGGTATCGCCAATACGAAAAAATACCCGGATGTTGCAATCAAGCCCCATTTCCGGTGCATTATGGGATAGTTCGGTAACCAAGTCACTTGCACAGCTCCTTGGCGAGGAATCCCTCTTTCCGTCAAAAAAGCTTTCAGCTGGGGAACGGTCACTTTCTCACAATTTCGAGAACAGCCTTCCATGGGGATATTCAGGTGATTGATATGATATCTAGTATAATTTTTGGCGTTGCCATCTAGAATCACAGACAATGTAGATCAGTGCTTCTCAGACCTCTCCTGAAGTGCCACCTCTCCTGCATGCTTTAGATCCTGCTTCTGCGCAGGTGATTCAAACGGTTCGCTCATTTGAGTGGTACTGGAGGAGAGGTTTGAGAAGCACAGTGGTAGATGATAAGATCGCTATCGTTCAGTGTTATTAAGCGCATGCAATAGGTCTAAGCGCTAGCGCGCAAAGCACGCCGCTATGCAAGCTGCACACCGGAAGTGCGGCAGTCCCAGAAATGTAAGAAATTTTGGCAAAAAAGCCACACCCGGGTATTTTCAGCATATTGGCAATAGCAAGAATTCAGTTGTATTTCTGCAGCACTTTCCATAGAAGGACTGTCACAAAGACGCTTTACAGAGCAAAAAGTGCCTGGCCTAATCCCCAAAATAGCAAATGAGGCAAAAACCTCCCAATAGGGAGAAAAAACCCCAGAACAGCACTGAGAAAAACCTCCCCAGTGGGTGTAATTCTCAGGAGGACCCTGACTATAGAGGCCCCCCCACTGGCAAGCTAAGATCGAAATGGAATACATGAGTGCCCCACTACTTGATTGGCCACCTTTTTTGCACACTCAGAATAACTGCCACTACACAGGGCTGTCGTAAGTGTCCCCCTTTCCTTAATCATACCTGATACAGAAAGAAGCAACCATACCATAGATGCCATAGATTTGCAAACATGATTTGTCCTCTTAAATGACGTAGGAGCTTCCCTGCTGATTGAGGGGGAGGGCTTAAACTGTGCTTGTTAGCGCGTTTTGTGGTACAGGGCTGCTACTAGAGACACTGACACACTCACTTATTGTCATTGTTTAGTGTATCCACTGGCTGTTGGTACTGTCCGTTCATTCGGCTGTCTTTACTGCAGGAGAGAGAGAGGGAGCGAGAGAGGGGGAGGGAGGGAGAGAGAGAAAGATGACACAAGGACATCAGCAATTCACAGCGCACAATTACTACAAGCACTCACATACACAAACAAAGCTGCCTTCTCAAACATTACATCTCGGATTCCTGAGCTTTCATGGGATTGGACACAACTGCCACGCAAACCAGCCATTCAGCAGCCTCATAAGACAATCAGACAGCATCTATTGGCCCAGAATCCAGCACATTACAGGCCTTGCACAGCTCTGATTTTGGAAAGGTGCTAAATTAACTCATTACAGCAGCTGAGTACACAAATAACTCATCGCACCTGGAGCCTCATTTATGAATGGTGTGTATGCACAGAAACAAAGACTTGAGATTTATAAAAACAGTACTGGATGTGATGTGTTCCCACATTTAAATACCTCAGTAACAGACTGGGTGTGGAGAAGGCACATCAGATTTACAAGGCTAAAATTAGCCACTGATTGAATGAAAATCCCAAAAACCTTTAGACACTCCCCAGCAGTTAGAGATCATTGGTCTACTTTGGAGTGTCAATTGACTTTCTATAGACTGCCACAAGAGGGCGCTAGTGAGGAGCAGCTAAACCTGTAACCTGACTGGGTGGCAGTAAAGTCCCAGCCGCTCTTCCTCACCTGGAGGCCATGAAGGGAGTCATGTCCAGCTCCAGGGGGAAGGATACATACGTGCTGATCTTCTTCCTCAGTTTTGCCGAGTGCTCGAACCGCTGCAGAGGGAGGGAGGGAGGGGAGGTGAAAGAGAGAGAGAGAGAGGGAGGATGGAGAGAAAGGGGGAATATAGGTAAAACAGGTCATTACAGGCAGATAACTGGTGAATAGGGTCATCAAATGTGCATCACAAGTGAAAGGTGACGGAGATGAACAAACCTGAAACAGGAAAGAATCAAGTAAATCTGGATACTCAGGAGAGACAGGTGAAACTCTCGTACGGATCAAGTATATCAGCTGATTTAGCGGATTCTACCTCGAATTTTAGAGTATCAGGTAAAAATAAAAAGAAACTCAGGTTATAACAAGGTAAAAATTAAGAGAAACTGGGAATAGAATAAGTAAAAAATCAGGTGAAACTTGAGTTAAAATCAGGTAAAAAAAAAAAAAAAAAAATCAGGTGAAAAATCGCTTTAGAATCATTAGAAAGAGGTAAAACTCAGGTAAAAATGGAGTTGAACACAGCTGAAAGCCAGGTTAGAATCAGGTCAAAATCCGTTGATACTTGGGTCAGAATCAGGTAACAATAACATAAATTAAAAAAAAAGACAACTTAGAATCAGGTAAAACCCTGTTTAACTCACTTTAAGATGAAAACAGGCCACAATGGGAAGCTTCTTCATTGTCAGCTGTTTGGTAGATTCCTGGTAACTATGGCAACCACTGCATTTGATTTTGGCACTGCTTCCTAAATGCTCTGGTCGGGTGAACCTGTCAGAAAAAGCGCACATACACACAAACACACACACACACACCCACACACTTTACCTAACCAAATAAACTATTTCCATGTGATGTAGACAATTAAAACCATTCCCTAAACTGTCTACGAGCTTAAACCATTATCACACAATGCTAGCTTGTTCAAATCATGCCAATGAATGGCGTGTACAGTGAGCACAAAGCTCGGCTAATCTAACACTAGCAGTATTGAAAAAACAGAAAGAAGAGAAGTGAGAGTTTGAAACTGCAAGAAAGGAACCTGGAGACAAGGGAGAGCAGAGACCAGGAGACAGAAATAGGAGAAGAAGAGCGAGAGAGAGGGAGGAATAAGAGAGTGACACAGAGACGGAGGGAGGGAGGGAGAGATATAGATTTGACGCTAATGGCCACCTTCGCAGACAGTCTGTGAGGGTGGTGGGGCCGGTCACATGACTCTCCCCGTTGACGATGCTGCCGTCGCCGCCAGGACTGAGGGGCCAGAAGGGGGTGGAGGAGCCGGGCAGGTCCAGTGAGATGTCCCAGAATGGGTCTATAGTGGTGGAGACGCCTCTGCAGAGAGAGAGAGAGAGAGAGAGAGAGAGAGAGAGAGAGAGAGAGAGAGAGAGAGAGAGAGAGAGAGAGAGAGAGAATGTGCGCATGTATTTGTGTGAGGAGTGTGTACCAAGTGCGTGCACATTTACAGGCAACACTGGCTCTCGGATTTGAGCAGCCCTTATCAACCAATCATGGACCAGGGAGGAGGGTGGGGCTGTGCGTGGGACACATTTTTGACAATGACAGGCACAGGCAGCAGCATAAGAATAACAGCATCAAAAAGCTATTCACACAGTCTGCATACTGCAATAAAATGCTCCTCGAAAAATGAAAAATATTTAAAATTGCACCTTGTGCGATTTACCCATGGCTACAGCCCTGACACACTACATAGACTGTTCGTTTCTCACCAAAATACACTGACAGAACTGGAGAAGCAGCTGATTCAAAAATGTCTGGAATACTGCAAGTAATCCTAACAGCCCCACTGCAGCAAGCGCACACAAGGATGAGTCATCGCCGTAGTACCCTGTCTGACCATAAGAGGGAGAAAGGGAGCAGAAGCACAGGGGGTGCACGCGTGCGTTTCTCTGCCTGTGCAAATGTGCATTTGTGCGCGCCTCCTGGTGCACAGAAGTTCCTGGAGACATTGAATACTTGCCACCTATGCAGCGGTTAGTATGGCCACATTTAAGGTACAGGGGCATACCAAACCAGCACACAAAAACAGCCCATCAGAAGCAACTTTACAATGACAGCCATTCAGAAATGGCCTAACATAAACAGCCACAAATAGAGCCACTTGCAATCAGCAATTCAGAGGCACAAGCAAAGTAAATGTTGTGGGGCAGTTCATTTTTTACAATTCGCAATTAATTTTAATTGTTTCCATTTAATTTTTTGATTGGTCCACCAAAATTTTTGTGCGGAGAGTGATACTGGACTTATTTACAGAAGTTCTCCGCAACCCTGAATACATGCCAGGCTAACAGTGGCCAGTGGGGGGAGGGCATTTAGAATATTTGTGATTTATCCTCTCCTCTTAAAAGTATGACACACGCGCATACACAAAATATGCACAAATGGGCCAGGCTGAATCTGCATCAGTGAAACTGAGCAGCCGAATTTGCGCTCTCACTCTCTCACACACATGCACACAGAGGTGAATGCACACGCTCACACGCATAAAAACACACACATACTCACTGGCACACTTGGCATGTGACATCAGACTGCAGTCCTCCAGTGAAGATTTGGTCGATGATGCAGTTGCAGTGGTTCGGATTGTTGGCCTTCTTCCCGTTGTCGTCGCCTTGGTGACCATCAACAGCAGCGAAGAGCAAGCACAAAAGCGAAGATTAAAAACCACAACACGCACCACCCTCCGTGTGCCCCCCAATCCTCTCTCATTCTCTCCCTCTTCCACTCATCTCTTACACACTTTTTCTCCAATCTCCGTGCCTCGTCCTTTCTCGCTCCGGCATTCACGTATGAACAGGCTTTCTAAATAAAAACTATTTTCTTTCTCAGTAGCTGGCCCTGCCCTTTCTCCTCTCTGGATTCTGACTGGCCCAGCCCATACACCATAACCTCGCCCAGCAGCACACCTTGGGGCAACAGAGTCATAGAATTAAGGGGAGGAGAAACCCAAAAAATTATGGTTTTTCACAATTTTTATCAAAATTTTAATTTTGGGCTTAATTAAAAGTTTAATCATTCATAGTTAAGAAGGAAGGCCAACCTAGACTCTGAAAAAGCCAAAAGAAAGCGCAAATCACTTAAATCTGCTCAAGAACAGGACAATCAGAGGGAGCAGGAGGGAGAAGTTTATGCTTCAGGGGCATTTGTTCTAAGTTGACTGTTAGAATGATTTGTAGGTGTACTTTGACTTTAACCTGGATTTTCTCAAAACCTGATTTTTGCCCGATTGCTATCATTTAAGGCACTATATCTCACTTATTTGTGGAGCTTTTCTCATTAAATTTTGAGAGAAGTCTGTGTACATATCAGGAAGTCTACTGAACTAAAAGTTTTGGTTTAGCACTTTGGGTCTGTGAGTTATGGTGATTTATATTTCATATCAAATCCTCTTTTACCCCACTAAATATCTAGTATTAGGCGTAAATGCTTTATTCCAGTTCAGAAGAAGGTGTAAACATAACTAAATCTAATAAAAAAAACCTGATTCAAATATCTGGCTTCAGTCCTGAGATATAAGGCAAAGAAATAATGGTGAAATCGGGGTGGCAGCCATCTTGAATCACATGACCTAATTATGCAAATTAGGTCAAATTCATATTTTGCGTATTTCAGGTCATATACTGTCAATACACCAAGTATGAATGATTTCTATCCAAAAATGACAATTTTTTTTCCAAAAGGTTTCTCCTCCCCTTAAAAACTGTATTTAAGATCTTTTCACCACAAGGACTAAATAAAAAAACATAAGTGTGGAATACTCGTTGAGGGACATAAGTGTGGAATACTCGCTGAGGGCAAAATACACGTTTCAGCTTTGGTGTGGACAGGTTCATAAAGATAAATGGGTTTGAATTTTTTAATAGACTTCTTTTCGTTTCATCCTTGGTGTGAAAAGGCCTTTACAACTCTACGGCTAAAGAGCTAGTGTGGATTGCTGACCCTTGTGATGTCACAATGCCTTCTGATCGCTAGATGTGCAGCTCACTGCTTCCATTTTAGGAGCATTTGCTCTTTAAAACAGATCCCTTTTAGAAAAAAAAAATTGAGAGCACACAGGACTCATTAGTGCGCTCCAAAATTTTTCAGCTTGCACAGTGCTGCCCACAGCACTTGACCCCAGTAGATGTGGTTAGAGAGGAGGTATGTCAGCTTCTAACATTAGCTGTAAAGCTCACAAAAGTGAATTTCAGCTATTGCAACATATCCTTCATTATTGTGAGCAACAGCGCAGTGCACTGGGCCCCGCCCATAAGCTCACCTTTACAATGGCGATGTAGTACGTCGAGCGCGGCGATGAGGAACTCATGCGCATCCTGTTGCTCGTATCCCGCTAGGTGGCGTGCATGAGTCCACACCAGGTGCAGCAGCCGGAAGGGAATGTGAGGGGAGCGGTGACCAGAGTAAAACTGATAGAGAGAGAGATTCGAACACTCAATTCAATTCAATTTTATTTGTATAGCGCTTTTCACAGAGAGACTGTCACAAAGATGCTTTAAAGTGCGGGAAAAAAATTTAATAAATAAATGAAAGGGCAGTGCCCAGCCCAATCCCCACTATAGCAAATGAGGCAATAAACTCCCAGTAGGGAGAAAAATCCTCAAACGGTGGTGAGAAAAAACTCCCCAGTGGGAAGAAACCTCAGGAGGAACCCGACTATAGAGAGGAAGCCCATCCTCCAATGGGTAGCTAATTAAGAATAAACTAAAATAATAATAAAGTTCGATCAAAGTCCATCAAAGTCCAACCCTGCAGTTCCATGAACTTCAGACCCAAGAGCTGAACCCTGAGAAGAGTCCCCCATGTCAGCTGGTACTGAGACTAACTAACCACCTCACAGCTAACATATCACATCTCAGACCAGCACTGCTTCGCCAACACTCATCGCAATAGACTAAATCATAAAACAAAATTTAAGTATTTATCTAGAACACTGTAAGAGCCATTCTAAAACCCAAAAAATGTTTAATTGTTATATGGCCCAAAATCGAGAATACAAACAAACAAAATATCTTACAACTGTCCAAGATAGGAAGCAGAGAGCAGTCCTGACCAAATACAGGCTCAGCGACCACAGCCGCGCCGGTGAAAAAGGCAGCATGAAAAACATGGGTACCAACAGAACAGAGAATACATGATCTCTGTATGACAGGTGAGGTTCAAACAGAGGCGCACTTCCTTCTAAAATGCCAAAAATACACCCAAATTTGAGAAAAATATCTTAAGAAATTTAAAATTCATATCCCCAATTTTCTAAATCTCAAGGAAAAAGCTAAATTATCATTAGTCCTGAGAGAAGGACCGACAGCAAAATTTGCAGCAAAATATGTATTTGACTGCCATAAAATGAGAGGCAGTGAGTGACATAGCAAACATCACTCAGAAATATAGTTCTCACACAAACACAAACACACGCAGAGGCACGCACACATACATGCACACGCACAAACACACTCGCACGCACAAACCTAACCCTATCCCTTGCCCCTTCCCTAACCCTAACCTCAATCTTAAAGCTAACCCTAATTCTAACCCACACACCCCCCAAAACAGCCAAACTTTTAACCTTAATTTATGGTCTTACCTTAATCTAGAGCCTAATTTTAATAGCCAACCTTAAAACTAGACCTCAACCAAACCATAATTCCAAAAGAAACCCTAGACCTAAACCTGGCCCTAAGCCCTGAATCAAGCTTTGTACCCATGGCGACCCAGAAAAGGTCCCCACAGGCACGGTTTTTCAGACTTTACTATCGTGAGGCATTCTGGTCCCCAGCAGGACATAAAAACAAAAACACACACACACACACACGCATAGACACGTGCGCGCGCGCGCACACACACACACACACACACACACACACACAAAATACAGTAACACATGCCTGTGGGGAGAAAGGGGGACAAAAATGAGAGATGGAATGAAAAAGATGGGGAAAGGGAGAGAGAGTGTGAGACAGAGGAGGAATGAGAGAAAGTCAGAGAGTGACTGTGAGAGAGTGAGAATGCGAGATGGAGAGAGTGAAAAATTGAGAGAGAAAGGGAGGGAGAAAAGGGGGTGATTAGAGAGCAAAAATGAGTGAAAAGGAGGGTGAGAGAGGTTAAAAAAGTGAAAGAGGGAGGAGAGTGAGAAGAAGGTGGAGAGAGCAAGAGCAAAAGAGAGAGAGAGAGAAGAGAGAGAGAGAGAGAGATATCCTGAACACATCTCAGAATAAACACATTCAGGAGCGTGAATTTTACAAAGGTTTGCAGTTTGAGGGTTTGCAAAGACTGAAATTGCAAGTACATCGCAGATATGCCTTAACAGTGTTTATAAACCACCTGAGGGGCAAAGCGTACTGTTTAAAGGGGCATTAGTTTGTTTGTTTCGAAAGGTGTGCAACGGTCCAAGGATCACCTGATTAACTTCTGGACCTTATGCGGTCGAGGTCAAATTGACAGAAAAACCAAAAATAATCTAAAACAGGGCTACCGGGTTAGCTCACTCAGTGTTTTTTTTTTTTTTTTTTTTTTTAAAGATTACTTTTTTGGGAATTTTTCCTTTATTTGACAGTTGTACAGTGTAGAGAGACAGGAAGGTTGGGGAGAAGAATGGGGGAAGACATGCAGCAAATGACCCGCGCCGGAATCAAACCCAGGTCACTGTGGGAAGGACACAGCCTTTATGGTATGCGCACTTAGACCGATGAGCCTCCGGGGCGCCCCCAGCTCACTCAGTTAAGGCACGGCATTGCGGAGCAGTAGTGACCACCACGACCCGGGTTCGAACCCCGGTCGTACCAGCCGGCAGCTGTCAGGAGCCTTTTCAGAGCGGCGCATAACGGGCTTCGCCCTGCAGGGAAATAAATTCGGAGGGACTGCCAGTTTGGGATTATTGATTTACAGCATTGTTTGTCGCTCCAGCGCCTCCTGTTGGTCAGCCGGGCTCTTGTCAGTAAAATTCTAAGCTTGCTCATGTTCGGGTATCCTCCGCCCTCGCTCTGAACTTGCAAAGTTTCGAGCTTTGAGTGTAAAAAGAAGCAGCGGCTGACAGGCACGTGCTTCGGAGGAGAGCTGCGAACTGTCTCGCTCTCCTGAGATGGCAACAAGGAGTCGCATACGAGTAAGCTTGCGTATGTACATTGTTCTTTAATTGGTCATTCCAGATTCGGGTGGGATTCAAGATGCCAAATTAAAAAAACATCTTGAATGTCTCCCATGAATGGGGTATGCTGTGCCGAGCACCAATTGTTTTCACTGAGATACTCCTGCACAGTACACCCACAACCCCGTTAGAGATAGTCCTCCATGAGAGAGGATTGATTCCTGCTTTGTTATATCAACTGCAAATCCATGCTGTCGTAGAGGAAAATGGTCAGCAATATATTGTAGGCCCAGTCTCACTGATGCAGTTCAGCTAAGCTCTAGACCAAATTCTGTTTTGAATGTAAATTCTCCATAATACAGTCAATGCAGTCCAGGACTAAACTTTATCAGAGCCTGTGAAATGGCCACTGATGTTGTGACAGCGATACCCTGACTCACCTCCTGGAAAAGCTGTGACATCTCACACACCAGGCAGGAGTTAGCCTGCATCTCGCACTTGTGGCGGTCAGACAGGAAGAAGTCTCGCAGCAGGGGAGTGTGGGTCAGCGCCTGCACGATGCAGTTCATGAAGCAGGTGTTCCCCAAGTTTATCAGCCCCCGTAGACCTGTCACCCCCAAAAAACACGAGAGACACATTAATCATGAACTTAGAGAGATATGAGCCACGTCCTGCATTAGCTTATTTGACAGGGCGAACACATCAAAGAATACTTCAGCATAAGCATCTGTCAACCAGGTAGACCAACTTTCACCTCAAGACCTTGGGGTGCATATATTTGGACTGAGTGAGAAAACTGGAGTACCCAGCCCTCAAACACACAGAAAGAAACTCTTTAAAAAGAGGATCCCTGCCAGCAAGGCTAAACCAGAGGCTCTTTGCCGTACAGAGTAGCAGAGCTTAACACTGCAGCACTGTGCGGCCTGTGCGGCACTGCAGAGCCTCATAGCCACTCAGCAATGCTGATTCTGGGCAGAATTTCAGAGTTCTTGCCAATGGTACAGTTCCTGGCTATTCAGAGTAAAGTTAGAGTAACTCTTTACAATGGTGCAGTTAGTGACGATTAAGGCGAAAGTTTGTGTGGCTCTAACCAACAGTGCACTTTGTGGTGATTTAATAAAGAGTGAGTAGCTGTTACCTATAGCGCAGTCTGTGGTGTTTTGGGGGACAGTTTGTGTAGCGCTAGCCTTTAGTGCAGTTTTTGCTGATTTAAGGGACAGTTAGTGTAGCTCTTACCTATAGTGCAGTTTGTGTACCTCTTAGCTGTAGTACAATTTGTGTTCCTTAAGTGCAGTTTGTGTACTGCTTACTTATAAGCAGTTTGTGTAGCTCCTACCTAAAGTGCAGTCTCTGCTGAATTGGGGGAGAGTTTGCGTTGATTTGGAGGACAGTTTATGTACCTCTTACTTATAGCCCAGTTTGTGTACCTCTTATCTATAGCGCAGTTTCTGTAGCCCTTACTAAAAGTGCATTCTATGTAGCTCTTACCTATAGTGCAGTTTGTGGTGATTTGGAGGACAGTTTGTGTAGCTCTTACCTATAGTGCAGTTTGTGGTGATTTTCCGGCGTTTAGGGTTGTGTCGTAGTAGCTCCAGCTCCCTCTTGGTCGGTTCCCACGTTGAATACTTCTCTCCTACGCCTGGGATACAAAGAGGAAAAGAACAGAGATAAAGTGAGGGAGGAAGGAGAAAAGGACAGAAATCACACCTTTGTGGACAGCCTGCGAGTGTGAGATAATGACGCCGATGACATTTACACTGAAACGCGCCTGACACACGGACATTTCCAGCTGGTAAAACAGGACGTTGCAGTAAGCCTGGACATAAAAAGTTATAACAATCATCTGCCTATATAGGCATGTTTTCAGTGAAAGAATGCATTGTTTTTGTAATATTGCGTGACTACCCATACAATTCATCTGCCCCAATAATAACAGCAGGTTGAGATTGAGAATATTAAAACCACACCTTGTAATTTCCACGCTTTTCTCTGTTCTTCTTTGGCAATCTGTTCCATGTCTTTGTCGTAAATGTAGTCTTGGCACACAAAGCAATAAATACCACCGTACAGCAAATCTATTGCTGAGAGGGAAAATTGGGAGCGAGGGAGAAAGAGAGAATTACAAATATCCAGCAAAACCAAAAAAAGCACCACATCTTGCCAAAAATTAAGAATTTCAACACTTTCAAAAATAAGCTGAGAGATATATTGGTTTTGAATATGTAATTATAAGTACTGTATGCATGTTGAGCAAGATTGAGCCATGTGCAATTCTGTGATTGAGCATGTATCAGTTTATGATTGTGTAGTTTCAAGCGAGTTCTGACCATCAAAAGTCCCATTTGACATCACAACACTGCATGCTTTCTGTTCCCATGACAACCTATTATCCTCAGGTGGTCCCCTGCAGGACTTCAGGTATTGGCGAGGGTTTTCCCTTTAGATGGGAATAGATGGAGAATGGCTTGGTGTGTTCTACACACAGAATATTACAGGAAAGGGTTATACTCAGCCAGCTGGGTTTGCACTCCACAATGGGAATAGTGATTTGTCAATCAGCCTGATTCCAGGTCAACAGTGGGAATGATTATGGACCATCCTGGTTCCAGCTCTACAGCAGGAATGGTGTATTATGAGCCAGCCTAGTTCCAGCTCTACAGTAAGTATGGTGTATTATGAGCCAGCCTAGTTCCAGCTCTACAGTAAGTATGGTGCATTATGAGCCAGCCTAGTTCCAGCTCTACAGTAAGTATGGTGCATTATGAGCCAGCCTAGTTCCAGCTCTACAGTAAGTATGGTGTATTATGAGCCAGCCTAGTTCCAGCTCTACAGTAAGTATGGTGTATTATGAGCCAGCCTAGTTCCAGCTCTACAGTAAGTATGGTGTATTATGAGCCAGCCTAGTTCCAGCTCTACAGTAAGTATGGTGTATTATGAGCCAGCCTAGTTCCAGCTTTACAGTAGGAGTGGTGTATCATGAGCCAGCCTAGTTCCAGCTTTACAGTAGGAGTGGTGCATCATGAGCCAGCCTAGTTCCAGCCTAGTTCCAGCCTTTCACAGCACGTAAGTATGGTGCATTATGAGCCAGCCTAGTTCCAGCTCTACAGTAAGTATGGTGTATTATGAGCCAGCCTAGTTCCAGCTCTACAGTAAGTATGGTGTATTATGAGCCAGCCTAGTTCCAGCTTTACAGTAGGAGTGGTGTATTATGAGCCAGCCTAGTTCCAGCTTTACAGTAGGAGTGGTGTATCATGAGCCAGCCTAGTTCCAGCTTTACAGTAGGAGTGGTGTATCATGAGCCAGCCTAGTTCTAGCTCTACAGTAAGTATGGTGTATTATGAGCCAGCCTAGTTCCAGCTTTACAGTAGGAGTGGTGTATCATGAGCCAGCCTAGTTCCAGCTTTACAGTAGGAGTGGTGTATTATGAGCCAGCCTAGTTCCAGCTCTACAGTAAGTATGGTGTATTATGAGCCAGCCTAGTTCCAGCTCTACAGTAAGTATGGTGTATTATGAGCCAGCCTAGTTCCAGCTCTACAGTAGGAGTGGTGTATCATGAGCCAGCCTAGTTCCAGCTCTACAGTAAGTATGGTGTATTATGAGCCAGCCTAGTTCCAGCTCTACAGTAAGTATGGTGTATTATGAGCCAGCCTAGTTCCAGCTCTACAGTAAGTATGGTGTATTATGAGCCAGCCTAGTTCCAGCTCTACAGTAGGAGTGGTGTATCATGAGCCAGCCTAGTTCCAGCTCTACAGTAAGTATGGTGTATTATGAGCCAGCCTAGTTCCAGCTTTACAGTAGGAGTGGTGTATTATGAACCAGTCTGATTCCAGCTCTACAGTAGTAATGGTTATGATCTAGCCTGGTTCCAGCTGTGCAGTAAAAATGATGTCTGATGAGCCAGACTGGTTCCAGCTTAATCCCGCTGGTGTTTGTTTGCCCTCATAGAGAGTCTGTAGTGGCTTGGCCGAGGATCACCGCGCTTCTCTGTGTAATTACCTCCTTGTTTCAGGTGCACACCAGCTCTGATGGCTGGCCCAGCTAATTACACACAGGGGATAATTTCTGCCTTTGATCTCTCGCCAGTGCACCGTGAGACAATCCGGCTCGTCAGAGAGGAAACGCAGTAAAGGTAAGCTGTCCTAGTGGGCGCGTGTGCGTGCGTGTGTGAGAGAAAGTGTGCTTGCAAACGTGTGCACGCATTTGGGCGAAAGCAAACTTGGGCATGTGTACCTGAGAGCGTGCAAGCATGTGTGTGTGGGGGTGTGTGCAGGATTTCCGCTGCCGCTCGTCATTTTCGTCATTGACGAAAATAATTCATCGGTGACGAGGAGAAAATTATGAGCAGTCGTCACCGTGGCGAATGTATTTGTTTAGCAAGATGCTCCTCAGAGCCTGTACTCTGGCCGCGCGTGCGCAGGACAATCACGACCCCGAAAAAGAAGAACGGAGCCGAAACTTAGACTCGTGGCCTACCGGCCCAAGCAATGATGAATAAAAATTCAATGGCAAATAGTGGCTTCGTCTGCCTAGAGCAATCGAGGCTGTAGCCCCAAAGATGTTTTCTTTGGCCCCGTATAGTTTGTATGAATGCATAAATAAATAAAATAAATAAACAGTTCTTCACTTTGGGCAGTTTACTACGTTACTGAATGTCCGTAAAACAGCACACCCATTTCGTATTGTTTTATCTTCAATGAAAAGAGCCCAAAAAAAAAGACCAATCAGAGAGGGGTTTTATGGGAAAATACATCCAAATGCGGTCTTAGTGGCTAACAGGTCTCCGTGGAGTTGAAAAGGCGAATGATGTCATCAGGCAGTCAGTCATGTGAGGGAGTGCATATTCGCGGATTTTAGTTTTACCTGTAAAACGGTGGAAGCAGTCATCCTCTCGTAATGAACTAGGAAGAGAAGGTGTGTAAATTTCTATATGAGTCCCTAGTTACGTAAACGTGATTGATATGAGTGCACCTTTACACGGCATATATGAGTTTGATTAGTCTTCGACTGAACAATCGCTTGATGCATACATCATGTCATTTGTTGCCATGCTTTCTACCACAGTATGACTGGCGATTTCTGAGCTAACGTTATGCAAAACATGGTACTTCCAAGTTCGCTTTAAAGGCACAAGACAGTGACAATATCTGATTCATCATCAATAATGATCTAAACTTCGTATTGACAACAAACCGTTCCTACACGGCTGGGTTGGTTGCCTGTGAACTCGTCGCTGCTAAAATATGTTCAGGCCAGTGCGATAGTTAACCAGTAAAGTAGTTTGCTGTAGCCTAGCTCAACAGTTCTCAAACTCTGTCCAGGGGTGAACGCTGTATGCGATGGTTTCTGCTCCAACTGGTATTGCTATCGCAGAATTTTAACGAGCTACAAGCAATTATTACTCGGGCTGGTAGGCCGCGAGTCTAAGTTTCGGCTCCGTTCTTCTTCTTCTTTTTTTTTGGTCGCGATTGTCCTGCTCATGCGCGCGAGGTTTCGCAATTGGCCCAGGCCTAGACCCGGCCCGAGTACAGGCTCTGAGGAGCCTCTAGTTTTTCTTAACGAATGGCTTATAATGTTACAGGGGCGTTTCACTCTTTTAAACTCTCTTACGACCAGTGACGTGCCGTCGGAGGTTAGTTATGGTAGGCAGAATCCTCACCATTAAACAAACTCTATTACTTTGCTTGATTAGCAGTCTGAGGATTGATTAACTAATTTACAAGACTAAATGGCAGAATGGCGTTCCGGTTCCATCCACGAGATTATTGCACAGTGCATCGAACTTAAAATGCTCACGAGACAGCAAGTTTGTTCATATTTGCTTAAAGGAAGCTATCGCAATGCCATTAACAAATATTAAGACCTTTCTTATGCGGCGTTCAATGTGTGGTCAATATGTTTACGATAATATTTCCCCCCTTAAACATGTACTTTTTAATGCCATTTTTAAAAAAAATAGGGAGTTTATTTTCAGTCTTCTTTCATAATCCGATAAACAAAAGATCAAAACAATATGCGGAATTACCGAGAGAGTTGACATTTTTTCCTAATAAATTATTAAGATTTACTTCCTTGCAGTCTCGAATCAAAGCATAAAGGTAAATTAATCTTTTTGTTACCATCACCTCTCAATCACTACAGGCTTAATTGATCAGAAAAAAGGTCAAATTGATTGATTGACAATCAGGCATAGTACATGGAAACAGGTTGACAAATCTAGCGATAAAAAAGGAAAAGTCACTGCCTATCCTGACCGCACGTCCCTGATTATGACTGAAATGGCTATGCTTTCAATGATTTTCAAAAACTCAGTGCAAGTAGCAGCAATATGTTTGTAAAAATAGACTACACCTTATGACTGAATGGACGCCAAGCTTTTGACCAGTAACAATACGTGTTAATCCGCTAGGCATGGTGTTGTAATTATGACTGAATTATGTAAATCCCATGGCGCTTGCTACCGCTGGGGGGCTTTGGGTTTACCAGTTTAGCATCACATGGTGGTTTCGGACAGGACAGTAATCAGAAAGCTCTCCTTAGACAGTAGTGGATGAGGGTGCCAGTACTGAGACTTGTTTGTTGCTGGCATCAGAATTAGTGATTATCTGAGATGTTTAACATTTGAAACCCTAAACATTTGATATTTACATTAAGGATTCCAATAAATTGTGCACAAAACGTTGAACTCACCTAGAGTTCAATTTGGAATCAGTTAATGGAAATCTTAAAAGTTAAACATTTTTAATAAAAATTAGACAATTCCACTAATTCTGATTCCAACAGCACAAAATTTTGAGCTCATCCCAAGTCCAATTTAGAATTTTTATCAGGCCTCTCTATTGCCCTTAAAGGGTGTGTCCTTTTTTAATTTTGGGATGGCAAAAATGGCTGCATTGAGAAAAGTGTTAAGGAAAAAAATAAAGAAATTAAGGGTTTAAAGGGATTTCTATTGCCTGTCTTTCATATAAATTCCATGCTAAATGCTCAGGAGGTTTTAATTTAGCTTTTATGGTCCACAGGGTCGCCATTATTAGAGGTTGGACTTGAATGGACCCAAAATTATATATACAACCGAAAGTATAATGGAGAGACCTGTTATAACGCAAACATTTGAGGTTTGATCTTGTTCATGCTGCATGCAATTTGTCCGCTTTGAAGGCTATTCAAAGTTTTATAAAGTCCATGAGTGAATAATAAAAAAATGACAACTATGATAAAGTGAAGAATACTTTTTTGACTTTATTTCTCGAGGGAGAAAGTGAAGAATATTTTTCAGAATCCAGGGGGAACCCTGGGTGTGTGTATACATATGTGTGAGGGAGTACTTACCTATACCATCTATTCTTGTTTATCTACACTAGTGGGCAGTGGTGTACTGTTCCCTGGAAAACTGGGCACACGATTACCCTGGTACTCAACTCACGGTCCTTGTAGTTTGAGAACTGCTGGTTTTCTGAACTCCTATTACCTCAGAGTCAGGTGTTAAGATGATCTGGCCAATCAAAGGCACCAAGTATTCATTAACTTACCTGGGATAAAAGAAAACCTGGGCTGGATTAGGACTCGAAGTCCAGATTTGAGGATCCCTGCTGTATTCGGTAGGTGGGTGGGCCATTGAGGACAGCATGGTTACACTCCCCTTTGTATTCCAATGGCTTTCTGGCTAATAGGTGATTATACTGCATATTGACAGAAAAAGGGGGTTGATATACTCCATATACCGGAGTATACCCTCCACTACACCACTGCTTCTGTGGGCTTAATGGACCCCACACAGAAAGTGAAGTAAAAAAAAAAAAAAAAAAAAAAGCACTGTGGGATATTTTATAGGTCCCAATGCAGAGAAAGTTAAATTAATGTTCAAAGTTGGGTGACTTAGGGATTTATAGGTTAGGGTTAAGATTAGGGTAGGGAACAGAGATCAGGTTAGGGACGGGCTTGAAATTTGGTTTGGTTTTAGGGTGCTTGCGTGTGTGTGTGTGTGTGTGTGTTTGTGTGTTTGTGTGTGTGGGGGGATGCCTGTGTGTTTGTGTGCATTACCTAGGTTATGTCTCTTGTTTCTGGCGTGCTCGTGGATGTGTTTCTTGGTGAAGCAGCCGAAGAAGACACACTGCAGACAGGAGTGCAGGCGGCTAAGGTGGGCCCCGCACATGTGACACATACACGACTTCGCCTGTAGATGAGAGAGAGAGAGAGAGGCTTAGCTCAGTCTGAGACAGCTGAACAGTAACATCTGAAGGAAAACTAAACTAGGTCAAAAATAATAAAAAGCAAGAAGAATCAGAGTGAAACAAAATAAAAACAGAAAACGCACAAATATTCACATGAATATTCCTCACGTAGCTCCGTGAATTCAAAGAGCTTTAGGAAGGAGGTCCATCATTTAGCGTGAGCGCCTTTAAAAAAGCTTGCACTTTTCCTTGTGAAATGCACTTATGAGCTCACTTCCCCAGCATCCATACCACTCAGCAAATGTACTTCCAGTGCTAAAATGTTCCCAAACAAGTCAGTACTGTGGTGGTGTGGAACTCGACCTACAACCCCATTTCCAAAAAAAGTTTGTACACTGTGTAAAAAGTAAATAAAAACAGAATGCAATGATTGGTAAATCATTAAAATTCCATTATTAATTGAAAATTGTCCATAGACAGTATATTAGATTTTGAAACTGAGAAATTCTGTTTTTTAAAAAATATTTTATCATTTTGAATTTGATGCCAGGAACACGTTTCGAAAAAGTTGGGACAGGGCCATGCTCACCACTGTTTAATATTACCTCATCTTTTAACAACACACAGTGAGCATTTTGGAACTGAGGACACCAACTGCTGTGGTTCTGAAAGCAAAACGTTCACCCATTCTTGCTTGATGTTTTATTTTGGCTGCTCAACACTTTGCACTTTGTCATATTTTAATGTTACAAAGTGGCAAATATTCTCAGAAGTTGATAGGTCTAGACTGCAGGCAGGTCAATTTAGCACCCAGACTTAGTGACATATTCATGTTCCCGTGCCATAGTAAGCAATAATTCAACCAATGCGTATTTAAAAGATTCTCACGTGGAATTGAAGTCCTTGCGCATGGAGGTTTATCAGCATCACGAGTGTTACGGTGGATTTCACCACTAGTAATATGGAAGCTGATTATGACTCCAGGCTTCTCGCGGTTTTCTTTTTCTCAGGGGTAAGAAGCAAAGCGTGGGTTTAATGATTGTTTAAATTGTTTAAATGATACAAGACCGTGTGAAAGATCTTTAATTGCTTCCATCACCTGAGTAAAGAAAAGAGTGAGAAGTCGGGAGTCATAATCGATTTCCATAATACTAGTGGTGAAATCCACCTTAACACACATGAATCTGATAAACCTCCTGGCACAAGGACGTCAATTCTGTGGGCGGACCTCTTTAATACGCGTTAATTGAATAATTGCTGAGTAAGCCACAGGAACGTGAATATGCCACTAAAACTCCCGAAAAATTCGGGAGAGTTGGCAGCACTGAAAACCTGCGTATATTGTCTGGCATTAAAGGTGTCTTCACAGATGAGAAAGTCATCCATGCCATGTGCACTAAATCCAACCTCATACTAGCATGGATGCAGGCTGGATCGTCCCTCTCCATTTCAGTTCCTAAAACGCTGCGTCCATGATTACCAAGACAAATTTCACCTTTTGATTGGTTGGACCGCAGCACACCTTCCCACTGCGCTTCAGTCCACCTTAAATTCGGCTCTGGCTCAGGCAGTGTTTCTGGATCTTGTTCATATTAAATCTTCACGTGGCAGAGTTTTAACTTTGTGGATGCAACGACAAACTGTGTTCACTAACAGTGGTTTTCAGAAGCGTTCCTGAGCCCATGCAGTTATTTCCACGACAGAATCCTGTCTGTTTTTAATGCAGGGCTGCCGGAGGGCCTGAAGATCACAGCCATTCAACATTGTTTTCAGGCCTTGTCCCTAGCAAAAAGATTTCCCTGGATTCTCTGCATCCTTTCATGATATTTCCTGCAGAGGATGAAATCTCCAAATTATTTGCAATTTTGCGGTTAGAAACATTATTCTTAGTTTGTGCAAGACCGCAAGGGCAAAAAGTTCAACAAGGTCCTTCTCAAAAACTTTTTATACCCAATTACTGACCAGTTGTAGGGGTGTAACGATTCTGAATCGATTCTGAATCGATGTTTTTTAAGGCATAGGACCGCCATGGGGCGAACATCCGAGCTTTCCCTTTTCCTTTATTAAACCCAACACAGCCTTGAACGAAAGTGCCAAACATCAAAGGGCATGAGAAATGCTTCCGGAAAAAAAACTTGACTGACATTAGTATTTTTCGGCGACATGCTGCACGGAGCAAAGTAAAGGACTACAAAATCATCTCCTTTTAACCAATTAGGTTACTCTAATCTTGTCACTGTTTACTTTGCTCAATTAGCAATCAAAAAGCCCATTCACACAAACCGCGGATTTCCGTGCGGATTATTCGCGCGGATTTTTATAGGAGCTAATTCCATGGGCTCTAATGTAAGCTTGCACGCCAAGGCGGAATTTCCGTGCGGCAAAAAAAAACATCTGCCTGGACTTAAGCTTCTGCGAAAATCCGCCTGCGAAATTGAACTTTTAGCCAATGTAATGATTTGTTTTTATTGATGTCACAGCATTCGAACCTTTTGATTAGCTTGCTGGCTTGTGTTCAGTTAACACTTAAATTTAACGCAACATCTTATAGGTATGTGCGCATTTAGTTCACTTTTTCATAGTAGTTAGAGATCTAGCTAATCAGTTTTTTTTTCCGATTAACGTCTTCATATGTTGAATAGTTGTGCACCAAATCACGAAGCTGTGCGTCGCTGAGGTGCAAATTATGACTCGTCTGGGTTGGACAAGTTAAGTTCATTGAAACAGCCCCAGGTCCCGGGGAACATCAATAAGGTAAACGTTCGTTGGCTACATCGGTGCAAAAGTAGACTGCGAGGCAAACGTTATGGTTCAGACACATACAAACAATGTCATCGTTGCTGCTGCTGCTGTCATGGTTCATTTAGGTTAAATTATAACTCGCGAATTTGTTTTTCCGCTGTGCGGAATTGGAACACAAAAACGCGAAATTTCGCACCGAGTTCAGTGTGAATGGTTCAACGCGGAATTTTCGTGCTGCAAATATTCCGCAAATCTGTGCCGCTTTTCCGCTCCGCCCCGGTGTGAATGGGCCTTAAGGAAAACGTTCGTTGGCTACATCAGTCCGAAAGTAGACTGCGAGGCTAACGTTATGGTTCTGATGCATACAAACAATGTCATCATCGCTGCTGCTGCTATCATCGTTCATTTAGGTTAAATTATAACTCGCGAATTTGTTTTTCCGCTGTGCGGAATTAGAACACAAGAACACGAAATTTCGCACCGAGGTCGGTGTGAATGGTTTAACGCGGAATTTTCGTGCTGCGAATATTCCGCAAATCCGTGCCGCTTTTCCGCTCCGCCTCGGTGTGAATGGGCCTTAAGTCCGTGCGGATGTTTTTTCTGCCGCACGGAAATTCCGCCTTGGTGTGCAAGCTTACATTAGAGCCCATGGAATTAGCTCCTATAAAAATCCGCGCTTGGTGTCAATGGGCCTAAACAGGGGATTCACTTATTTACTTTGCTGAATGAGTAGAGCTGTTAATTAAGACAGCATGTTTGATTGCCGCATTGTGAAAGTTAAATGGGCATAGATTTGCAAGAACGCATATTTGGCCATTTCATGTGATTGTGATAATTTATAGCTCACATTCACGTTTCATCCGCTTTAATGTTTTCCACCTTGTGTATTTTTTAGACGCTTGAAATCCAGGGCGATCTGAAAATAAATCTCTTTATTTTTATTTTATCATTATAGATCTCCTAAAAATACTACAATGAGAGATGAAATGCTGAGTTGGGATGTGGCTATGTTGAACGAGGATTTTTTTTTTTTTAAGTGTGATGAGACAACTTGCCGTCATGGGGTGTGTAGGCAGTCGCGTGTAATTTCTTGAAACATACACACCCGAAGCGGCTTAAAACGATTTAAAATGCTGTCGGGAAGAAGCTTGAGTTTAGATTTCGCTAAATGCAGGTGCTCCACCCTTCCGTCAATCTGCTCCCGTGTACTTGGCCTAAAAAACAATCAAGAAATTTAGCCAGTAGCCTATAACGATTAAGATGCGATGGTGAAAAGCAGACAAACCTAACTGGGCTATGGTGTTAGATTGAAAGAATGCCAATTTGAATAATTAGAAAAAATCTTGCTCTGAATTACATCTCATTATAGCATTTTAGGACATTATTCAAGATTAATTTAAAACAGATTTGTTGTAAAACATTCTGAAAAGCGGATGAAACGTGAATGTGAGATATAAATTATCACAGTCGCACGAAATTGCGCGGCAATGGCAATCGCGTTCATGCAAATCTGTGCTATTCTATGGCCAATTAAATTTCAAAATGCAGCAAACAAACATGTTGTCTTAATAAACAGCTCCACTCATTCAACTTAAAAAGTAAACGAATCCACCATTTGATTGCTAGTCAAGCAAAGTAAACGGGAACAGGTATACTTTTCTTAGAGTTTCCTAATTGGTTAATAGGAGACTATTTTGTTTTCATTTGCTTGGCTCCTCTCAGCACATAGCTGAAAAATATTGATGTCAGTCAAGTTTTTTCTAGAAGCATTTCCCATGCCCTTTGATGTTAGGCACTTTAGTTCAGGACATCACGGGGGTTAATAAAGGAAAAGGGAAAGCTCGGATGTTCGCCCCATGGTAGCAGGTGGTGTTACTACGCTTTAAAAAAAACATCGATTCAGAATCGTTACACCTCTAACCAGTTGCCAACTAACCTAATCACTAGTGAGATGTTCCACCAGCTTTATTTTTTAAGCATCATACTACTTCTCCATTCAGTTGTTGCCCCTGTCCCAACTTTTTTGAAAAGTTGCTGGCATTAAATTCAAAATGAGCTGATATTTTTCAAAAAACAAAGCCACTTCTCAGTTTCAAAATCTGATGTGTTGTCTTTGTACCATTTTCAATAAAACATGGGGTTTAAGTGATTTGCAAATCATTGCATTCTGTTTGAATTTACATTTTACACAGCCTCCCAATTTTTTTGGAAATGGGGTAGTACAAATATGACACACATTCTATTCAGAATCATGGACATGAGCGCTTTACTCCAGCAATATATCTGTGGTCTAGTGCCACCTTGCAAGCGTATCCATCTGCTCAGCTACAGCAAGTCCACAGTCAAGCAGAAAAGCCACATATTTCACCACGCACTGATCTTCCGAGAACAGCCAAGTTGTGAACCTGTATAGTTTGCATTCACAGTGGCCGCTACTCTACTCTGGCTACCCGATAAAAAATGGCGGCCGACATCAAATTTTTCTCCAAGTACCATGATGCATTTAGTGTACTCCCAAATTCAGCAACAATAGTAAATACATTCTCAAAGATTATGGGTGAAGAGTGCATTCTAACATATTACTAGTAGAATCTTTTCAATTCATAATTTCAAGCTAAGTAAACAGAGACAAAGAAAGAGCGAGAGATAAAAATTCAGGGTGCGCAAAAGTGCTGTTGTAGAGCCCAACAACCATGTATGTGCTGGATTTTCATTGGGCAGCACAAAGGAAGAAGCAGCCAATCAAAAATGGCAAGTGAAACAGAAACCTCTCAAAGTAGTGCAGCACATCAATCTTACTCCCACATTCAACACAAATACTCATTATACACTCAAAGGCTGAGAGTTTTGAGTGCGTTCTTAGCAAAATAAAATAACATCTTTTCAGTAATTATTTTTAGCCATGTGAAGAGGGAGAGAGAAACGAAGAGAGACAGGCGAGGGAGGGGTGAGAGCTGGCGATGGAGAAGGATATAAAGGTGAGAAGGACAGCAGGGAGAGTGACTGAGAGAAAGGAGAAGGAGAGCAAAAGCTCTCCGCTGAATCTTTCCAAGAGTTGGTAGAGCTGAAATGGGGTGGAGTTCATCACCATGGAAACTCAAAAATCCATTGCAGAACACAGGCTTACACACATAGGCAGCAGGCCAAGGCCGCGTGTCTGTTTTAGGTTTGATTGTAATGATCCCGATTGAGGGAGGACCTTGATTTTCAAAGTTATAAAGATTATTTTATTCTTAATCACATCCTGATTGTTTGCAACTGTTGCGCATTTTTCCAAAATCTTACTCTGAAGTTTGTTAATGTTGAAGGCATACTATGTCAGTCGATTCAACAGCATGCATCGATACTGACGGAGGGCTGTTATTTAGCCATGAGATTTGGCTACATTAAGCACAGCTGTTTGGTGAGGACCCAGCCGATGGACGGAAAACATAAGAACGTGGATGTACACTACAGGCCAAAATATTACGAACATCCTGCATTTTTCAGAATTTGGCTGTTTTTTCTTACCTTAAAATATGTTTTCAGCAACAAGAACAAACAGAATAACATAGAAACACATCTCAACTATAAATGTGCAAAATTATTTGCCAAGAGATATACAAATTCAAATTTAACTTTCTACAAAGTACCCTCCCTTAGGCTTGATTACAGCCTGACATATCCTAGGCATTCTTTCCAGCAGTTTAAGGACAGAACTTCCTGGCTGGTAACTCATTCCGGGCTTTCAAGAGTTCCTTCCTGAGCTCTTCTGAACTTGATGGGTGTACTTCTCTGACTGCCCCAGTCAAGTTCATCCCACAGATGTACAGTTGTTAGCAAGCAACATTTTTAGTCAATACAAGTGTCTTTCGGCACTTTGTGTGCCATTGTTGCTCAAAATTAACTTTAAGAAAAACGGCCAAATTTTGAAAAATGCAGGGTGTCTTTAATATTTTGGCCTGTAGTGTAGCATCATTCAATCAGTGAGGGCAAGTATTAATTTCAGTGGAAAATGCTAGCTATGCAACGTGCTTGTTTTATACAATGTTTTGTTCAAATGTATTTCGACCTGTATAAAGAGTAAAGAGAGCTTTAGCTCACACACCAATTAGCATCTTGCACCCTATGGGTGATGTGAGATTGAGATGGCCTGCATCGAGCTAGTACTCATCAGCCAGTTTTCTCGAATTGATATGACATTATTCATCACTGTACAAAGGGGTAGAAATAACCTGAATTGTCAAAGTTACGCATTGTATATCTGCCGCAGGCCAGCATCACTTAATAGTAACGTTAGTCTCAAAAATCAAGCAAATATTACAAGTTCTTTAGTTAAAAAAAAAAAAATAAAACTTTCAGGAACTAGTCAGATAGAGCTACTAGAGACAATAGATCTAAAATGGCACCAAAAATGACAGCCCTGCACTGGCATGCCCCCTATGCCAATACGGAATCCGAGCACAGCTAAGGATTGTGGGTAGGAACCATGGTGTGTGCGTGTGTGTTTGTGTGGCAGTGAGTGCACAGTTACTGATCAGGGTAAGCAATTGTTGGCTTCTCATGGAAGATGACACATAATTCTCCACTGAATTGATCCTGCTAGTCTAATGTTTAAAACTGCAAAAGCCCTCGCTATGGACACAAGGACCAGCATATCTGCTACTGGCCAAAAAAAAAAAAAAAAAAAAAAAAAAAAATGATCTGCTACTGGTCAAAAAAAATAAGAGGTATGGCCATAACCGCATTTTCAATCCCTGAAGTGTGTCTCCTTTATCCAACCCGATTTACACGAAAGCAAGCACGCCCACTTCCGTGTGTCAAAAACTGCCGTATGAAGGGCATAATCTAAGCGGGGATGAGGGACGGCCCCCAATAAATGTGCTGTGATTAACTCAAAAAAATCAGTGCAAAACATTCTCACAGACATGACCGTTTCAGTTGTTCTGTTCCCCCAATCATTAACTGTGACACTCTGACTTGTAGGTGTAACAACTACACGATCTCTTATTGTCCTGATTTCTGCAAGAGGGGTTCAACCATAACCATATACCTCAATATTCAGTTTCAACACAGTTCATTAATTACAGAAGTAAAACTTTTTAGAACGTGGAGAGGATTTTTCAACAAAACCGGGATCCTCCTTCTTGCCATGACCCTCCCACTGTGGTATCAAGGCTTATGCCATACGTAAATAGGCAAGGTTTTCTATCTAAACTGGGTTGGAAAAACAAGGCAGGCACCCCTGAATGCCAATGGCTGGCCTTGTGACCAACAGTTGGTCGATTCAAATCCCTGTTGCAACAAAGGTACCACATCCTAAATGGAATGACTGCTGCAGGAAAATGGATTGGTGGCAGCTAACAGCCCATTACTATACCATACACACTGGATACAATCATACATCATTGGGCAATGTGAAGCAAATGAAGCGCAGTCAGAAAGAACTATACAGTAAGCGGGCCAGTGGGGATTTCCTTCATTAAAGGAACTTCATTTGTCCTTTACTTCCTGTGCAAAACAAAGACTCATTATACATGTAACAGGAGAAACATAAATCACAGTCGCATGCAAGTAGACAGCCAATTTACTGGGCTCCACACTGATGAGGTGCTCATGGTGGGCATGAATTTCTCCCCAAAACCGATTATCCCCAACACCACCAAAGTTAGCCTCGGTTAGGGAGAGTGAATAAATACCATACCATGCTGCACCCCGTCTGTACATCACCCTAAGGGAGTGTTGATAAGACAGCTGAGCACACTACATACAGTTGTGCTCAAAAGTTTGCATACCCTAGCCGAATTTGCGAAATGTTGTTTGGGCTGTCCCCGACTAAAACAATTCCCGGTCGACCAACAGTCAGCCGTTTTTTACAATTAGTCGATTGGTCAAAATTTTTAATCTCCCGTCCAGACCCTCCTCTCTACGTGCTGCCCTTACAGATTCTGCTGTTGCACTTGTGAAGTTGAAGTTGTGCTCATAAGTTTGCATACCCTAGCTGAATTTGTGAAATGTTGCCATTTATTTTGAAAGTATGACTTATGTAAAAAACTGGCTTTTTATTTAAGGATAGCAATCATGTGAAGTCATTTATCATCACATAGGTGTTTGGCTCCTTTTTAAATCATAATGATAACTGAAATCACCCAAACAGCCCTGACATAAGTTTACATACCCTTGAATGTTTGACATTGTTATATATAACAATGTCAAACATTCAAGGGTATGTAAACTTATGATACAAGGTGACACTCAAGTTTAAATGACTATTACGGGTTAATTTTGCACACCTGCTGTGGAATTTTAAATTGTAACTATTGTCTGTGTACAGCCATTGAGTTTGTTGGCTCCCGAGTGGATGCACTGATCTGGCTAGACATTGAGCCATGGGGAGCAGAAAAGAGCTGTCTAAGGACCTTCATAACAAGGTAGTTCAACTTTTTAAAGATGGGAAAGGATATAAAAAGATATCCTAAAACTTGAAAATGCCAGTCAGTACAGTTCAGTCTGTGATTAAGAGGTGGAAAATTAGGGGATATGTTGATACCAAGCCAAGGTCAGGTAGGCCAAGAAAGTGTCTTAGTTGCAGAGCGTTGTGTGCCATTGTTGCTCAAAATTAACTTTAAGAAAAACGCCAAATTTTGAAAAATGCAGGGTGTCTTTAATATTTTGGCCTGTAGTGTAGCATCATTCAATCAGTGAGGGCAAGTATTAATTTCAGTGGAAAATGCTAGCTATGCAACGTGCTTGTTTTATACAATGTTTTGTTCAAATGTATTTCGACCTGTATAAAGAGTAAAGAGAGCTTTAGCTCACACACCAATTAGCGCACCCTATGGGTGATGTGAGATTGAGATGGCCTGCATCGAGCTAGTACTCATCAGCCAGTTTTTCTCGAATTGATATGACATTATTCATCACTGTACAAAGGGGTAGAAATAACCTGAATTGTCAAAGTTACGCATTGTATATCTGCCGAGGCCAGCATCACTCAATAGTAACGTTAGTCTCAAAAATCAAGCAAATATTACAAGTTCTTTAGTTAAAAAAAAAAAAAAATAAAACTTTCAGGAACTAGTCAGATAGAGCTACTAGAGACAATAGATCTAAAATGGCACCAAAAATGACAGCCCTGCACTGGCATGCCCCCTATGCCAATACGGAATCCGAGCACAGCTAAGGATTGTGGGTAGGAACCATGGTGTGTGCGTGTGTGTTTGTGTGGCAGTGAGTGCACAGTTACTGATCAGGGTAAGCAATTGTTGGCTTCTCATGGAAGATGACACATAATTCTCCACTGAATTGATCCTGCTAGTCTAATGTTTAAAACTGCAAAAGCCCTCGCTATGGACACAAGGACCAGCATATCTGCTACTGGCCAAAAAAAAAAAAAAAAAAAAAAAAAGCTTTATGATCTGCTACTGGTCAAAAAAATAAGAGGTATGGCCATAACCGCATTTTCAATCCCTGAAGTGTGTCTCCTTTATCCAACCCGATTTACACGAAAGCAAGCACGCCCACTTCCGTGTGTCAAAACTGCCGTATGAAGGGCATAATCTAAGCGGGGATGAGGGATGCCCCCAATAAATGTGCTGTGATTAACTCAAAAAATCAGTGCAAAACATTCTCACAGACATGACCGTTTCAGTTGTTCTGTTCCCCAATCATTAACTGTGACACTCTGACTTGTAGGTGTAACAACTACACGATCTCTTATTGTCCTGATTTCTGCAAGAGGGGTTCAACCATAACCATATACCTCAATATTCAGTTTCAACACAGTTCATTAATTACAGAAGTAAAACTTTTTAGAACGTGGAGAGGATTTTTCAACAAAACCGGGATCCTCCTTCTTGCCATGACCCTCCCACTGTGGTATCAAGGCTTATGCCATACGTAAATAGGCAAGGTTTTCTATCTAAACTGGGTTGGAAAAACAAGGCAGGCACCCTGAATGCCAATGGCTGGCCTTGTGACCAACAGTTGGTCGATTCAAATCCCTGTTGCAACAAAGGTACCACATCCTAAATGGAATGACTGCTGCAGGAAAATGGATTGGTGGCAGCTAACAGCCCATTACTATACCATACACACTGGATACAATCATACATCATTGGGCAATGTGAAGCAAATGAAGCGCAGTCAGAAAGAACTATACAGTAAGCGGGCCAGTGGGGATTTCCTTCATTAAAGGAACTTCATTTGTCCTTTACTTCCTGTGCAAAACAAAGACTCATTATACATGTAACAGGAGAAACATAAATCACAGTCGCATGCAAGTAGACAGCCAATTTACTGGGCTCCACACTGATGAGGTGCTCATGGTGGGCATGAATTTCTCCCCAAAACCGATTATCCCCAACACCACCAAAGTTAGCCTCGGTTAGGGAGAGTGAATAAATACCATACCATGCTGCACCCCGTCTGTACATCACCCTAAGGGAGTGTTGATAAGACAGCTGAGCACACTACATACAGTTGTGCTCAAAAGTTTGCATACCCTAGCCGAATTTGCGAAATGTTGTTTGGGCTGTCCCCGACTAAAACAATTCCCGGTCGACCAACAGTCAGCCGTTTTTTACAATTAGTCGATTGGTCAAAATTTTTAATCTGCGTCCAGACCCTCCTCTACGTGCTGCCCTTACAGATTCTGCTGTTGCACTTGTGAAGTTGAAGTTGTGCTCATAAGTTTGCATACCCTAGCTGAATTTGTGAAATGTTGCCATTTATTTTGAAAGTATGACTTATGTAAAAAACTGGCTTTTTATTTTAGGATAGCAATCATGTGAAGTCATTTATCATCACATAGGTGTTTGGCTCCTTTTTAAATCATAATGATAACTGAAATCACCCAAACAGCCCTGACATAAGTTTACATACCCTTGAATGTTTGACATTGTTATATATAACAATGTCAAACATTCAAAAGTGTAAACTTATGATACAAGGTGACACTCAAGTTTAAATGACTATTACGGGTTAATTTTGCACACCTGCTGTGGAATTTTAAATTGTAACTATTGTCTGTGTACAGCCATTGAGTTTGTTGGCTCCCGAGTGGATGCACTGATCTGGCTAGACATTGAGCCATGGGGAGCAGAAAAGAGCTGTCTAAGGACCTTCATAACAAGGTAGTTCAACTTTTTAAAGATGGGAAAGGATATAAAAAGATATCCTAAAACTTGAAAATGCCAGTCAGTACAGTTCAGTCTGTGATTAAGAGGTGGAAAATTAGGGGATATGTTGATACCAAGCCAAGGTCAGGTAGGCCAAGAAAGATTTCAGCCCAAACTGCCAGGAGAATTGTTCGGGACACAAAGAAAAATCCACAAGCTACCTCAAGAGAAATACAGGATGCTCTGGAAAAAGATGGTGTGGTCTTTTCAAGGAGCACGATAAGGAGGTACTTAAACAACAATGAGCTGCATGGTCAAGTTGCTGGAAGGAAGCCATTAATGCGCCAATCCCACAAAAGCGCCCACCTAAAATATGCCCAACAACACCTTGATATGCTTCACAACTTTTGGAATACTGTCATTTAGAGTGACGGGTCCACAATAGAATTTTATGGTCACAACCATAAGTGCTATGTTTGGAGAGCAGTCAACACCATTCCCACTGTAAAGCATGGTGGGGCTCTCTGATGTTTTGGGGGTGTATGAGCTCTAAAGGCACAGGAAATCTCATGCAAACTGATGGCAAGATGAATGCAGCATGCTATCAGATAACACTGGCAGACAATTTGCATTATTCCGCACGAAAGCTGCGCATGGGACACCCTTGGATTTTCCAGCATGACAATAATCCAAAGCACAAGGCCAAGTTGACCCTCCAGTGGTTACAGAAGAGAAAGGTGAAGGTTTTGGAGAGACCATCACAGTCTCCTGACCTCAATATCATCAAGCCGCTTTGGGGAGACCTCAAACGTGCAGTTCATGCAAGATGAACAAAGAAATTGCAGGAGCTGGAGGCATTTTGCAAGGAAGAATGGGCAGCTATACAACCTGAGAGAATTAGGGGCCTCATTGACAACTATCACAAAAGACTGCACACTGTTATTGATGCTAAATAGGGCAATACGCAGTTTTAAAAACTAAGGGTATGCACACTTTTGAAAAGAGTTCATTTCATTTTTTCCCCTTATTGCCATGTTTTATTTGATGATTGTGGAATTCTACATGACCTACAGTTGGATATGAATCTAATAAGAAATAAGAAAAATAGGACCAAGGGTCCTGTAGCTTACCGGCAAGCAGTCTTACAGCGATGATACAAGTTATGAAAATTTCATGTGAAGTTTGACATTTGAATCAATGAAAATCAATGTCAAGATCACTAAATAAAAGTTCACATAGATTTATAAGACCTTCTGTAATGCAATCCTAAGCTCTGAGGCAGTTTTGGTGATACAAGTCATTAAAATATGTCAAAATGTATTCAATGTCAATTGTGAATGTCTTTAAAATGGACTCATCAGAATGTCAAAAACCTTGTGGTCATTTTAGCAAATGGACTTCATCTATGACTTTCTAAATGTCTCTATACAAACCTTGGCTCAATCTGTGACCATTTTAGTGATACAAGTCATTGAATTTTCACTTGGTCACATTTGACCTTTGAAGGTCAATATGAAGGTAACCAAATGAAAGTTCATATATGACTTCCTATATGTCTGTAATACAAACCTAGACTCCATCTGTGACCGTTTTGGCAAGACAAGTCATTGTAATTGTATTATGTAAAGTTTGACCTTCAAATGTCATCAACAGGCAAATGTCACCAAATGAAAGTTCATATGTGGCTCTTTCAAATGATGTCAAAATTGACAGTCCATGACACATGGAAACCTAGGCTCCATCTTTTGACCTTTTCAGTGATAGAAGTCTGGATGAGCCATGGAGTCACAGAAACCCAAGGCTCCATGAATTTTTCTCAGTCATTTTTTGGACGACCGTCTGACCCAAATGAGACAATTTTCACAAACTTGGTATCAATCACCCAATTTCTATTGACTTCAAGGTCAATATGAAGGTCACCAAATGAAAGTTCATACATGACTTCCTGTACTTCTCCAATACAAACCTACACTCAGACGCCTCAGGCTAGTGATCTTACCGTAAATACGATTTTAACTGATATAAGTCATTGAAATTTCACTGTATAGTTTGGCCACTGGTCGAACATCAAGGTTGCTGAAGGTCAAGTTCAAGGTCACCCCATGAAACTTCATACATGACTTCCTATATGGCCACAATACAAACCTAAGCTCTATCTGTAATAGTTTTAGTGATAGAAGTCATTGAAATTTCACTATGTGAAGTTTGACTTTTAGGAGGAGATCAGCCAAGGTTTCAGGACCGCCAGTTCAAGGCCACCAAATGAAAGTTCATACATGACTTCTTATAAGTGTTCAATGCACATACGTTCCCAATCATCAATATTTTCAAGCCGAGAAACCTTTGAAAATTGTAACATTTTAACATAACAAAAAGTTATCAGACAGTTTTTGAGAAATAATCTTTTGAAATTTCAAGTCATATCTTTTAACATTGTTAATATATATCACTTTCGCTACCTAGTTTATCAAATGAGAAAGTGATATGGAAGTACATTGAATTTTCTGAGCTGACCTTGAGTTTGACCTTTCAGAGTCATCTGAGGTCAACTTTAACATAGCCAATTTATAGATCATATATGACTTCCTATATGTCGATAATACAGACTTAATCTCTATCTGTAACCATTTGGCCTCCACAGGCCATCTTGCATATTCATAAAGTACAGCGCCACCAATAGACCCACTTCCGTTGATTCAATCAAAATGGCGCTCGCACTGTACATTGATGGTACCAAGATAAGTTGATTGCCTGATTTAGAAAAAAATTTATCAAGCAGTTTTTGTGAAATAATTTTTTAAAATTTCTCAGTCCTATCTTTAACATTGGAGCCAAAATTTCAAGGGCCCATAAAACGGACAAAAATGATTAAATCAAAAATCCGAGAAAAACATCTGGAGATATGGTCTAGTAGTATGTTATTGTAAATTTACACGAAAATTCATCTGGCCAAAAAAAAGATAAAAAATGTCCCGGAACGACGGACGCCACACCGCGACAATAGCTTATCGGCCCATAGGGCCGGTAAGCTAAAAATGTGTTTTGCTTGGCCATTCATGTTTTCTATTAAAAGATGTTTCCTATTTTACAAATTCCGCCAGGGTATTCAAACTTTCAAGCACAACTGTATACATTCACAAAGGGGAACATCAACCAATGCCAATCCCACTAAACCATACACCTAAGTCATCAAGAGCAGGAGTTTTAGATCTTTTCCGAAATGAGCTGGTGTGAGTGCAGATCTTCGTTTTCGCCCAGCATTGCAACAAGTGATCTGAAGCTTATTATTTAATTAGTTAAATAAAGTGGGTTAGTACCAGCCAAAACCAACTGCCGTCAGGAAAGCCCCTGAAAGGATGAGACATCACACTCCTTAGGCAGAGTGCAATTGGCTAGCTTGGCTGAGGAGAATTAGGTGGCTATCAAGGGAAAATAGATCCACTACTGTGCAGACTGACCCTTTAGAGCTCTGGTTGCCATACATTCCCCATTCAGTGAGGAATTAACACCTCATGTCGAACGTTAATGATTCCCCAGCAGGGTCGGGGTCAATTCCGGAATAGGATCGGAAATGAAATTGATAAATACGGTGGAAATGTATTTGAAATATATTATTTGGAATTGAAGCGGAATCCAAATTGATCAAAATAAATTGACCCCAACCCTGTACCTCATGCATTTACCTCCATCGTGCTGTAAACCAAGCACAATCACGCGTCCCAAGAGTGACAGTTAGTATCCACCAATCCTAACTCCCAAAGTGAGAGGGTTCATATCCACAAATCATCAATCAACAGAAAAACAATAAGCATCCACCAATGACCAATCTCAACAGAGAGAAAGTTAATATCCAATAATCATCAATCAACAGAAAGACAGCAGGTATCCACCAACGACCAATCCCTGCAGAGAGACTGTAAATAACCATCAATCAATATGGAGACAGTAAGTATCCACTAATCCCTACAGAGGGACTGTAAAGTGTCCATCAGTTGGCTTCAGCACTATTCTGTGGTCAGTATTATTATTAATACGCTGTGGTCGGTGGAGCTCCTCTGGTACCTTTCCATCTATAAAGTGACATCGCGTCTATCCATAGTCTCCATTTTAAATTCCTGTCCATCTGGATCAGACCACTTGAAAAATGGGGAGGGGTGGAATTAAAACGAAAGAAAAAGATCTGACGGTTCGGAGTCAGAACCTTTCCTCCTCACCGAAAGAAAAGGCCGCTCTGTCAGTGAGCGCTGATGTCATCACCACCGCTAAAGAAGAGGAAATGCCGCATGAGCACAGCAACTAAATTAATAGACATCAAAAGGAAGTGAAGGCGACTGGCTGCCCCGATTCTTTCTCTCCTCATCTCTTTTTCTAGTTGCAAATTGAGACCAAACAAAAGCCACACTGTCTCTTCTGGTCCCAATAGAGTACAATCTGGTTCAGGGCCACCAGATGCACCCCCTCCCACCCCCTGCCCCCACATCCACTTCCTCTCAGACGAGATCACATGACCCGCTGGCTGCACCTGCCAGGGTTCTGTTGTAGCTGCTTACTGCAAAAGCTCCTCACTGGCCAATCATATCGCAGGATTTTGTGAGACCACAGAGTCACAGCATACACAGAAGGGTCAGACAGTGATACCCGGGTGTACACGCAAAGACCTACTGTATGTATATGACCAGATGACCGATGCAAAAGGGTTTGCGTGTGCTTATACACATACGCTCAAATAAACAGAGACATACGCATGCAGAAACTTACATGAGCACACACACACACACACACACAAACACATATACATAGGCCATGATATATGAACAGGTGATACACACAGGCAATTCAAGTTTACACACAGATGGACTAACACACATATAAGGAATTTGGATATGCATACACAGCACAAATACAAAAGCACTAACAAAAACATACTCATGCAAAAACAAATATAAACACTCAAACACACAAATAATACCAATAAATGCACACAAATGAACACACACAAACACCCCTAAGCCTGTACTTGCCTTAAAAGCCTAACAACACTGCAAACTGCAATCCAGGGTTTCCAATGGACCCATCTCATCCTGGCCTTGAGAGGAAGGTCTCAAGGGTTTGCTAGCGCAAATCAGCACCCAGGGACACAAACACCATCAGAGATAACAGCGCAAACACTGG
Organism: Gymnothorax javanicus; assembly: GCA_029692085.1. Classification (NCBI taxonomy): domain Eukaryota; kingdom Metazoa; phylum Chordata; class Actinopteri; order Anguilliformes; family Muraenidae; genus Gymnothorax; species Gymnothorax javanicus. The sequence continues at coordinate 43,420,919 of CM056211.1, read as the reverse complement.
CACTGTCGGGTGGGGAGGACTACCCCCACCCCCGCTGCGCATCGTCTGATGCAAGGCCTGATCTGATCTAAGGCAATCTTGCAATCGCTGTGATCGCATACGGAGGGAACAGAAGAAAGAGAATTAGATGTGAGTGGAGGAGAACTGCAAACCTCAATGAAGTTGGGACGTTGTGTAACACGTGAATGAAAACAGAATTCAATGATTTGCAAATCCTTTTCGACCTATATTCAATTGAGTACACTACAAAGACAAGATATTTAATGTTCAAACTGATAAACCTTATTGTTGTTTTGGAAATATTCACTCATTTTGAATTTGATGCCTACAACACGTTCCAAAAAAGCTGGGACAGGGGCATGTTTACCACTGTCAGGGTTTCCTCCAGGATTTTTTGAAACTGTGGCGGAGGGCTTCAGCATCGGTTCAAAACTCATCATGTGTGGCCAGTTTTCATTAATGAGCATGTAGGCGATGTAATAATTGAAGTCTATGTGCACGGAGGTTTATGAGTTTCACGTGTGTGACAGTGAATTTCACATTTAATATGAAAACCGATGATGACTCCGGACTCCGGAATTGGAATTAAATAATCATGAAGATACAATTAGGTAGAGCAGGATGTGCTCACAGCAAACACAGAGGTTAACATCATAGTTAATCGTTTTGCAAAGTGAACAGAATATTTTTTCTCTAATCCTTGCACATATTGCATTAAGAAGAAAGCAGCGCATTTTACTGCCGATGGCTAATTTTTATTCATTGGAAAACGTGTTCATCAAGCAAAATGATGGACAACAGGTCAAGAATTATTAGCGCTCATTTTAACTTAACAAGGAGAACTGGCAACACCTGACTGTCCTTAGGATTTTTGGAGTTTATGTAAAGTCATTTTACATAGGCGTGGTGGCTTTTATTTTGCCGTGGCGGTGCGCCACAATCAATTACACGTAGCGGAAACCCTGCACTGTTTCACATTACCTTTCCTTTTAACAACACTCAATAAGAATTTGGGAACTGAGGACACTAATTGTAGAGGCCTCGTAGGTGGAATTCTTTCCCATTCTTGCTTGATGTACGACTTCAGTTGCTCAACAGTCCGGGGTCTCCGTTGTTGTATTTTGCGCTTCATAATGCGCCACACATTTTCAATGGGAGACCGGTCCGGACCGCAGGCAGGCCAGTCTATTACCCGCAGTCTTTCACTACGAAGCCACGCTGTTGAAACACGTGCAGAGTGTAACTTGGCATCGTCTTGCAGAAATAAGCAGGGACATCCCTGAAAAAGACGTCACTTGGATGGCAGCATATGTTGCTCCAAAACCTGTATGTACCTTTCAGCATTAATGGTGCCTTCACAGATGTGCAAGTTACCCATGCCATGTGCACGAACACATCCCCATACCATCACAGATGCTGGCTTTTGAACTTTGCGCTGATAACAATCTGGATGGTCCTTTTCCTCTTTAGCCTGGAGGACACGATGTCCATGATATCCAAAAACAACTTGAAATGTGGACTCCTCAGACCACAGCACACTTTTCCACTTTGCGTCAGTCCATCCCAGATGAGATCGGGCCCAGAGAAACAGGCCGCGTTTCTGGGTGTTGTTGATATACGGCTTTCGCTTTGCATTGTAGAGTTTTAACTTGCACTTATAAATTTAGCCACAAACTGATGATGGTTTTCCGAAGTGTTCCTGAGCCCACATGGTAGTATCCTTAGGAGAATGTCAGTTTTTAATGCAGTGCTGTCTGAGGGATCGACAGTCACGGGCATTCAATGTTGGTTTTCGGCCTTGTCGCTTGTGTGTACAGATTTCTCCAGATTCTCTGAATCTTTTGATGATATTATGGACTGTAGATGATGAAATCCCTAAATTCCTTGCAATTGCACAATGAGAAACGTTGTTCTTAAACTGTTGGACTATTTGCTCACAGTTATTCACAAAGTGGTGAACCTCACCCCATCCTTGCTCGTGAAAGACTGAGCCTTTCATGGATGCTCCTTTTATACCTAATCATGACACTCACCTGTTTCCAATTAACCTGTTCACCTGTTGAATGTCCCAAACAGGTGTTTTTTTGAGCATTCCTCAACTATCCCTTTTGTTGCCCCTGTCCCAGCTTTTTTGGAACACGTTGCAGGCATTAAATTCAAAATGAGTGAATATTTCTAAAAAGACAACAAAGTTTATCATTTTGAACATTAAATATCTTGTCTTAGTAGTGTACTCAATTGAATATAGGTTGAAAAGGATTTGCAAATCATTGTATTCTGTTTTTATTCACGTTTTACACAAAGTCCAACCGTCATTGGAATTGGGGTTTGTAGTAAAACAGCAACAGAAGACAGGGAATTCAGGAGGGAAAAGAGGGAATTAGAGGGAAGAGAAGAAGGGAAGAAAGATGGAAGCAGGATAAAAGTTGTAGGAAGGACATGAGATACCAAGAAGGGGAAAATGCACAGAAAGTAGAATGAAAATGAAGAGGGAACAGATCAAGAGCGAGCAAGAAACAGAGCAGGGAGAGATGGAGGGAAAGCAGAAATAGAGAGAACCAGTGGCAGAACCTGGAGCCATTGGAGCAAAACATCAATGAAATAAAACATTAAAAGTGCTCACAGCTAAAGCAAGTAACAAAGATCATCTCGAAGACCTTAGACAGCAAGTGAACAGTCTAGTCAGTGGGCTGGATGTGGAAGAAATGGGACCTGAGCAACTCTGACAAGGGCCTGATCATTACGACCAGACAAGTGGGTCAGAGCGTCTCCGAAGCGGCAGGGCTTCTGGGGTGCTGCTAGTAAGCAGGGTTGAGTACCTACTGACAATGAATAGTCCATGGAAGGGTGCTGAGCGCCCAACATTCATCAATGTACTAGGACCACAAAGCCTATCCTATCTGTACTAAAGTGACAGAAGGGCTACGGAGGGACAAGTCGCAGTGAATTTTAATGATACTTAATCTGTCACAACACACAGGGCATCAAACTCTGTTGCGCATGCTTTGTAGCCGCCGACCAGTCGCAATGCGCCCATTCTAAACTCAGTCCACCACCGAAAGAGCCTTCAATTGACACTTGAGCGTTCGAACTGGACCTTGAGGCAATGGAAGGTGGTCAACTGGTCCAGTGAGTCCTGTTTTCTTTCATATCACGCGCACCAGTTGGGTATACAACACACCATTTACCTGGGGAAGAGATGGCGCCGGGATGCAGTGTGGGAAGATGACAGGCTTGTTGAGGGAGCATAATACTCTGGGAAATGTTCTGCTGGAAATCCCTGGGTCCATAAATTCAAGTGGGCATCAATTAGTCAGAGCTGTTTTTCAGCACAAGGGGAACCATATAGTATTCTGCAGGTGGTTTTATTGTTGTGCCTGATCGGTGTACTGTAAGACATCGGCTCTGACAGCCCCTGTCCTGTGGAATTAATCACAGGAAATCCCCCCACCTCTGGGAGAGGAGGACCCCAGCTAAACTCAGCCGAAAATCTGCTCACTGAGGCCCATCAGCCAAAAAATATGGGATTAAATGAGAAACCAGGGATAAATTACTACACCACTTTAAAAAGCATAGTTATACAATATCTCACAGGAGTGAGTACACCCCTCACACTTCAGCAATTAATTTATTATATCTTTTCAAGGGACAATGTTACAAAAATGAAACTTGAATATATTCTAGAGTAGTCATTGTACAATATGTGTAGCAGTGTTGATTTACTGCATTGTCCAAATAACTTAACAGTCACTATTTCCAAAATAGGTGGCAACAAAAGTGAGTACACCTCACTGTCAACATGCCAAATTGTGTTCATAGTGTCAATATTTAGCGTGATGACCATTGTTATCCAGCACTGACTTGATTCTCCGAGGCATGGAATTCACCAGAGCTGCACAGGTTGTTGCTGGGATCCTCCTCCACTCGTCCATGGCAACATCACGGAGCTGGTGGATGTTGGACACCTGCTGCTCCTCCACCTTCCTCTTGAGGATGCCCCACAGGTGCTAAATGGGATTCAGGTCTGGAGACATACTTGGCCACGCCATCACCTTCACCTTCAGCTTCTTCAGGAAGGCAGTTGTCATCTTAGAGGTCATTATCATGTTGGAAAACTGCTGTGCGGCCCAGTTTCTGAAGGGAGGGCATGTTCTGCTTCAGATTGTCACAGTACATGTTGGAATCCATTATTCTATTAATGAAGCGCAGCTCCCCAGGACCAGAAGCACTCATGCAGCCCCAGACCATGATGCTGCCACCACCATGTTTGACTGTGGGCAGTGCACACTTGTCTTGGTACTCCTCACCAGGGCGCCGCCACACATGCTGGACACCATCTGAGCCGAACAAGTTTATCTTGGTCTCGTCAGACCACAGAACGTGGTTCCAGTAGTTCATGATCTTGCACTGGTTTGTTTTCGGACTTTCTTTTGGGCAAGCTTCAGAAGAGGTTTCCATCTTGGTCGACGGCCATGCAGACCGACTTGGTGCAGTGCACGGCGTATGGTCTAAGCACTGACAGGCTGTTCTCTCACTGCTGCAACCTCGTTAGCAATGCTGCCAGCACTCCTGCATCTGTTTTCTGAAGCCAACTTGTGCACCTGACGCAGAGCACAAGGACTCAACCTCTTCGGTCGACCCTGACGAGGCCTGTTCCGAGCAGAACCCGTCTTGAAAACCGCTGGATAACCTTGGCTCAGTTTCATGGTTTTACAGATCTTCTTGTAGCTTAGACCATCTTTGTGGAGAGCAATAATTCTCTTTTTCAGATCCTCAGAGAGTTCTTTCCCATGAGGTGCCATGTTGACCATCCAGTGACCAGAATGAGAGCATTGCACCCAAAGCACCACAATTTAAACCTTCAACACATGTTACACAAACTCATATGGCCCCGTTGAACAGACAAAAGCATAAACATGACGAAGAAAATGCGTTTCATTGCTTGGTTGACCATTACCAATTGGGGTGTGTACTCACTTTGGTTGCCACCCTTTTTTGGAAATAGTGACTGTTTATTCAGTTATTTGGACGGTGCAGTAAATCTACACTGCTACTCATATTTTACAATGACTACTCCAGAATATATTCAAGTTTCATTTCTGTAACATTGTCCCTTGAAAAGATATAATAAATTAATTGTCAAAATGTGAGGGGTGTACTCGCTTTTGTGAGATACTGTATTTTGCAGTGTCCCTTTTTTAAAAACTGCAACCCTCACACAATGGAATGGAAATTCTGATCCCACAAATGTAATCACATTCCTGAGACTCGGCAGAACTCTGATACGAATAAATCACAAGGCAACCCTGAAAGCCGCCATTGACAAAATGGACCCTTCACTTCCAGCAAATCACATTAATTTGAATGCCATCTGGGCTGAGAAGCGCACTCCTTGAAGAGCAAGTTCTAAAGAAATTGTGTTTTAGAACCCTGTTGCTTACAATTTTTTCATCAGCTTTAGAATGTCATCCTGGCATATTTGTGACCTCATAGCTGATCCGGACAAAGTGGATGAATATGTAAAAATGAGAATGTGAGAGAGAAAAAGCAAGTGCTGGCTGGATGCCCAAAAGAAGGGCCATGTGATCAGCGGCCAAGCAGGCAACATGAGCAACGGAGTGCAAATGCAGAGATGGACGCAAATTGTGCTTTCATTCCTCTCACTACAGCAACTCTTATCCAGGAAGTTTAGGATTCTAGTGAAACAGGCACATGTAGGGTCGCCAGATTTTATTTATTCATTCAAATTACACAAGCACATCCAAAGGCGTCATATGTTCACATTAAGTCAGCGGGCAGTCATTCAACTGGGTCCCCATCCAAACCAATGCTATACGAGGGGTGTGGGGGTGTCAATCACTGCTGCTTTTCCGGCTCGCCGCATCGCTGCCTTTCACATACAGTGAGGTCCATAATTATTTGGACAGTGCCTTACATAAAGAGATGCAATTCCTCAATGATCCATTTCCAAGGTCTACGTCCATATTTTCAATTTAACTTTTATATTTTTGCCAGTGTAATTACTTACGGCCCACACGTGATCTTCAGTGAGGGCTTGTTTTAGTCACCATTTCAGTGCAGCACAACCAAACGAGAATTTCACAGACAAACGTTTGTAAGAACTGGACAGTTGCATGCGAATAAAGCTCGTTTAAATCCCAAACAAGGCTGGCACAAGGATAAACCGAGTACACTGAAGAGATGGGCTACAGGAGTCAACCTCCATCACTCCCTGCTCTAGTCTCCCCAGTCTCCATGGCGATGTCAATCCCGCAAAGTGATTAGGACACCTAGGTTGGTTTCCCGCTGATATGGCAATGATTGCGCCAAACCCATTGCTTTTGTTTGAAACTAGCCAATGATACTGGGCCATTTTCAGTGGAAATACAGCAGTGGGGCCTGTGGTGGCCAAACAAATTCCAGCCCATCCCGCTGGACACACCCCTGCTGAGCAGCTCTCTTTTAAGATTTTTATAAAACAGACTAAACACAGTTTTTCCACATGGGAAACCACAGTGGGAACAGGGGAAAGTACTGCCAGGACTAGATGATTGCACCTGGCAACACTACACAAGCATCAAATGTGAAAGGGGCTTCAAGTATTCCCCAGTTTCATTTTAGTACATATGAAGAATTAAATATTTACTGAGGATTCAAAAGGGTATCCAGAATATAAATGCGCAGGAAGTTTATATTAATTCAAGGCATACCTCAACCTGATTAGTCATTCATCCATATGCATGAATTATTAACGACTTACATTATAAAACTGCGGCAACTACACAGAATATTAGAGGCTGACACTTGGACGGTTAGCTTGCTCCGTATTGCATATTAGAACAATCACCGGCATTGCAAATACAAGCGGGTGCATGTTCACACACATACATACACAGGTGCGCATAAATGCGGCGCCTCCATGTGTACACCCATACACATTTACACACCTGTCAGACAGACGCACACACACACAGGTTACTAGTCAAGTGCACATCAATGACAAAAACAAATTAAATGCTCATGCAAACACACAGGCACAATTTCACAAGGGCAGTAAGTTGCTGCCAGTAACACACATACACACAAACACACACGCACACACATACATAACACATGACACTTGTAGTTCACCCACATGGAAATCTTCAAATCTTCAACAAGGAAGATAAAAGATAAACAGAGGAGACAAACCATGTCCACAAACAAAAGCCAGATATCCCATCATGCATCGCTCCATGACCACAGTGCTATGCATGACAGCCAGACAAAATGAGCAGTCCAGCTGCCGACACTAACACAGTAAGGACACATCTGCGTTGTTCTCTTTTCAGCGAGTGAAACCTGAAACAACTTGCTTAACAGAACCTAGATCATATGGATCTTGAACCATTTAGGGCTGCGAAAGCAAAATTTGATGTTTGAATCTTCATAGACTACCAGGAAATTATGCATGAACGAATACATAAAATGTACATTTAAATATGTAAGACTTATTACTGTTTAGATCTGGGCTTTACAAATGACCTTGAATGGTGATCAGATCACAGTAGAATATTCCAAAAGGATACAAGAGGGAATATTAGCACCAGAATCAGCTCTGATCATTTAGAGAATAGGAATTATGGCTTCGGCCAAGTGTCATTACATTTGCGTTGACATTAAAAAATGCAAAATTTTTAAAAATCTACGCAAAATTGCATTCTGATGCAACTTACGTTACTTTGATATCTAGCATTCTAATAAGTTGCTCAAATCAGCCTTGTGGACAATAGGGACGGCTCTTCATTCATTTCTATGATCGCAGAGTAGACAATTAAAAACGAGAACATTTACTATGTTTACATGGGCAGCAATATTCCCATATAAACCAAATTAAGGCAATATTTGGGACAAGAAATGTCCAAGTAAACATCGTTCTCTTTTCACCCCAGTCCGCATAAGGTCACAGTCAGAGAAAGCACTTGGATTAAGATGTAAAGTATTCCAACTTTAGTCAGGTTATTGAGAGGCTTTTCACCTACGTGCACACCTTAATTTCATTTGAATTTTTGCAGCAGTTAGTGACACATGGCAATCCAACTGCTTCACAACTCCTGCTGTAGAGGCTGGCTAAATCTGGCTATGCCACGTAGCATGGCAACAGGAATATGAATGTAGGCTAACATAAACAACCCACAAACAGATTAATTGGATTATTGTATTAAATAGAATAATGACGGTAGCCGGACTATTAAGTCCATGTAAATGCAGTCATTAGCTACCACTCACAAGTCAGAGCAAGCCATTTGACTGTGCAGTTTGGTATCACAGCATTGGCATACAGCTGCCGTCATAATGGAATCTTAAAGCAATCACACCTTAACTATGTCATTTTGTTGCAGCATCTCTGCCCAAACTGGGCACTCAATCAGCAAAATATCTCGCTTTTTGAACATGTAACATTAGCATAATATTTATTTGTCCAGTCCCACATCAGAAGGCAGGCATCCACCTTTGGCCAGTTCGTCTGGAACAAGCATGTAGTGAGCTGTATAAACACAGAACATTCCACTATAGCTTCAGCCCATCTCAGGGATCCACAGACAAGAGCCATAAGACCTGCAAGACAGCGACCGACGGAAAGATCAGGAATTTGAGGTTGTGACCCCTCCAGCATTCCAGGACGGGAACTCTGCCAAGATTTAAGAGCCTCCGTGAACTGCAAGGCTCTCTGACGGCAGACAAGGAGCTGAGGAGATACAGTGGACAGAGAGCAGACAGGAACCGGAAACGATCGATGCACAGAGAGCGCAACGCACCGATCAAATCGGCATCCTGCTTGCACTCCACACCTCTGCGTAAAATGGGCCCGAGAACGCGACACAGCGGGACACTGTCTCCCCTTCTCTCCAGTATACAAAAATCACTAAATTCAAAATAAAAGTTGTTGCATGCAAAAACGAGAACAGTTCAGGGAATGGGATCGATTGAACATACCCAAAGCCAAATATGTCGCTTCACGATAGGAATCACAAAGGCATCAAAATGCGGAGCTGCCTGGAGTTCTTCATCGATCTGTGGTAAACTCTGCATGGTTCTTTTTAAGGAATCTTTAATTGGGCTTAAATTCATGCATTCAGCTGGCGTTCTTATGCAGATCAGCATAGAGATTGGTCGATATAACAAATCTACAAGCATAACAGCTTTGAAATGGTCGCCACAGTCAAAATGCAAGGGCTGCGGTATTGCAGGGCAGGGCTGCCCAACCCTCTTCTTGATGACCCGCTAATCCTGTACATTCTCATTATAGGCCCAATTTCATTCCACCAATTATCAGCTCAAAATGTAGATGATGAATGAGGTGTGCTTTGCTATGGTCAGAGAGGAAACCTCGACAGAGGTAGATCTCCAAGTACACAGTAAGAAAGCTTTGCTCAAGCAGTTGAATGAGGTGTACTTGAAAGTTAAAATAAAACTTCCGAGGACAGTAGCTAGATCTCCTGGAACAGGGCTGGGCAGACTAACTGTTCACAGTTAGGCCTCATACAGTGCTTTTCAACACAGGTCCAGGGAAACCCCTGTGTAAGCGGTTTTTTTCCCCAACTGCAACTGCAATCATTTTAAAAATCAATTTAATTTTATTATAAAGGTCCTTTCAAATTTCATTATTTACCTTCTTTATCTAAATTGTCCACAATAGAGATAGCTGAATACCAAGTTGAGTAAAAACTGCTTTACTGCCAACATTTGAAAGACAGGAACGCATATTTAACTGACCAAATTAAAAACGGAGAATCAGCAGGATTCTAATTATGCTGGAGAACACAAAACTTTCTACAATGCAGGATTGGCTCATTATCATGCGCTTGTCTTTTAATTAGACATTAACTGCCAAATTGCCATTTTTAGAGCATGCGTGTCCACATGTTCAACAATAAGAAGTCAATTTCTTAATTTTATCAGCTATAATTTTGCCCTTTTCATGCAATAAAAACATTTGCAATATAGTACAATATGAATATAGAACTCTTCAGGGAATGCATATCTATTTCTGATGTAATGTGGCTCAAAAGGGTAAACTACCAATATAAACATGAATAAGCAATCACAAGGACCTATAAGAAATGCCTAATAAATCAGCCATGACTAGAGTAGGGCTCTGAAGCGGCTCAGCATCCAGCCCAACCAGAAATCCTTAACCAAACTCCAAGCATGACTTTATGCAGTTATTCCATCGCTCAAATCCCGCCCAAAATGTACCCTTTACTTAAACAAAAACCCCAAAACCCAACCCCCTACCATTAACCTAAATCCAACTCCACAAAACATACGCTTACTTGCAAGTAAAAAGCCCAAACAAATGCCTGCTCTCAACCAAAGACCACAACCAACCCGAGCCATCAACGGAAAAGCCACTGATTGAACTTCACCTCAACAGGAATGCTCTGCCCTCGACTCCTGACCCAAAGGTTACATCAAACCCTGTACAAGCGACCTCCTCCTAGTCACTGACCTCAACCCCAAACACAAGCGCCCTGCAAAGGTCCCCGCAGACAGCACATGCACACGGACAGAATACACAGAAGTTGTAATATAAGGGCACTAGGTCAGTAATCAACAACATACCACGGCATTAATGCGCATTTACTGTTTTGTAAAGAGATGCCTGGATACATCAAGTGTGAATAATTACTTCTTACGCAAAGATTCGCTTTGAGGCAGTATTAAGGGCTGTGGCTGTGAACTGCTAGCTAAGTCCCTAATAGGGAAGTAGGTGAATATCGAAATGTATCTAAATTTTCCATTAACAATGCAAAATCAGCCCCAATAGTGCATTCCTCCAGACTGCACACTGGAAAATGCTTGTATAGAAAGGAGTTTAATGCAAGACATAAGTAATGGCCCTTCGAGGGCAGTCCCTGATTACACCGCTCCGCCAGAACCCTTTATTCTTTATTCTGTCTTCATTCAACAGCAGGACAGAGGATGACCCTACAGAGGGTGAGAGACATTGTGAACATATCAGGGAGAGAGAGAAAGAACAGGAGAGATTGGAGGAGACAGGGTGGATGTGTGAAAGAGTAACTTGCAGATAGAGTTCATCTTCCTAGTGCGAAAGGCCAAAACTGCATGATGTCCAAGTGTACAGTGCCTGACAAAAGTCTTGTCGCATAAGGACATAGTAACAAAAAATAGCATATAACTTTATTTCTAACCAATCAATTGTTACAATAAATAATCCATTTTAATGTCAAGAGCTTTCACATTAATAATTTGGTGCAAAATGAAACCGTCTAAAGAGTGTTCTGATGTTCGCAGCTTGGCTAAGCCCATAACATCTGTTTTTGCTTGGACAAAAGTCTTGTCGTCTCTTCAGATGATGCAACAAATCACAGATTAGAGTTTAACCTATGACAAATACTGTAATTAACACATTCCCAGATGTGTATAGAAATAACCCCAGCACACCAGACTTTCATATGAGGTGCGACTAGACCTCTGACAACATACCAAAGATTCAACCACAGACCAAAGTGCTGATCATCAAGAGCCTGAAGACTGAGTCTGCTGCTGAGGTGGCAGACATCTTTAATGTATCCAAATGTCAGGTGGAGGGGATGAGAAAAAGATTTGAAGAAACTGGTGACGTTCATGGCAAAAGCGCCAGGTCAGACAGACCCGGTATGACAACTGTTTGAAAGGACCGTTTGTTGCTTCAACTGTACAAGGCTAGCCCTTCTTCAACTACAGCGGCTACATGAGGAAATGTCACCAAAATCCCGGTATCTACAAGAAGAGTTTGTCAAATTCTCTCTCAAAAGTGGTTTTCATAGCCAAATTAGTACACAGAAGTCTGCATTAAACAGAAAACAAAAAACCTGCATTGCATTTGCCAAGGCCCACAGCTCGCAGAAAGGATTGATACTGGAAAAGTGGCTGGAAGTTTATTTTTCTGGTGAATCATCCATTGAACTGCATGCCAGTTGCCGTTACAAGACCTGTTGGAACCCTCATGGACCCAAGATTCTCCCAGAAAACAATCATGTTTGGTGGAGGAAAAAATCATGGTTTGTTGTTACATCCAGCATGGGGGTGTGAGAAAGATCTGCAGAGTGGATGGCAACATCAACAGCCTGAAATATCAAGACGTTCTTGCTGCCTACTTATACTGCTGCTCCTTCTCATTCTTCTGCCTCCATGTCACAGTTCCTGATAGCGAAGAAGGTGAAGGTACTCCAGGATTGCCAACCCAGTCACCTGACATGAACATTATTGAGCATTTCAGGGGTAAGATGAAGGAGGAGGCTTGGAAGATGAAACCATAGAATCTTGATGAACTCCGGGAGTCCTGCAAGACTGCTTTCTATGCCATTCCAGATGATTTCATCATCAAGTTATCTCAGTCATTGCAAGACGTATGAATGCAGTCCTCCAAGCTCATGGGAGTCATACGCAATATTAATTCTTTTTTCCAAGGCACCATGGCTTTATGTTCTGATATTAGTGGCATATTTGTGTATTCAAAATAAAGTGTATGTATAATTTCCACATTTTTTTTCAATGCGACAAGACTTTTTTCCAAGCAAAATCTGACCTTTCTGTACAAATTAAATTATAAAACTCAATCAATGACACAAAACTCTATTTTGGTATATTTCGCATAATCTAGAGGGCTTTGCCTTTCATATAAGCCATTTTTGATTCCAATTGATCAACTACAAGTCAGGTTATTATTTGTTGTTCCTACAACTTGGATAAGTGACAAGACTTTTGTCAGGCACTGTAGTCTGCGCACTCTCCAAGGCACTGCTGCAGTAATCACCATGTGGCACTGGGCAAACACCATGTTGGCAACCCAGTTCACCAAGGTCAAAACAGAACTGGAGAGGTCGGTCCCCGCAACCAATGGGTGTAGCCCCCGATTGCCCAAATTTTTCATTTTGGCTTATTTTTGACAGAAAATTGTCTATTTTTTAGCATATCATGTTACCATGGCAACAAAATCGATAGGCGCCGTGTCCTAACCACTGCCAATAAACACACCAAAATTTAAAAGAAATGGCTTTAAATTTGTGGCATGTAGAGCCTTTACGAGGAAATCCCTTTGGCGGCGGTGGCGGATGCATGACGAGGCCAAATCCATAGTAGCCCCGGCTTCATGTGTGGGCTATAATAATGGTGTCTGTTTGCATGTGTGGCTGTGTGTTAAAAACGCTGGCAAGATTGAACTGTATCGGTCTTTCAAGTGACTATGTTCTCACCCCGACAGGATTAACCCTCCCAAATGCAAATTAGAAGAAAAATTCGGGGGGGTTCAGGAAGGATAAATCAAAACATGCAGATCCTTCCACATACACCTTGAAAACCTTAGAATCAAAGCTGACAAATCCCACTACAAGGCAAATATTCAGCATGAGTTTATGCAAACAAGCGCACAAACACGTACATGCAAACACATGCTCTTGTGTACAGACGGGAACACTGGCACGCACTCACACCCACACACGAGAACACAGATATTCACCCGCTGAAATCCCTCAGTCAGCGCACATGACCTGCCCATGTCCCTTTAAGAGGATGTGTGTCTATTTCTACAAGACTGGGATGGGCCTGCAAGGATACTGCTGAATGAGCCAAAGCCAGACCAGAAGAAACAGGAGGACAACAGACAACAGCAAAGACCTGTAAAGCTGAGACAGACTGTACCTCTAACAGAAGGGTCTCAGGTCTAATGCCAGCACAGCCTCAATTTGTTGACTCTTAGGCGCGGATGAGTTCCAAGACATAGGGATACCACAGTAAAGCGACTATATCTGGAGTCCATAACTCAGAGTTTGGACACACTAGGGGTTTGGAGCACAGAAATTGAAGACTGCAGATCCTGGGTCTGGAGCCTGTTACTTTGAGGTTGGACACCTTAAATCCCAGGTCTGAAACTCAAAACCATGAGATTATAGCCCAAAACTCCAGGTCTGGAGCTCCAAACTTTGAGACTGGATACCCTAAACCCCAGAAGGCCGGCATCATTCCACACAAAGCACAGCAAAAGCCAACAACACCAGCAAGTTGAGGGGAAGACACCACACCAATGTGAAATACGGTATAGCATAACAACCAGGAAGTTTATATGGTCGTACATGATGGATATCACAAGCAGGAGAGGCCAGACATGGGCAAGATACATCCTCAATTATGAGAACCATTTTCTTGCTGGCAAAAGTTTTAATGCAAAACCGCCAGTCTTCCCAACAAAGGACACAACAAAGCCCTGCTCGAAATCCCACGACACAAAAAAATCCAATTACAAATATCTCAGGAAGCAGGTGCCAGGTTAACAGATGACAAACAGTAAAGGGCAGAGCGCAGACAATAGTGACCAAGGCAATCAGTAACTTCACATCCTCCGCCATACTACAGCTCATTCAGTGAGTTACAAAAAAAGAGGCAGACATATTTTGTGCGGTCTCTTTTTTTCTGTAAATAACCATGCACTCTGGATAACCCATCTCTCCTCAGAGGAAAAAATTACACATTACCACACCTATCAGTCAAAGAACAGGAGAGAAAAGCTGGCAAAAGAAGAGTGAAAAGATAAAATAACACACTGAGAGCAACACTGTCCATCATACGTGTACACACATACGCAGTCTCACACACTCTGTGGAGTCCGGCGCCTCTTCTGCCACTCAAAAACAGCCCAACCATTACGACAAGGTTGGGACACATGCAAAATCACACAACGCATGCATGCACCCTCCCACACACACACACACACACACACACACACACACACACACACACAAACACATTGAATTTGTGGAGTCAGCGGTCTGTCGCTCTCATACAGACACAGAGATTGAGAGTATTCGACTGACATCCTCCAGCACCAGGGGAATGTTTCACACCAAGATCAGGATCCTTCTAGAGCCGGGGGGCAAGCCTGAGACACAACTTTCTACAGAAATTAATAGCAACAATAAATTAGAAGCCATCTTGACATGTGATCACACCAACTCTCAAACTTCCAGTGCCCTTGCTTGGACCACACCCACCTTCACACTCCACCTTCATTTTCATCTCAACTGCACTCTCAAGTTTCTTTGCTGCACCTCGTACCATTGTGACGGTACTGCAGTGACAAAGTGACAAAGTCAGTCCGTATAGACGAAACACCTGGTACTCAAAACATCCACATTCTGCCATTAAGACAAACACACAGACTCGCGGTGGAAGCAATACTGGCCAACAGTGACGCAGTACTGTTGCCTCACAACAAAAAGGCTGTGGGTTTGAAAGCAGACAGCGAGTCTGCCTGCTCTCCCTGTGTTTCTGAGGGTTTCCTCCAGGTACTCCGCTTTCCACACACAGCCCAAAGACATGCATGTCAGGCTTATTGGAGACTTTAAATTGCCTTACGGTTAAAGTGCATAAGTGAGTCAGTGTTAGTGTCCTGCCATGGCTTGGCAAGCTGTGTTCCTGCCGCTCACCCATAGTCAGCTGGGATTTGCTCCAGCTCTACCACAGCCGTAGTGAGGAAGGAGGGGTTTACATAATGGATGGACAAATATAAAGAAGGAGATTAAAATTGAGCATTTTGGTTTCCTCCACCCACTGCCAATAACCTGAACAAATCAGGAAGGCCGCTTTCAACGATATGTTCCGATTCCCTACAGTGTAAGGCTTGGAGATGCTGGGGACACCATCCCATAAAAATCACACCAAACTGAACCAGGGAGCTCCCTTAACCATGTTCTGAATTTACCAATATGTTCTGCAAATGGAATATGATAGGCAGGGACACTGGGACAGTGATGATATGTAATAGCGCAGCCAGTAGCTCTCCGCTATACAAAAGGAGCCACAATACACCAACAAAAAGAGAAGGAAATTAACTGGCTGGGGTTCAAATGGGGATGGAACAGGACATTTGGTACGAAATGCATCATTCCAGCGCGGTGCAACTCAATAACGGTGACCGTTTTTGCATCACCCTGAGATGCCTGATCGATCCACACTGGACTATCAAATTGAAGGACAATTGTAATTGTGATACACTGTGGAATTTATTTTTTAAACAAAAGTTCAAAATTAGGAGTCCCAGAACTATTCCAATGCAATGAGAGCCCTGCTAAGATTGTGATGTTATAAAAAGGGGCATGCTGAATAGGAATTCTTGGCCAAGGGAATACACTCACACTCACACACACAAAACTTGCGCGTTCAAAAAATGCGTTGCGTCAGCGAGAGAATGCATGACAGGTATATTACAAGCGGCGTGTTTATCATGAAATAACCATTAAATTACATTTGAATACCTTGCGACTATTCGTGACAAAAAATACCTCCTTGCAGGATCAAGCCAATGCGAGTCAGGTACCACATGTGAATGAAGCCATCACGGACAACGCGTTAACATACGACTGACTGACACACCTGAGGTCATGAGGGTGTTTTGAAATGTACGCAGAGATGTAAGGAAACGTCAGCCGCATAGCGTAGGGGAATGACCCGACGGGCCTGTAGCGAAAAAAAAAAAGGCTGCGCCGTAACGCGTGGGTGGATTATGAACGCGGATGGGGCACAAAACTAGCCAGAGCCTCGGCCTGGGTATGTTTTCCCGCATTCAAACCTGGACTGATAGAGAGGGTTACACGTATCCTGTACACCACCACACCGAAGTGCAACGATCTACCACAAAATTTACGATCCACTCCCCCACGACACACAGCACATTTGTAACTCGGGAGCAGATGGGTGATTGGTAAACAATGAAAGTGAAAGCAAACGAGTAGTACCATACCCTTGTCGAACACGTACAAAAATAAATAAAGGGGACAATGACCGCGTGACAGAGAGAGAGAGAGGAAAAAAAACTGGACTACTTTTGAAGTGTGGCATTATTTGGGCTCGGGGTGAATACAATTGGGCATGGGGTTATTAGTTTGCGTTGGAGGAACGACATTTTGGTGAGACTGCCTGGCTAATGTGCATATACTGGCTTGAAAACGATGCGTGGCCACTTCCAGCTAGCAGCACACCTACTCATCCATAGATTGTGATTAGCTACTCCTAGCTAGCAGGCTTCGTCGTTTCGCGTAGCGTATACGTTTCTTCCCTCCATTCCAGGCGTTCGATTTCTACTTTCGTTGCAATTTTTCGGGCAATCAAATTCATGCGTGCACACACACACACACGCTCGCAAGGAGCCAGCCATTTAATGTATGCATCTGCGCATCTCCGGGACTGCCACTGGTGTCAAAGGCGAGGTGCTGTGTGTACGGGTAGATCTTTATTGTTACTGTCACCTCACCTATCCGTTACAGCAATACGCCCTGTGCTTCCGAATATGCATAGTTAGCAAACCAGCTAACCAGGCAGCGTATTTTCTCCACACCTAACGTCAAAGATATGCCACATAAGACATTCCAGACAACAAATGAATGTAAGAGAATGTGGCTGATTTACGGCGCGAAGATCCCAAACGAGGAACGCCAATTTGTGCGCATACCTAAAACATTTGATGGCTGATTATCTAACCAGCTTTGATAGTGTGTGAACACTTGGTCCCCGCGAGAGACATTCGTGCAAGAACTGCGTGTGCACACATCGCCTCGCAGCCCCACTGTAGATTTAGCGTTTCATTTTTTTACCTTGCGTTTCCTGGTTTCGGCAGTCCCGGTCCACACAAAGCACTGATATATCACTCGTAGGTTCTGCTTCCAATTATCCACCTTAAACCCGTTCACATGGGCACACCCGGCTGGACTCATGACAGAAACGACATTCAGTTTATTGTTTTTCAAAACGATGAGACGTGTCCGAGACGCGAGAATTATCCAGAAATTGGTCCAATTTAAGTGACTTAGCTAGAGACACCCACGCCAAAATCCAATGCGCAAAAAGGGGAAGGGGGCGCACACCAAGGCAATTCACTTGACGTGGTCTTGATTACGATCAACAAATGCCACCTTTGCGTCTATTCCTGTTTGTCTGATAGCTCCCTGGCACGTCCAGTACACCAGTAGTCCTTTACTCCCGATTATTTTAATGGTCGGCAATGGAATTCAACAGAGCACCGCGAGCTCTGCAAGCCCTGCCCTACTCTCGCTCTGATTGGCCAATGCCAGGAATAGGCCGTCTTGACTGGCTGCCTAGAGCCTTTTCTCATCAAATGTCCGCCCTCCGTACGGAGTGATGATAGTTACGATTGGCACTACTGTATGTAACTCAAAAATCAAAAGGCGTTTCCGCCTGTATTTCAGCTTCGATTGGTCGAACGAGCAGCGTGAGCGGAGGCCTCTTGCATCCTGGAAATACATTGCAACTACACTACCCATTCTGAACCACAACTTCAGAACCGTTCTATTTAAGAAGGGATAGGGATATAGTCGGAACTCATTCATTTCTTTGTCGACATCGGTGAGGGACAGGTGTTTCTAAAGGTAGATTTCCTGCCTGACAGCCAATCTACTCAACTAACGCTCCCGCTACGATGCACCTACACACGACATAAACTTATCGGGGTAATCCGATTTCTACACCTAGATGCGTCACTTCCGACTCGTCTCCCAGTGCTTCGCCGCCGACAGACCTCCCGTGGTCAATCAAGAGCCTGTGAAAGCTGTATTGCACATCATTCAAACGGCAACATTACTCTAAGGAGAAAAAATCCGTGACCGACGACGCTGCAGACACTGTGGGTTAATCAAACTTACCAAACTTTATCATGGTTTTGAAACAGCCTCAGCTTTCCAAAATCATGATTCAAGATGGTAAGGCGTAAAAAATACTTTCATTTGCAAAACCAGAAAACTTACCATTCTGGTAACCGTCACCAAAATAAGACAGAATTTTTCAAAAGGTTTTGCACGACAGCGGTGCGATTTTTATAGAAAACGTCAAAACTTGCAACCAAAAGGACATAATACTTTTTACAATCTTTAAACAAATACATTTTATTAGTATGACTTTGGCGACCTCTAGGGGTTGCAAATTAACTGCAGGGGACTCACCAGAGATATTCGGCCGTATGGTCAGATCAGATCCTCATCATCCCATAAAATATCGTCTTGCATTAGATTTTGAAAGACCCAAGTCAATATTTAAATTCTCACCTCCCTTAAATTTGGAACTGGAGTTTAGATGCATTCAGATGACTACATTGCAGACGTATGTCATACTATACTAGGTAGTTCTTAATTTACCTGAAGTGGGTCATGAATTGAACAAATACAACAGGCATATGGCATTATCGTGTGAAGAGGCTCCAATAAAATTATAAGTTACAAATGTCAAACAACTGGCATATCCAGCTAAAAGACTGTAAACAACCAAGTCCAGGTTTATTTGTTCTGTTAAAGAAAGCAATGTTGCTTAAATTCCAACAGTTAAAATCTACAAACGATTTTTCTTTTGTATTCTTCAAAATATCGTTTGAGTGCAGAAAGACTCCACACCATTATATTTTCATATACAATGTCCAGGTTCCACTGTATATACTTTCCCGAAAAAGCGTGTTCCAGCAAGAACCCAACTCAGAACCGCACCCCACTCCATCCCTGGCTTCCGTAGGACCTCAGGAGTAACTTGATGTCTTGCTTCCAACATCGTCCTCTTGCGAGCCCATGCTCTGAATAACAAAATGTTAGGGGATAAGGAGCATTTCAGTCATTGTTTTGTGAAATACTGATCCTTCTCTTATTACGATGCCCACAGCTGCACTAATGCTACACCAGATTCTTATACTCACAAATGCAGAAAGGCATGTGCTTTTAAACTTAAAAGCATATACAAAACAAAGAATATGTTCAATTAATAGGATTCACTTTAAACTGAAAACAGAAGGAAAAATAGTCTAATACTGGGTTTCTAAATAATTTTAAAATCTTGTTAAAGTGGATTTTACAAAAAAAATACATACGCAGTGGGCACCAAAATTACTGGAACCCCTGACTGGCAATGCACAAACAATACAAAAAAAGATATATAAACAACACAATTATGGAGAAATGGAATATACCAACTTTAGTAATGTTTTGATGGAAACAACCAAAATCATGATCATTTAATACAAAATAAATTTCAACAAAATCAAGGTTTCATAATAATTGGCACCCTTCATTTAGTATTTAGTGCAACCACCTCTGGCAAGGATAATAGCATGGAGTCCTTTCCTGTAATTTTTGGCAAGGCACATATCTGGGGGGGATTTTGGACCATTCTTCTAAGCAGATCCTTTCAAGATTCTTCACATTCTTGGGTTTGCATTTATCAACTGCCCTCTTCAGCTCAGCTCACAGGTTTTCAATCGGATTGAGGTCTGGCGAGTGCGATGGCCATTGCAGTACATTTGAGTTTGTTGTCACAGAACCATTTCTGTGTGGATCTTGAGGTATGCTTTGGGTCATTGTCTTGTTGGAAAGTCCACCTATGGCCCTGTCCCAGCCTTCTGGCAGAGGCAACCAGATTGTCAGCCAAAATATCCTGATACTAGGTGGAATTCATTATGCCATTAATCTTAACCAGTCCCCCTGGACCTCTTGAATTAAAACAGCCCCAAAACATGACTTTGACCCATCGTATTTCACCATGGCTATGAGGTGCGTCTCCTTGTATGCATCTCTGTTTTGACGCCAAGCATTCCGATATGGTAATTGACCGAAACGTATAACTTCGGTCTCATCTGAGTCATAATATAAATGACGTTTGGCAAACTCCAAGTGCTCCTTCTGTGTTTTCAGGTCAAAAAAGGCTTTCTTCTGGCAACCCCTCCAGAGCCTGTAGGTGTGTAGATGGTGCCTGATGGTGCTGTTTGAAACTTGATGACCTCAAGATGCCACCAAGGCCTGGAATTCCATCACAGTGATTCTTGGGGATTTGCTGGTTTCTCTCACCACCCTCCGCAGTATCCTGGGGGCAAAATGCAGTTGTGTCCTCTACCCTTGAGGTTTTCAACAGTTTCATATCTTTGGAATTTTTAGATAATTGGCCTGACAGTGCTCAGTGACATATTAAATCGTTTATGAATCTTCTTGAAGCCATCATCAGATTTATGAAGGTCTGTAACCGTCTGCCTCTTTTGAACTGATAGCTGTTTTGTTTTCTTCATGGTGTTGGATGACAAAGGGATACTACACATGTGTTACCTCATTTTTATACCCTAGTGAAACATAGTGATGATGTAATGGCTCAATACAGTTCCTTAACACTTAGATGAAACTAAAATAAGTGGAATTTAATACTTGGTTTAAAGCTGAAGTCCGTAAGATTGCTCGACCGAGAGGACTTAGTCAGATTTTTGAACGAGTACAACTTTCCCCTCTCCTATTTGCACTGAATCCAACCAGTCCATCCCTCAATTTTTTGTGCACATCCGAAGGCGCGTGTTAATGATCTGATTGGTTGATTGAGCCGGGAGAGGTAGAATTTTGCAGAACGCACTACAGGCTGTGGGTGGAGATAAATTCGCAGATTTTTTTCTAAAATCACCTGATTCATATTCGCATGTCGAAGCATAATGACAGTTTCAGTAAATACAACCAAAAAATTCTTACTGACTTCAGCTTTAATTTTGGTAGATGTTACTCACAATAATCTTTAAGGGTGCCATTAATTGTTAAACCTTGATCTGGAGAAAATGAATTTTTAATTAAATCAGTATATGATTTTGGTTGGTTCCATTGAAACATTACCATCGTACAGTATTTCTCATGTTGTTTTTTATAAGAGTTTCTCTACAAATATATTTTTTAAACTTTTTAAAAGTATTTTTTTGTGCATTGCCATTCAGGGGTGCCAGTAATTTTGTAGCCCTCTGTATATACACATATTTACTACATTATATACATACAGGCTATATATATTTTTTGCAGGACTTGATTGCCTTGAAGACGTGAGTGGTCGTGAAAGCACGCGTTTGCATTCTTTGAATTGCAAGTTCATAATTTGCATGTTAAATCAAGTGAAGGCTTGTGCACATAGTGAGTATCCATAAAACAATGGTGTTACAGAGTCAAGATTTTCCACCTTTCCGTTCGATTCCTTTTTTTTGGTGCTCCAGTACGCCTCAAAACTGGCCTGAGTTGAACAATTTCCAATAACAGAGGCTAAACACTACGTTTGAAATATCTGCGCTAAAGTTATAACGGTGAACCACAAAAAGATTATTTTATTCCTAAATCCTTTCCCAACTCAGAGCAAACACCAGCAGTTCGACCGTCTTACCTTCTGTACAAACTGGGGATTAACGGTGATCTCCTGATCCATGGACTTCAGCTTCTCATCCAGCTCTATACATTTCAGCATCTGTGAGGGAACACACAGCCTGTTCTGTTCACCCTGTATTCCTCCACTAACCGTTTCTCTTTCTTTGAATCAGTCAGCAGGAAGCAGGGGATGAAGTGGTCTGGAAAGCAGGCGAGGCTGATACATGCGTATGAAGTGGGATCTTGCAAGTCAGTCCAGGCCAGAAGACATTACATCACATCCTGTGCTCCAATCCAAAGCAACATGCACTGTTTACTTCATGTAAAATCTACTAATGGGGCTGGATTAGCACTTGTGTGAGTGAACAGGTGTGCACTCAGGGGAGAGACACTCATTTCTGGTCTCGCTACCCCATAAAATTTGTAGGATTTCAGTTGGTTGAGCTCCTGGCTGAATAAACAATATATATAAATCTATTATTAAGTACCTTACTCAAGGGTATAACAGGAATATGACCGCCAAAATTAAACCCACAACTTCTGCGGAACCAGCCCATTTCCTCATCATTGCTTTGCATCAACAAACCACAGACGCAAAGCTACTTCAGATATACAGACAAAGATGGACATTGGGGCCCAGAGACATGAATAAGCAAGATACTCCCTCACCTCCTGATCAATTTTGTGCAGCATTGCTGGGTTATTGTACTTTTCCGGATAGTCATGGAAACAGACCATACCGTCTCTCTGATTGATACTGGCATATATTTCTCCATTTTCAATCTGCAGACGAATAAGATCAAGAGGATTCATTTCAAACGATCAAAAAGATCAACCGGATTCACAACAAACAGCAAAAAGACCAACAGGATTCAGAACAAAAACAAGATAAACAGAATTCAAAACAAACAACCAACCGATCGAGAGGATTCAAAATAAAGAAACAAGAGACTCAAATCAACTATTTATGCATTAGGGATTGACTTAAAATATCACACAGTAAGGGCATATATATATATATACTAAAAAAAAAAAAAAAAATCACACCAATTTCCAAATCGCTCGGTTAATGTTCTTTCCCAAGGAAAAACATGGTAATGTCTAACTGTGTAAAATACAAGGGGCTTTCTCTGGTAAAGTACAGTTACCCTCAACGGTAAAATGAAGACAGTACTGCATAAACTGAGCTTCTGAGCTTCAACCGGACCAAAATATATATGTGTATGTGTGTGCGTGCGTGTGCGTGCGTGCTGACAGACATCAACCCATTCCCAGCCTGCTGAAGTTCAGTATTTAGCCAGTGACTCAATGTGTTATTTTTTGGCCCTTAACTCTTTAATATTGAAATTATAAACAAAGAATGAGGTTAGAGCAGAGACCATGAACTTTAATTTCTACCGTATATCCACAACGTTTGAACTAAGAAGGAATTACAGGCCTTTTAATAGTCTCTTGCCTGAAATGTACAGCATATGTCTATTTACCATGAGCAGCATGTATATGCCAGCAGGGGTGCGCGCATCAGTACACAGCTGTGGTCTTACCATATGTAGGACGTATCTCTCAGCCTCCTGGGCACCGCTTAGCTGCACTCGACTCGCCATGTCTTGTAAGGACAGTGTGAGGAATGTCTGCATGGTGGATCAGATAAAGGAGGGTGTTGGGCATGGGGTAGGCATTAGGGGCTCTAATCAACACATCAGTAATTAGCAACGAGGCCTATTGCAGTATTTCCCAACCTCGTCTCCCATCTGCGACACACTTAGAACATTTACCTCCACCAAGGAGGTTATGCTTTTGCTGACATTGGTTTGTCTGTCTGTCCATTTGTGTACAAGACACCTCAAAAATAGTGGCAAAGCCACTGCACCCACTAGGTCAGACATGGCCAAAATCAAACTGGCCTAGATTTTCATCCCATATACACGCATATAAAATATAAAGGATCCATGAAAAACTGAAGGTCCTAGAGCTCTGACAAGGCAAAAAGTTTACGGACGCACAGAAGCACGACAGACCACCAGGAAGGCATCTAACCACAGCATAAACCCGACTGGCCTAGAGGCCAAGCGGGCAAAAAGTAACACAGATACTTCTGAAATTTTGTGGGTGGGTCGCTATTACATCAGGGATGGACCCTATTGATTTTGACTGCGATTAGTCAAAAAATATGGCCGCCACGGCAGCTATCTTAAAATCCTATGACATGCAATAACTGAACTTCACTCCCAGTGATAACACTCAAATTTTGTGGGTTGATTGGTCTCGCATCAGGGACGGAACTTATCCTTAAATTTCTTATGTGCCATGTACACTCGACAAGATTTCAAAGGTGCTGCCTTGGCAGAGGTTTGCACTCTCGGAGTGCCTCTATAAAATTTAATGTCACAGCACAATTAAAAATGAGCAACTTACACTGTCTGCTGATGTAAGTGGTCAACTAAATTAACAAACACCGATTAGCATTTTAGTGACAGAGATTTTGGCCTTCATAAATGAGACTTGTCCATAAAAGTTTCTTAAATTCTGTTGACTTTTGAAAACATGTAATAAATTAACACAGGGCATACCCTGATCTCCTGCCCTGACCATACCAAAGCACTGCTGTAACCAGTCAGTAAACGGTGACCTAATGCACTGCGATTCCCAGTGCACATCACCAGTAAGTCATGTCTAAATCCAGCCGCCTGCCGGGAACTCAACCAACTAATCCACAGATCAGGAGATCTTCAGGCAATTAAGGTCAGATTATTGTGCACCTGTGACTTAGTTGCACAGCTCTGGGCTGCACAAACCCGGCCATGGATTAGGAAAAATAGCACCGAAAGAAAGAAAGTCAGGGGAAGGTAATATCAAATGTGCAAACTCAAAATAAAACATGCGCACTTTCGCCAATAATCATAGAAGAAAAATATCTTCCTCTTCTATGGTTATTTGCAGTTGGCAAAGCATTTGACATCATTCATATCCATCAGCTAAAGCACTAAAATAGCGCTCTGAATCCTCAAATTTCCATAGAAAACTCCTCAATATAAAAAGCATAATGCCTGAGTAACTAAAATATGTAAATACAGTGCAAAATGATGAAGGATTTGCAAGGATAGAAGTAGATTTTGACTTGCAGTCGAATGGATTTACTTCATTTACTGAGCGTGCGCAGTAATCGTGACAAAGCTCCTTTAAGTCACTTGTGTTTGGAGGGTGCAGCCCGCAGACCTGAATTAGCCTTTAAACCCTAAAAAAAATCTGAAAACAAAGTTATGAGGTGCACACTTTTAGGGTCCCTGTAAGACATAAGTGCAAGCACAGTTCATTTTGTTAATTGGTTTTTGAGGTGAAGTGGCCACACAACATCCCCCATTGGGCAGGACAAACGTAAGAACTAAGTACTGACGAACAAACATGGAGGATAACCCGAAATGCCCCCAACCGGTTTCCTCCCACAGTCCAAAGACATGCATGCTAGGTCGATTGGAGACTAAATTGCCCACATGTATGAATGAATCTCAGTGCATGCACTGGAATCTTATGTGTCTTGATTCCTACATGTGGGTATATGAGATAGCTGAAAAATTGCTGAAAGCGTTCTCAACAATAAAGAATCAAAATGATCCATCTTTTTGGCACAAATAACGAAATCCCTATACAACCCACTAACATGCTCGGTTCTGTCCTGTACAGCAAGAAAAGCAGAGGAGAAGATGTTTTCATGTTGCCGAGATTGACAAATATACAGGTAGAATATGTAAGGACAAAAACACTCGCAGGCCTATCTTATTTACATACTTTAGAACAACATTAAGTATGACTCTTTTGACAATTATTCCTGGACCACATGATGTATCAATTTGTTGAAACTCACACGAGCAAACTTCTCTCAGGCAACTAAAATTATGCTCACAGCTGAACAACCAGTCTGATAAAGGCATTTTTGTGAATCTCCAATGGCCACAAAAGTTTTTCCACAAACATCAATAAAAAAATTTGCATATCAATTAATTTGTCCAACATCTGTGTGAGTGCTAGTTGATTCATTTATAACCATGATGAAATTGCACTGCAATCCCCAAAACCACACACAAACTAAGAACTATATCTAGGACTACACCAGTCAGGACAGCAACACTGGTATTTTTTTCAGTACAGCAGTCCTCTTCATCAGTGCAAACTCAGACCACACCCTGTTCAGCGAGTGTGTACTCAGACCACACCCTGTTCAGTGAGTATGTACTCAGACCACACCCTGTTCAGTGAGTGTGTACTCAGACCACACCCTGTTCAGTGAGTATGTACTCAGACCACACCCTGTTCAGCGAGTATGTACTCAGACCACACCCTGTTCAGCGAGTGCGTACTCAGACCACACCCTGTTCAGTGAGTGCGTACTCAGACCACACCCTGTTCAGTGAGCGTGTACTCAGACCACACCCTGTTCAGTGAGTATGTACTCAGACCACACCCTGTTCAGTGAGTGTGTACTCAGACCACACCCTGTTCAGCGAGTGTGTACTCAGACCACACCCTGTTCAGCGAGTGTGTACTCAGACCACACCCTGTTCAGCGAGTGCGTACTCAGACCACACCCTGTTCAGCGAGTGTGTACTCAGACCACACCCTGTTCAGTGAGTACGTACTCAGACCACACCCTGTTCAGTGAGTATGTACTCAGACCACACCCTGTTCAGTGAGTGTGTACTCAGACCACACCCTGTTCAGTGAGTGCGTACTCAGACCACACCCTGTTCAGTGAGTGTGTACTCAGACCACACCCTGTTCAGTGAGTGCGTACTCAGACCACACCCTGTTCAGTGAGTGCGTACTCAGACCACACCCTGTTCAGTGAGTGCGTACACAGACCACACACTGTTCAGTGAGTGTGTACTCAGACAACACAATGTTCAGTGAGTGTGCACTCAGACCATACCCTGTTCAGTGAGTGTGTACTCAGACCACACCCTGTTCAGTGAGTGTGTACTCAGACCACACCCTGTTCAGTGAGTGTGTACTCAGACCACACCCTGTTCAGTGAGTGTGTACTCAGACCACACCCTGTTCAGTGAGTGTGTACTCAGACCACACCCTGTTCAGTGAGTGTGTACTCAGACCACCCCTGTTCAGTGAGTGTGTACTCAGACCACACCCTGTTCCGTGAGCGTGTACTCAGACCACACCCTGTTCAGTGAGTATGTAATCAGACCACACCCTGTTCAGTGAGAATGTACTCAGACCACACCCTGTTCAGTGAGTTCGTACTCAGACCACACCCTGTTCAGTGAGTGTGTACTCAGACCACACCCTGTTCAGTGAGTATGTACTCAGACCACATCCTGTTTAGTGAGTGCGTACTCAGACCACACCCTGTTCAGTGAGTATGTAATCAGACCACACCCTGTTCAGTGAGTGTGTACTCAGACCACATCTTGTTTAGTGAGTGCGTACTCAGACCACACCCTGTTCAGTGAGTATGTACTCAGACCACACCCTGTTCAGTGAGTGCGTACTCAGGCCACACCCCGTTCAGTGAGTGCGTACACAGACCACACCCTGTTCAGTGAGTGCGTACTCAAACCGCACCCTGTTCAGTGAGTGCGTACTCAGGCCACACCCTGTTCAGTGAGTGCGTACTCAGACCACACCCTGTTCAGTGAGTGTGTACCATGGATGTATTATAAGAACTGGACACTGAATGAAAAATGGCAGCCCATTCATTTCAATGGTAATTGCTCAGTGGCGCAGCACGCCAACAAGGAACCTTATTTCTGGAGTCACGCAGACATGCGCACTGTGACTTTTCGCTCAAACAGGCGTAGTGTGGAGCTCATGAACGCGTTGACGTCTGAGGTACCTATGACAACGGCCCGCGCCCGTGGCACGTCCCCACATAGGGTGCATGTTCACGACCAATGTTTTCCGGAAATGTAATTATAACCACTGCGAAACCCATGCCACGGCCCTGTACCAATCGAGCAAACGTAGCTCTCTGAGAAGGCTTATGTATTGTATTCGAAATACAGTTTAGAAACCCAATAGGAATATAAAATGTTTATAAACGATTTTTATTTGCAGAAAAGTAACATTACTTACTATGCTGCAAAAAAAGTCAGCAGAACAGTTGACTTGCTGCTCAAGAAGATGACATAGCTCAATCTTGTTTTCCACACCGTTCAAATCTAAATGTATTCTTGGAGAGTGAGACGTTTCATGCTTGATACCTTGCAACCTTCTCTATCCTTACCGGATTCAAGACGATAACCCAACCGCACAGAGCACTGCCCATGCTTTATGAACTGATTAATTAACGTCATCTACTTTAAAACTTAAGTATTCAGCCAATTCTGACAAGCAAAATTACTTTAATCGTACGTATGCTCAAAGCTCATTAAATCCATCCATCCATCCATCCATTCTCTATACCGCGTATTCCTCACTAGGGTCGCAGGGTAGCAGGAGCCTATCCCAGCTGACTCTGGGCGAAAGGAAGGGACCCACACTGGACAGCTCACCAATCCATCGCAGGGTGCACACACCATTCGCATACCATTCATTAAAACTTTTTTCATCAAACATACAGCGCCCTCCATAATTACTGGCACCCCTGGTTAAGATGTGTTCTTTAGCTTCTAATAAATTCAGTTTTTTTCCAAATAATATAGGACCACAATGAAAAAAAGAGGAAAATCTAACCTTTAATTCAAGTGCATTTATTCAGTGGGAAAAAAATCCCACATTAAGAAATAATTCTTTTACATCAAATCATGAGTGCCACAATTATTAGCACCCCTGATGTTAATACTTTGCACAACCCCCTTTTGCCAACAAAACAGCACCTAATCTTCTCCTATAATGTTTCACAAGATGGGAGAATACAGAAAGAGGGATCTTCAACCATTCCTCTTTGCACAATCTCTCTAAATCATCCAGCGACCTGGGTCCTCTCCTCTGCACTCTCATCTTCAGCTCACTCCACAGGTTTTCAATGGGGTTGAGGTCTGGGGACTGAGATGGCCATGGGAGGAGCTTGATTCTGTGTCTGGGGAACCATTTCTGTGTAGATTTGGCCACATGTTTAGGGTCATTATCTTGCTGAAAGACCCAATGACGACCCATCTTCAGCTTTCGGGCAGAGGCCACCAGATTTTGATTTAAAATGTCCTGGTATTTCAAAGCGTTCATGATGCCATGCACCCTAACAAGGTTCCCAGGGTCTCTGGAAGAGAAACAGGCCCACAGCATCACCGATCCTCCCCCATACTTCACAGTGGGAATGAGGTGCTTTTCTGCATACTCATCTTCTGTGTTCCGCCAGACCCACTTAGAGTGTTTGTTGCCAAAAAGCTCTATCTTGGTCTCATCTGACCAAAGCACACGGTCCCAGTTGAAGTCCCAGTACCGCTTAGCGAACTCCAGACGTTTGCATTTATGATTGTGAGTGAGAAAAAGTTTTTTCGTGCATGCCTCCCGAACAGCTTGTTGGCATGTAGATAGCGCCTGATGGTTGTTTTTGGAGACTTTATGACCCCAAGATGCTATCATTTGTTGCAATTCTTTAACAGTGAGCTTTGGAGAACTTTTTTATTTCTCTTACCATCCTCCTCACTGTGCGTGGTGGCAAAATAACCTTAAGCGTCCCTCGTCCAGGCTTGTTTACCACTGTTCCAGTTGTTTAAAAAACTTCTTAATGATTCCTCTGACAGTAGATATGGGCAGGTGCAGGCGAGTGGCTATTTTCTTGTAGCCATTGCCTGACTTGTGAAAGGTCGACACACATCTGCCTTACTTGAATGGTGTGTTCCTTTGTCTTTCCCATGTTGAAGAGTGGATAAGAGAAATGGCATCTGTGTCACGTCATATTTATACCCCAGGAAACAGGAAGTGATGAATTACTAATTAAATGTTCCTAGATACTCTGATCAACTTTGTAAACTACTGTAGAAATTACAGAAATACTTCAATTACATTTATTTCCTAGGAATTGTTAGGGGTGCCAATAATTGTGGAACAGGTGATTTTATGAAAAATAATTATTTCTTAGTCAGGGATTTTTTTTTTCCCCCTAAAAATTCACTTGAGTTGAAGGTTACATTTTTCTACAATTTTCAGTGTGAGAGTATGCTTCTGCAATAAAAATTGAATTTATTTTAAGGCTTTTAACACATCTTAACCAGGGGTGCCAATAATTATTGAGGGCGCTGTATGTCCACAGTATGGACACAATTTCAGTAACAGAAGTTTTTGTGGTCTCTAAAATATTGGCCTTAACACACATAACTGTTTTTTCTCCTATTGTTTAAGCTAGCACACACTGGAGTCCTTCCCCTGGAAAGAATTCCGTATCCAACCCCACTTGTTCAAGTTTTTATTTGCCAGAATGATTTTAGAAGGGGCGTCAATATATTTTGGGGGGGGTTTATTATGGGGATTTAGGATTTAATATTAATATTTAATATCGCGAATGCATATGCTGCGCATGCCATAGCGACCCAGTGTGTGATCAGTAACATGGCCCTTCCCCTTACACAGGAAATCCGTTAAGTCACCTCATAATCAGCAGCCCAGCTATAAAATGTACATCAAGTCGATCTTAATTTTGCACTCATCTGTTTCTTTCTTCTGGGACTCTCGTGTTTTCTCTGCGCAGATGGAGTTCAGCTGCATCAGCGAATCTCTGTAGCATCACTCCCGTGTACTGATGCTGCTCACTAACAGTGTGTCGTTCACATTTCTTCTTGTCCAGCGTTTCCTACCCACTCAACACCTCTAGCTAGTAAAGGTTGAACTACAAATACAGTCTCTGTTTGTGCAGTGCTGTCATGCAAGTTCGGCACATACATAAAACTAGAATCTGTGCTTGTGAAGCACTATGATGTTCCCCGCCATTATATATATTTGGTTGCACATTTTGAAGAGAGAACTATGAAAAGGCACATCTATACCATGTAATATAACAATATGCCTAGTTTGGTTGAGAAATGTGTTTTGGAGTTTTGGTTTGGACAAGGTCCACACTCTCAATACGCACTAAGTTGAAAAGGTTACCATGGAAATCGGAAAAACTAAATTTCTGAACAACCAAAATATCAAAAGGCACATCTACACCATGGGATCTAATGATATACCAAATTTTGTGAAAAAATATTGAACGGTTTAAGAGTTGTGGTCCGGACAAGGTCCCCACCCTCAATATGCACTAAGTTGAACTTGTTACCATGGAAACTGGAAAAAATGAAAATTTCTAAACAACCAAAATATCAAAAGGCACATCAACACCATGGGATCTAATGATATACCAAATTTTGTGAAAAAATATTGAACGGTTTAAAAGTTATGGCCCGGACAAACTTGCTCGGAAGGACGGAAGGACGGACAGACGGACGGAGGGTAAAACATTATGTTCCTCGCAACATTTGCGGGGAACATAATAACGGATACTTAATATTTTGTGTCTTATCTTAAAAGTTGCTGAAAAGTTACGACATCAAGTATGCACATCTGCTATTGTTTTAATAATTAAGAATATGCATGCAATGGTAAATAAATGATTAACTGTGCAGTTTTTTGGGCTGAATTTATACCGTGCTGAAAGCGCGCACATGGATGTCGTCAATGCTACTTATACTTAACCAGCACATACTACATGAAGCAGCAAAACACAGTACCGTAAATTGGCGTAAGATATTCAAAGTAATGGAAATATTCAACTCAGTTTAGGTACATCTTCAACATTTTAATACAAAAAATCAAAGCAAGTGTTAGCTACATGAAGGATGTCACCTCCAACAGTTACTGAATACACGCCCGTTATCCAACGTTAGTTAACCAACAACAGCCTTTGCTGGTTTACTGTGTATTCTGTAACGTTACATAAAGGCTATGTGTAGCAATCGAGTCGCTACATAACAAAGCCATTCATCAAATACAATAAATGAAAACATTCGTATTGTTAGGCCTGCTCACTTCACCGACTTGGCAATCACCGTTGACAGCACAGAATCACTGAACAGACTCCAATGCTCTACACTTAGGTACTCACATTCGCAGCTGTGCTACGAGAACACAATTAGAGACAAGGTAGCTCAAATAAAAAAAAACATTTTTGTCACTGCCGTGGAAAAAGGCACCAATGATTTAGAAGAGAAAAATCAACAGATTATATTTTGATCATTTGTGGTGGTCAAAAAATGTATTCACAGATTTATCAGTGTCTTTTTCAGTTGTTCCCTATGGGAAAATTGCTTTTTGCCCCCCATGGCATCACGTGACTAGCAATATCAGCTTGATCGCTAAGACCCTGTTGGCGTGCGTCTCAGCCCTGGTTCAGTATCCAGCTCTTATAATACATCCACGGTGTGTACTCAGACCACTTCCTGTTTAGTGAGTGTCCAATCAGACCACTTCCTGTTTAGTGAGTGCCTACTCAGACCACACCCTGTTCAGAGAATTTATACTCAGGCCACACCCATCTTCAAACTCCTCCTTCCTGTTTAACCCTACTTTTCACTTGAAATATTTCTTGACTGCATCAATAGGTTGAGATGCCATTTTGTTCACAAGAATTGTCCACAAACACACACCACATACATATATACACCTGCAAAACCACACAAAACAGCTTTCATAATAGTTTTATAGTAGTTTTTTGAGTAATTTTGGAGCAATTGCCCAGATGACACACATAGATCACTTAAAAACAATTCCAGCGTCGCTTTTGCAGCTGGTAATAAGCATCTATACAACTGGGTCACCTATTTATGCTGAATTAAACACCAATAGTAATCCTGTGAGCTCAATTTTATGACCGTGATACTCACTGGAAAAACTATATGGTCTTTATCGGTGTAATGTGAAGTAAAATATTAACAGCAATGAATAAAGTCCATGTATTTTTATTTTGCAGACAAAAATGAATAGAGGCCAATGGGAAAACTGACTTCTTGAGCAAAAATCATGGCTAGGATGGCCAGAAGGCAATAATATTTCCAGTGTGAGAGCTGGGAGACAAAAGCTAGCCTCCTAAGCGGAACCCATGGTTCAAAAATGCCAACTTGCTTACTGATTTTAGGACTACAAACTAAGGCATTCTATCGCCCCCTAATACAGATAGTCTGCAGTGCACTTAGCTGGGCTAGCTTTTCAGACATGTTTACTGCATTGCCCCCTGGTGTTTGGAGGCAGTTTCGCGCTCACCTTTGTTAGCCGCTGGATGCTTTTTCTTGTACAGGGAGGCTACGCACTGCTTGACCAGGCCTGAGTTGCTGTCGCGTGTGAACACCTCGCTGTGCTTGTTCACCAGACTGCGCAGCTCAGCTGGGTTATTTGTGGCATACACCTGCGCCAGCTCATGGTACGCATTACTGAGAGGCTGTGGGGCACGGCGGGGGCACATTCTGTTATGCCAGTTACAAAAAAAATCATTTTCAGCGCTGCATCAGTGAAGCTGACCAGGGTTTAAACAGTATTTGCTGTGGATTCAAATGCTTTTCTGTGCTCCACGGATCTTGCCAGGTGCATTATAGCCAGCCAGTAAAGAAGATGGGCAGGATTTACACTTCTTGGACAATTTCATGTGCTCCATTACACTAGACAAAAAAAAATAATTCTTCTTGTGAAGAACTTTGATCTTGTATTTAGACTTAAAACACTTACTTCTATAACCCTTTTTCTCCGGAAAAAAAAAAAAAAAAAATTCTGCAGCTGCTGTGAGATAATTTTGACTCATTTTTAGAAAATTAAAATTCTAGTGAGAAATTTCCAATAGTAAATTCTTGTATGAAAATTTCAAGTGAAAAATTTCACTTGCCTCTTGGACAAATCAAGAAATTAGTCAAAAGTACCTCACATATTATTATTTTTTTCCAGAGGAAAAGAAATAGAAATTAGTCTTAAGTTTACTAAAAGATTAAAATTACTGGGCAATTCTCTTTTGCAGTGTAGTTAAATGCAGAAAGGTACTGGAATCCACATCAAATGTCATTTGAAATGATAAATACAAGTCATGTGAAGTCGTGACTGCTAATGAACACTCCAAATCAGGCCGAATAGTCAATTTTCCGAGGCATCCTCACCCTGATAAACCTGCCGACGATCTGGGAGGTGTATTTGGGAAGCGGCTGTACTATTCCATGGAGGATCAGGGACACGAGGATGTACTTCTTATAGGCTTCCAGCATAATGTGACTGACAGCCATCGCAGGAGTGGTTATTATCTGAGGAGACAGAGGAAGAAGGGGTTTAAGGTACACAAAGAAGACAACTCAATAAAAACTTCATTGTTATTGAACTTACTTACAACTACAATAAACATACAATTAATTACCAATGACAAATATTTAAGACTTTAATTAAAATATTGTTTTTCAATCTCATTGCACTTTTAAACAGAAGGTATATATAGCATCACCCAAAATCTTAGAGCTGTTGTTGTCATGGAAATATGACCGAAGCCCTTTGATATCTAGCCCTGGATAACAACAAAATCATGCAAATTCAGATAGCCAATAGACTTCCTTGAAGATCTGAGTCATAGGAAGCTATTGCGTAATGTACTCGGCTTAATCTAATTGATACATCAGTCAATCCCACTACAGTATGTCATCTGTCATTTTTTGTCGATCAGTCCATTACTATGCTAAACAGAGGAAGATGTCGGTCAGAGTTGTTGCAGTCAACGCTAACCAATCAAGCTAGTAAGCCTTTGGTGTAGTAACCAGTTAGCTTTTCGTTTAGCCATAAGCTCAATTTATCACTAGCCTACAGGCTATGGAAACTGCTGCCAGGAGAGGGGGAGCCGTTGCAGCAAAATTTTATTAGCAATATAAATAACAGGACCGAGCCAGTGAACAGTTACCTTGCAATGCCACGCAAGTAAGTTGTCTAGCTAGTTAAAGCAAAGTAGGCCTACACTGACTTGCTTTTACTTCAGTTTAGTAGTTCACGATTGGTTTGTTTCTGCGGTTTGTAAATATAGACTAAAGCTACTACTGGGCTGGAGTGCATATTCATGGCTTACACAATATGGCGCAATAGGGTTTGTGAAGCTATTAGGCAACATTATGGCAACAAATGCAAGGGAAGCATTTGTTAAGTGTCTTTCTTGTGAACAGAAAGCCAGCCCCCACAGAACACTGAGGCCTCTATCTTACAACAAGTGCAGTGGGGGGCAAACGGGTATGTTGGTCTTAAAATGAGGTGTGGTCAAGCGCATTGCTATCCTGAGATTGCAAACAGCGATTGGGTTATTGACCAACAAAAACCTGGTTTAAAGTCAATGGTCAGTTTTTGCACGGTCATTTCAGGGGGGATAATTGGATAGTTTACGCATATTTGTAGGCCAGTGCACAACAGACACACACCCTCTGCTTGTTAAATACTACCCAAGCAGGGATGAGATGCAGCGCCCAGTCATGCAACCGATTAAAAACAAAGAAATTACGAAGTGGAAGATTTTTTCAAGATGTTTAAAAAATGCATGTCAGAATGGTTAGCGCGACCAAAGTCCGCACATCAGGTCATGCGATTCAGGTACTTTGCGATTCAACAAGTGAGGTTACGCATGTAGGTTTTTGCCGATTCTTCAGGATAAAGCCACGACTTCTTGACATTGGTGAGCTATGTCATTCCTGCTGTTCTCCAGAAGATCCCTCCTCGAGGGGTGGTTGTTCGGGGACAATGGTTAGCCTATCATGTATTCATTACATGACACATCGTCTAGAACAGCGCGTGGATTTTCCTTCCATCTCACAATACACAAACTGTAACAAAACGGATGTTTGAAGTGCTGAAAATGCACAACCCATTATTCACAATAACCTGAAAAATAAAATTTGAATCCAAACTGATTCATTAATACAGTGCCTGCAACCCATCTGTCCCGCTTCTATTATCAAATATAAAACTCTGCATTTCATTGGAAATGTCTAAATTATAATTTACAGTCTGGATGAAAAACTAACAGCCATTAAGTTGTTTTCACTCCCGTCAGATAATCAAAATCACATCATTTTCATCTCTTTCTCGCTGGCTGCTTTTCTCATGTTTTAATTTGTCTGTCGTTCCCCGTTAGCGCTTAATTATATTTTTACCACGACCCTAAATTAATACTGTTTTTTATTATTATTTATTTATTTGTTTTATCCACAAGTTGTAATGTAATGTTAAGTTCAAATGCAGCCCCGGAAATTCATTATGATGATTTTTAACATCAGGATATGAATAAAACAATTTTGAACAATATTTAAAAAATGTTTTCATTACATTTTTGAAGAATGCTGTGTTCCGGTTTCTATACTTTAATTAATGGTTTACTCGCGTGATTTGCACACCCTTTCATCTGCAGTGAACACCCACCCCCCACCCCCCATTTCATGACATTAAATGAGCGTGCAGCCTCACATTTTGGCTTTGACTAACACTTCACCATTTCAACTCAGACGTGTGTGTTGCTTGTTCCCAAATTTTTTGCATTACATTTAGCAATAACAATGTCTCCTCAACGTCTTAGACGTCGATTGACTTCAGAGCAATTGGGAAGATCCATCAGAATGCTTGACTCTGGCTTCTCACAACGTCACGTTGCTAATGCACTTAACGTCAGCCAAAGCGTTGTGAACAGAGCGTGGAACCGGCATCAAACGTTTGGTACAGCAGCACACCGTCATGGGGGTGGTCGTCAGAGATCGACTACACAACGACAAGACCACTTTCTCACACTTCAGGCACGATGTCATCCTTTCTGGACAGCCACCACCCTCTGAAATGACCTTCATAACGCCTCGGGGTCAGGGTATCCACTCAGGCGATCGGAATCGTCTTCATACTGCCGGCCTCAACTCAAGAAGGCCATGTGTTCGAATCCCACTGACTGTGTGTCATAGGCGTGACCGTTTGGATTGGGCTCACGATCATGTCACATGGACACACAACGATTGGGCTCCAGTTCTCTTTACTGATGAGTCCCGATATTGCTTGGACTTAATTGACAGGAGGCAACGGGTGTGGCGAAGACAACGTGAGCGATTTACTGATGCCTACATCAACGAACACAACCGTTATGGTGGCGGATCAATTATGGTCTGGGGAGGAATAAGCAGGAACAGCAGAACGGACCTGCATGTCATGGGGAGAGGGACGATGACAGGTGCGGTACAGGGATGAGATCCTCAATGTGTGCGTAAGACCATACGCTGGTGCTGTTGGCCCTGATTTCATCTTGATGGATGATAACGCCCGTCCCCCATCGTGCTAGGGTGGTAAATCAATTCCTAGAGCAGGAGACAATTGTCCGCATGGACTGGCCCGCAGCGTTCGCGGACCTAAATCCTATCGAGCATATGTGGAACATGCTGCAGGTCGCCATTTCGGTCGTGGGCACAACCCACAACTCTAGAAGAGCTCGGAAATGCCCTTGTTGAAGAATGGAACAACATTCCAATTGCAAGCATCCGGGTTCTGATTGACAGTATGACCCGACGTTGTCAAGCCGTCATTCAAGCTAGGGGAGGCCATACCCGTTATTGACATTAACTGTGGTAATGAAACATCAAACGAACACTGTCTGTTTTCACTTTACATGTCAGAGGTGAAACCATGAAGTGTTCGTGAAAGCCAAAAGTGTGAGGCTGCACACTCATTTAATGTCATTAAATGCACTTGCAAATGTGTTTTGTGTCTGACTGCATGTCATTTATCCAATATATTGTTCATCAGTGGCAGTTACCAAATTTGCATGTCATTTCACAAAAAAATTCCTATGATCCCTATCAAATTTTGAGTAGTATATATTACGTGGCCACGAGATACAAATTGTTCCCAAGACTTCACTATCTTGTGGCCACGAGATACAAGTCATCCCCTCAATTTGAGTCGACAAATTCGTGGTAACAAGTAACTTAAATTGAGGGAACGACATATCTTGTGGACACAAGTTAGCTAAATCGTCAGGAGTTATATCTCGAGGCCTCAACTTGGCTAAATCGTGGGGACAAGTTAATTAAATTGAGGGAACATATTGTATCTTATGGGCATGAATTAACTAAATTGTGGGAACAACTTATATCTTGTGGCCAAAAAAATACATTTTTGCAACGTTATTGCACTTCCTTGGATCCATAGAATCTTTAACTATTTTTAACTATTAAACAACTATTAATTTGAACAACAAACTACCAATCTTCAAACAACTGAAATATCAATTTGTACAGCTTTGTCAATGTA
This sequence comes from Gymnothorax javanicus, assembly GCA_029692085.1. NCBI lineage: Eukaryota > Metazoa > Chordata > Actinopteri > Anguilliformes > Muraenidae > Gymnothorax > Gymnothorax javanicus. Next base: position 43,382,526 of record CM056211.1, on the reverse strand, counting down.
TCCATTATGCAGATCATTAATTCCTGTAGGAAACGGGAGCTACGAATGCAACTACAGTTCTATGTATTCTGGATGATCGCCAGAGGCGGTGCTTAACACTGGATATTATCAGTCTCTCGCATGCGCAGGTCGAGTATGTAGTATCAACAAAGTCACCTGTGACATGGGATGACGTAGGGCAGCCCCGGCTATATCTACCTACGTCATCCTCCAAGATGTCCCTACAGAATCTTCTCGCCATGATTCCGAGTGACAGAACTCTGGCGGTCATCCAGAATTCATAGAACCGTAGTTACATTCGTAACCCTCATTCCATTTCATTCTTGCTGACCGCCAGACGCAGTGCTTAACACTGGATGACTAATCCCAACATAGTCACGAGGAATCCGATACCCATCTTATCAGGAACGGCCTGTGGGTGCCTATAGGACGGCTGCCGCTAACATTTGAGAAGCAGTGATATTGACCCTGTAGAAACGGGCAAAGGTGCATGGTGAGGCCCAAGTGGCCGCAGCACAAACTTCACTCAGGGGCACCCCTCTTAGCGCTGCCCAGGAAGCGGAGACACTCCTAGTGGAGTGGCCCCTGACATTCAGAGGCAAAGGCAGTCCTTTTGACCTGTATGCCTCCCCAATCACTTCGACAATCCATTTGGACAGTCTCCGTTTTGACAGGGCATGGCCTTTCCTGAGGCCGTCATAGCAAATAAATAGGCAATCAGTCGCGAAGTCCAGTGGTTGCCTGTACATAATGCATCAAGGCTCTTACCTGGCAGAGTAGCTCCGCTGATTTAGCCACCTCGTTCCCTACGCTCGAGGGGTCATATGCAGTCCGCTTGATGACCTGATTAAAATTGGCCAGCGCTCGTCTCTTTGGGAAAAATGACGGGTTAGGCCAAAGGGCGACCCCTGTGCCATCTGGGTTCCAGCGTATACACGCTTCACTCACCAACAAGGCATGAAGCTCACTTACGCGCCTCACTGATGCCATTGCTAGCAGAAAGGCAGCTTTTGCCGAAAGCCACTTCAGCCCCGACTCCCCCAGAGGTTCGAAATGGGGGAAGACAAAGGGTTTCTAGCACCAGAGGTAGATCCCATGAGGGAACCTTGGGAATCTGTGGCGGGTTCTGCTGCTGGGCTCCTTTAAGAAAACGTGTCACCAGAGAACAAGAACCCACAGTTTGGTTATCAACTCTAACATGTCTGGATGAAATTGCAGCCACATAGATGCTCAAGGTAGAAGGACCAAGCTTCTTTTTTAACAGAAATTGCAAAAAATGCAGCATTACTGGCACAGAGGAGTTCTCAGCTACCACTCCGTGAGCCGTGCACCACTCTGCAAATGATCTTCCACCTGTTCTCATAGAGTGCTCTAGTGGAAGGAGCTCTTGTATTCATGATGGTTGCGACACCCTCTTGGTCACAGGCCATTAGGAGTGGGTCAGGGTCAGGCTCCTCAGGGGCCAAACCCATCGTTGTAGGCGTTCTGGATTCAGATGCCAGATTTGGCCTCTCGGCTGCGAGAGCAAGTCCTGCCTCCTGGGCAGGGACCATGGATTGCAGTCCATAAGCCTGTACATCACCGGAAACCAGGGTCTCCCTGGCCACTTTGGGGCAACCAACAGAAGTCTGTGGTTGCTTTGCTGAACTCTGTGCAGAGTTGCCCATATCAAGGGAAATGGCGGGAAGGCATACAGGAGGCGATCTGGCCATGGATGCACCAGGGCGTCTTGCCCCAATGGACTCAATGTCTCCGTCAGAGAGAACCAAAGGGGGCAATGTGTCGTGGACTCTGAAGCAAACAGGTCCACCTCCGCTATGCCATATCTGCGCCATATTGCCTCTACTACTTCTTGGTGGAGTCTCCACTCTCCTAAGGGAGTTTCTGTGGCCCTGGCAGATACACAGCCCTGAGGCTGAGAAAGTGGGGTAAAGCCCACACAATAAGACGTCGAGCTGCAACAACTGGGTCGACCTGGTGCCGCCTTGATGGTTGATATGGTAGACTGCAGACTTGCTGTCTGATCGTACCAGGACATGCCTGCCGCTGAGATATGGCAGGAATCTTTGAAGCGCAAAATGTATAGCATGGAGCTCGAGCACATTTATGTGTTCTGTTGTGTCCTGTGCAATCCAGAGCCCCCTCATGGCTCTGCGCCTCCACACCGCTCCCTATCCAGATGGTGAAGCATCGGTCACCACCACCTCACAGTGTGAAGGGATTAAACCCATGGAGACGCCTTTGGTCATAAGTGTCCGTTCCCTCCATGGCTGTAAGGTCAGGAGACACCGGCTGGACGCTCCGACTTTCTTGGATCTTTGTGAACTCGGATCTAAGAGGACACCATTGATCCAAACTTTGAATTGGCTGCAAGTGCAAGAGGCCTAGCGGCACCATTGATGTCAAGGACGTGAGCATCCCCATCAGTCTGAGAAATAGGCTGTACCTCAATAGCCTGCCACTCCGGAAACAGAGGAGCAGCTGGAGTATGGCCTCTATTCGCCGTTGACTCCAGAAAGCAAGCATGCAGCGGGAGTCCAGAGTTATCCCAATGAAAACCACCTTTTGGCAGGGAATGAGGCAGCTATTTGCCCAGATACAGTGAGACCCAACTGTGTCACATGGCTTAGAAGGGCTGTAGTGTCTCGCTCCGCCTGTCCTTTGCTCGGAGCACAAATCAACCAATCTTCCAAATACGGGAGAATTTGCATTCCCCTGGCTGGCACTGGGGCGAGTGCCACCCGCATGCACCTCGTGAAGACCCGTGGGGCTAGGGAATGGCCGAATGGAAGTACCTTGAACTGATAGGCCTGCCCTTCGAATGCAAAGCGCAGGTACTGTTTGTGATGCAGCGATTTCGGGATGTGGAAAAATGCATCCTTTAAGTCGACTGTTGTAAACCAAGTCTGCAGTGTTACAGCTTGGAGTACATCTGCAGTGGTTAGCATGTGAAAGGGCAACACTTTCTGAAATTTGTTCAGCCATCCAAAGTCCAGCATGGGGCGAAAACCATCCGCTTTTTTGGGAATCAGAAAGTAAACTGAATAGAACCCACCTCGCTGTGTTTGCGGGTCTATGCCTTCGATGGCACCTTTCTCCAGAAGTGTGGATATCTCCTGGTTGAGTGCCTGGAGCTTTGAGGGATTGCTGACTGTTGTCTGCCTGATCCTGCTGAAAACTGGGGGCCAGCGTCGGAATTGAAGATTGTACCCCTGGGAAAGCATGGCCATCACCCAGGGGTCTGTAGCACAGCTTTCCCAGCAGCTGAGGTGCTGCTGAAAGAAGCGTCCAAAAGCCATCCCCAAACCCTCAGGGCCTGCCCCCCTGGCCTTTCAGGCAATTGGGGGGGGGGGGTGATTCCTCGATCCCCGGCCCTTCTGAACCTGAGATATGGGCCGCATGGAAGCCCGTGGCGGTAGTCAGGCCGCTCAAAGGGTTGTGTGCTTCTTGGGTTGCCACCAGGGCGAGCTGGTAGCTGGGGATGGTTGATGCCCTCACTTTGTGTGGGCCGTTGCCTCGGGAGGGATGTAGGACTGCAAAGGCTAGCGAACTGTTGCCGAGCCTGGTTTGCCTAGATCCCTCGCTCTAAGGCTTGCTGTGCTGCTGACCCAAAAAGTTCCTGGGGAACCACAGGGAGAGAACGCAAGGTCCTTCGGCACGACTCCGAAAGCAGAGACTGGGCCAGCCATACCTGGTGGCGAGTCAGAGTAAGTGTTGACATCAGCCACCCAAGCTCTCTGGTCATGAAGGCAAACGCCTGCAGATATGCTCCACTGAGACTCTGGACAGACGTGTCCACACTCGAGGACTGCAAGGACTGGGACAGACCCAGCATCAGGTGGGATAAAGAGTTGCCAACGCGGCCCATGCGTGCTGCTGGACCATAGCATTTTGTCAGAAATTCGTCAGTAATGCGACACTGAGGCCTGGGGCAGCGAGCCTCAGGCTTCAAAACTTCCTCAGGTGGTACAATGAGGGAGGCAATGGATGGCTCCACAGCTGGCATTCAGTTTAATCCATAGTTGGCAGCATTCTGCATGGAAGCCACAGCCCTGCTGTCACTGGTCTGATGAGAAAAAGCTCTGGGATCTGACCAGCATCTGTGCAGTTCCTCAATATATGGCTGGGAGGGTGGTACAGAAAACGTAGCATGAGGCAGAACCCGCCGAAAGAATGCGCTAGTCGGCATGCTCGCTGCCGGCGCCTCATCCAGGCCAAGGCATGCTAACGCCCTGCGGACCATGAGCCCAAACGGTCGATCTTCTTAGCCCTCTTCCTAGGCGGGGCAGCCCTAGGAGGAGAGCGACCTCTCGTATCTGACACAACACCCGATGGGGGTAGTCCCTCCACAAGCGGGGGTCCTTCTACCTCCTTGAGTCGGGATACCCTCAGCGCGAGAGGCATAAAACTGCAATTCATGCACTGATTATCAGTGAGCACCTCCCTCAGGTGAGCAACACCGAGGCATGCAGGGCACTCGTCATGTCCATCTGCCGCTAGCAGCGGAGCCATGCAGGACCGGAAATTATGTGAACTTAACATAATATAGCCAGAAGCCGACGTGCAACTTAACTCAGCGAAGTGGTTGCGAATTCTCAAATAGTACGGAACTGCAATGAAACCGAGCTGGCTAGCACAATCGCAACGTCAATCGTACCAACTGCTGCAGGCGCAAAAACTTAGCTTCAGCGGCGAATTTCCAGAGGTAGCCCGCAAACAGGTTCGTCTCCAAAGTAGCTCTTACTGTGTAAACAGCTTCAAGCTTGCTTAACTTATTTCACTGACTGCTGCAAGCCCAACCACTTAGCCTCCGTGGCGTAATTTCAGAGAAAACCCGGAAACAGGTTTTTCTCAAAATAAGCATCACCTACCGCATCAGTGGCTTCATAGCTGGCGCCGTTTATCTCACCGACTGCTGTAAGCAAAAACACTCAGCTCCAGCGGCGAAAACTTTTAGAGGCAACCCGCAAGCAGGTTCGTCTTCTTAGCTGACTAAACTGATTCACAGCTGACTCAGTTAAATTCACCAACTGTTGCAAGTGAAAACACTTAGCTTTCAGCGGTGCAGACTTTAAAGGAAACCCCCAAACAGGTCCTTTCTTAAAGAAGTATCACTCACCTCATAAGCAGCTTCACAGCTGACTCAGTTTAATTCACCAACTGTTGCAAGCGAAAACACTTAGCTTTCAGCGGTGCAGACTTTAAAAAAAACCAAAAAGTATCTTACCTAATAAGCAGCTTTCAGTTTATTTCACCGACTTGCAGACTTTTCAAAGACTTTAAACCCCAAACAGGTCCTTTCTTAAAGAAGTATCACTTACCTAATAAGCAGGCTCACAGCTGACTCAGTTTATTTCACCGACTTGCAAGCGAAAACACTTAGCTTTCAGCGGTGCAGACTTTAAAGGAAACCTGCAACCAGGTCCTTTCTCAAGAAGTATCACTTACCTAATAAGCAGCTTCGCAGCTAGCTTAGTTTATCTCACCAACTGTTGCAAGCAAAAACACTTAACTGAAGCGACACTTATCCTATGAGTAATTTAACTCGCTCAAAAGTAGGGCACAGCTTCAGCGGCGGAAACACCAGCTATCAGCTATATTTATATGACTGAACGTTCAGCCGTAGATAACAATCGCAGCTCTTGGAGGACGTAATCCGTAGCTCCAACCATTCGGTTACAGGGCTACCAGCGAAAGTCATCGGCTATCTGCTTTACTCAAGCAATCAATAGTATACAGACCTGCATTCGCATGTTACCTGCGAGAAGATAAAAGGGATATCTTGGAGGATGACGTAGGTAGATATAGCCGGGGCTGCCCTATGTCATCCCATGTCACAGGTGACTTTGTTGATACTACATACTCGACCTGCGCATGCGCGAGACGGATAATATCCAGTGTTAAGCACTGCCTCTGGCAGTCAGAAAGAATGAAATAGAACTTCCGTCAATTATAACTAAAACCACTGATATCAGAGGACAAAAATAACAGATGCCCAGGCTTGGTACATGAAGTACAGCTGTGCAAGTCTACTGCTACCTGCTTGTAGAAATACAGCGCCCGTTCAAAGTCCTTGAGGCCCGTGTAGATCATGCCACCATAAAAGTAGTAGCAGAGGAAGTGCTTGGCATCATAGGAACCATTCTCTTTGCAGATGTCAGTCATGTCCAGCTCGAGGAACTGCAGGGCTGGCTTGAAACACTTCGCCAACAAGCACAACTGAGGATGTGAAGGACAAGAATTAATCTTCATATGGTTTACTGCATTTTCCCTGGCTGAACATGCCCAACTGACTACACATTATGCCAGAGTTTTACTTATTAATTTGAGCTCTGCTTTTAATACAATGCAGTAACATCTCCTCCCGCAAAGGCTCTTGGATTTTGTGGTGAATGTTGGTTTAATTTTGCGGATCAGAGACTAAGTTTGTGTCTGACCCTTCCACAAAGAGTTTCCTCTGTTGGCAACATGTCAGAATTGACCGTTTTAAATACATTTTTACCCCAAGGTGCTATTTTATCACCCCTATTATTTTCAGTGTATGCTAATGTATGCTAGTGTATGCAGTGTATGTTCAGAATCCAAGACATAGATTTTAGCTTACTTTAAAGGATCCATTACCTGCTATTTACACCTATTAAAAATAAGTGATTTGGATTTAAAACATAATGCTTTGTGGTAATTTGCAAAAATTATGCAACATTCACATTTATTTTTCCCTTTTCATCGACCCCATCTTGCTTTCGCGAGAAAATTGAGGTTTTGACTCAGCCGGAAGACAGAGGCGTGGCTGGGCGGAGGGGGTGAAGCGAGGGAAGAGGGTGGGAGGATGGAGGAGCGGCTTGAAAGTAGGGATGTCACGATACCAAAAATTCAGTAGTCGGTGCCAATACCAGTAAAATTACACGATTCTTGATGCCAATTCGTTACCACGGTAAAAAAAGGAAGGAAGGATTTTCAAAGATTCCATTTACTTAAACATGAACACCTTTATTAGAAAATTTGCAAAATATTAAAATGTAATTTCTATGAACAGACATACAGAACAGAACAGAATACAGTACAATCACTTAAGAGAACTTAAGATTCATACCTTCCACAGGTATCATTTGTAATGGCTACTTTAACCCTGTCTTCACCAGTTCAAGTTTTTTTTCGAAGAAACGTGTCATTTTGGTGTACATACGCAAGAAGATAATATACAGCATCTAATTGCAACCATATCACATACATGTAGGCAGACTTATCTTATTTGTGCAGTGAATAAGCACAACTCGGGAAACTCCGACAGTATTAAGCTTTTAACATCTTCATTTCTAACATTTTTTTTAGGCTTAGAACTAGCGCCGCACGATTAATCTAATTGCAATTGCAATCGCAATTTCAAACTGTGCAATTGCATAACTGCAAAAAAGGTTGCGATTTGCGATTTAATCTAAATAAACGTGTGCGTGCCAGTGAACATTACTACCTCTCCTTTAATTGTATGGAGTCCGTTGACGTTACGCCCGCAAGCTATCCTGGGCTTTGTCCGAATTGTCAAAAAATTACGTCCTATACACTAATTCCAAACCACTTTTCTTTAACCTATGTGGAAAATGTCTGAAGATAAAGGAAAGGTGTAAAAGGGAATTCCCACCACTTAGAAAGACGACTGCGCTAATTGGAAAATCTGAATGCACTTAAAGCAGGCAACGTGATCGAGTCCCCTGCCCATCACATACGTTTCTTTATGCGATTAGACGGATGAATGGTCGTCGCTTTAAATACTGCTGCTGCGCTGAACTGTCCAATGGCGTGATCTCCTTTCTTTTCGAAAAGAATGCTTTGTGTACCCTATGTTAAAGGACATAAATTAGGAAGCACTGAGACTCCTTTCATCAACATTTAAAGAATTGGAAGGCACTTATCATGGTTGCCACGTAATATTTTCCAGATCATTTTTTAGGAGTTAGGAACATTCATTAGCAAAAAAACAGACGCAGCTCTGGCCTGCGAGCACGTATGGTCACGTGACTACTTGCTATAGTTCGCAGTGACCAACATGAACACCGAAGAAAATGTCTACTTTTTCGTGATCTCCTTCTGAATGCAAGTATCAACTGGAACACTCTGAAGCGTATACTGCGCCCATTAGTTCCGGAATAGTCACAGCACCGAAACTTACCGTGCCTCGGTACTTACGGTGCCTCAAAATAATAGGCATCGTCGGTGTTTTTTCATTTAAGAATCGAATGGTCTCGCAAGTATTGGTTCTTGTGATATCCCTACTTGAAAGCACAGCCATAGCAACGCGTGCATAGTAACACAACATGTAACCTCACCATGGTTGAATCTATCGACCATTCTGGGTGGCTCTGATGTGCTCCTGCTGTCTGAGTGCGATGCACTGAGCCCTGCATGAGATGTAATAGCCTAAAAACAGGGGAAATATAAATGTCACACGAAAGCTAACATTAGTACATCTCTATGTTTGATGATCATATAATGAAGAGTAACACACTGCGTTTGGACAGCATAAAAAGACAATAATATACAGCCATCCATCAACAAATTAACAGAATGTGCACGGTTAATGCTGGCCTAAATTAACTTAGCAAGCTAATGCTAGCTTTTTGCTTGCGGAAATGTAGTGTATGTTTGGAGCGTTATTTCGCCAGCTCACCGATATCATAGCATAGCGTTTTTGGCATCTATAGATTCCTGAGGTTGTCTAGTTTCATATGATGTGTGTATCTTTACCTTAGCTGAAATTGATCCTTACAAAATACCACTATTGATATACCATAAAATTTACCACCAAAAACTATAGTATTACTGTAGTAATTGTATGGTTTTTTTGGAACGCACTATAGAGATTTTAGTGTTACTATTGAAATATTGTAGGGCTACCATAGCTAATAAAATAGCACTACAGGAAAAACTATTGTAATACTATAGCTGGTGAAATGTACTATAGAAGATCACAACCACACTTTAGAACACTATACAATTCTTATAGTATACTATAGTAACTCTTTAGTTCATTTTCGTAAGGGCGAACCCGCAACAGCCTCGGAAATATGTCATGTCGGGCGAACCCACGGGCCGTGAGAATACCGGGTATACTGCCAAGCTTCTTTTGAACCACACCACACTCTATGCAATAGCTTACGGTAATGTAATGATAACATTGACGTTGGGGGAACAAAGTTGTCAATTAATGCCAAAGTTGACATTTACAGACAATATTAAAGTGGCGGGTTTTGTAGTGTTGTAACAACACCTTTCTGGAGGCGCAGGTTTTTAGCTAAGCCAGCTTTGTACTGGCCTAAGTTGGAGAAAGTGTCCGGCATGAAATGCTGAGCACACACGAATAGGTTTGTGGCAGGGGCCACAGGAACACTGTAGGAAAAATAAATGCAATCCACTTGTTCCTCTGTGAGTTTAAAAACATTTTTATGTGGATTTTGACAGCCAACGACAGAGCATTTGTGTTCACCAGAACCTGTAGCTCTGGTCCTCTCCAACATTTTTCTTTGGCGTATTTGCGGAAAAGAGTGGGTGCGGTTTGCTACTCCCTAGCCACATCTCGACTCCTCCCCCACACTGGTACACTTCATCAGTATGCCCAAACTGAAACCTCCATTTCTCATGCCTCCGGAGTTGATGAGGAAAACAGGAAGTAAGGAGGCTGCTTTGACTCCAAAACGTCTCAGATTTTGTCAGAGTGAGGGATGACTAACGTGCAAAAACCAGGAAAAATGTGTTTTTCAAGTAAAGGATCCTTTAAATACACAGATATTATGGCTCTCATGAGCCTCCAGTGTGAAGAGGACACTGCAGGGGAAAGTTTGCATTTTAATCTTGTAGCTACCCTCCAGAACTGGTGTCAATCGAGTGCTCTTGAAATAAACCTGAGTAAAATCGCATGAATTGTAATATCTAGTAAACACTTAATTGCAGACTTGTGTCAACCCATAATTTTAGGGCACAGTATAAGGTAAATTGTTTTAAATAGTTAGGAACCAGTGACGGCCAGTGAATTTTAAATTTATGAAGCACAGACCATCCCTTGAAAATAACAATGGGTCTTGGCCTGTTTTCAATCATTTCATTAAATCTACTTTGGTGTGGCCAGTTCTGCGTGTTAAGATAAGACAAGCACTGATAGGACTTGATCTGTTTTCAATTACTTTCCTTGATTACCAAGTTTTCCAATTATAAAAAAAGCCATTGGCAGTTAAACACAGTGCTTCCTTCTTAATGAAATGTTGCAACAATTAAATAGAAAATGTTTTATTCTCTTTACAAAAAAGATGAACCACAATGTGTTCACTTTAAGCAAATCTTGCTCTAGTTATTCTTCACTTCATAATTATTTGATTACCACAAAAAAAGCGAAAATTAGCTGCAAATATCAACAAATGAATAACTTTGAAACTGTAGAGAACGGTTAATATGGCCGGTAAAGTTATACAGAAACCACAGATGTAGCTAAGTGGCAGGTATATCCTAAACATCAAAAAGTAAAGTTCTTCACATAACAAGTGATGAGTCTCATCCACTGTACACACAATTTGAATTGCTTCCCTCAAGAGGACATTTTAGACTCCTATTAGCCACTAAAAATGTCAACAAGAAATCATTTATTCCAAGAGCAGTTTAACTGTCAAACACATAATCAATCATTTAAGGCCAACCCCTTACCTCAACCCCCCCGAACGTGTACACTGGTCTTATGCTTGCGGAGTTTGAACTTTTTGTAATCGGCCTATTGAACTGTAATTTAATTGCCATAATTGAACTCCAAGCTCTCCTAATTTACTCTTATCACTATTGTTTTGCTTGTCATCTATGTAGATAGTGTTTCTGTAGTATTTATTACTGTGTTTAAATGCCCATCTTGACTGTAGAGAGGCCAAAGACAATTCTCCATACAGCGGACAATGAAGTTATGACAGTTGCCGGTTGTTTCGCTACAGCAGTTTCGCTGCTGCACACTGTACTTTCGCTACGAAGTCCAAGTCCGTTCGCTACTATAATCAAAGATCAGATCGAAGATCACTGAGTATTTCTTTGAAGTAAATACATCAGCTGGTTCTTATAAAGATTACTGCTGATTCTTAAATATGTTTATGTTCGTAACTTGCATTTGTCTATAGAAGAGAACGCACATGGACACAGTGGTGAAAGTACAGCGAGCAGTAGCGAAAGTGCAGTAGCAAAAAGCCAAAGTACCGAAACCACCGTAAACTGCTATAACCTAACCTTACTTTATTTCAGAGGCTTAGGTTTAATGTGAGAATTGGTAGGGACACGTATGTGATGCGAGCGCGCGAGCTGGAAAATTTTTGTAAATCTGAGTGCAGATACTGCCTTTACTGTATACAGAGATCATCCGAATTAGTGTTTCTCCATTTTTTAAGATTATGCTAGGCAAGGTGCCTCCAAAATTTTCGTACAAAGATGCCACATACATGAACTTGCCACAACCTTAACTGACAGCTGCAAACCATCTCAGCACACTCATGAAACCCGCTCAGATCTTGTAACCTGGACACTGATACCAAGTGAGTGGATATATAACTACGTTAGCAAGCCAGCTCGCAATCCTCTCTATTAAGCATCTTAATATGCGGTAACGCAATAGCAGCCGCGATAAACAACTCAAAATGGACCACTGACTATGAATTGGACAAGCCGCAAACCAAGCGTTAATCGGACTGGATCATGTTAGATTTACGATTGCATGTTTCTTTCATTTACCCCACTGAGCCAAAGTTGGGTGGGTCATTTTGACTTTCAAAAGGTTATATTTACTGCTACTGACATCGTGAGAGTAACTCATGCTTTCCCTATAATTCCATAGAACAAGTCATAATTATGACCTCACCTGAAGCCCTGATACACTTGTATCCTCAACAGCTTGCTCTGTTTCTCTAGCTTGCTGCTGTGGACCCTGCACATAAAATAATTAATTAATAATGGCACCTTCGCGGGATTTCTCCAATGAAATTCACCTCATAATTTGACATATTCACTTGGCTTATATTTACTACTGCTAGCAACCCGAACCAACATGCGACTGAAACCAGGTTTAGTTCTCTAGTTGAAACTAGCGAACATGTTTAACTAACATTCGTTTACATTATTTTCCGGTGAAAACTAACTTAAGGTAGCTAGCAAGTTTTCACTTTAAGTAACGATCTGTTTCTGACTAGTTAGATCACTTATTCAACCAACATTACACCTAACATTCAGTTTGGCGAAATATTAGCAACGTGACTTAACATGGAGCGACTTTCTTTCCCTCACGCTCTCAGACAATGAAATTTCCACAAAAGTGATACGTACCTAAGGTAATATCAATGTATGTCATGAGTTGGGCCATGGGAAAAGTGCTATAGTTACGCGATGAAGAAAAATCTTGAACAAATGCCAAATTACGGTTCTCTTCTACGGGTAAGCCATTGCAAACACATGTAATCAAAGCTGGCGATCCAGTTGCGCGTCTCAAGCCCTGCTTTGGACAAAAATGAACATTCATGACCTGAATAGCGTGGTCAGTTTACTATTGACTTTTAGCCTTCAGATAGCCCCACCCTTTCAACCAATCAAATGCTAGAATGCGTAAATAGATTGTCTGTCCGGAAAGATAATAAGAACGAGTTCGCTGAAATATTGGTAGGGACAATCTGGCTTCCCAAAATATTGGTAGGGACATGTCCCGATCTTCCATATACAAACCTACGCCCTTGCTTTATTTACTTTTTATTTTCACATAACAATATTGTCCAGTTTTAAGTCAGCATTAGTTTTTTACAAGTAAAATTTTCTCGAACCTTTAACAGACAGTGTTTTAAGCCAGATATACTAAAATACTGGTTGAGATTGACATTTTTATTTTTGCAGTTGTTTCTCATGAGGGTGTGTTCAAGAACATCAAAATCTTGGGAAAAAATTCTAAATGGAAGCAGGACTAAACTGGGCAGAAATGTAATACAGCACTATTCAACTCCACTCGATCAATCAATTAATCTTCCTTGATATTGCCCACTTTGGACGACTGGATGTAATGCCCTTATAACACAAAAAATTGTGGTCCTGAGGGCTGCACAGTCCAGAAGTTTCACTCCAAGTCTGCATCACACCAAATGATTTCACTAATGAGCTCACTTCCAGAACCACGGAGGTGAATTAGTGAAATCTAGAGACGTAAGCGCATGGTTGCAGTAAATACCTGCAGAGATGGCCAGTAGTACCTGAATTTAGAGGCCTTGGTGTAATATATCATAAGACAACTGGGCTTGTAACAGCTCTAGTGCTGCAACAAGGTACATAACTAGCATTGATTTAAACCCATTACATTTTCAGCCATATGTACCATGGGAGCAATAGAGCTACTATAATTGAAAACAGAACAAAATCTTTGCAGTACAGGGCATAAATGGCTTTGAAATAGGCACAAGGTCTTGTAGAAAGGGCTGAAAGACCCACAGAAAATGAGACCCTTTAAACGTCCGAACAGGACACCAGTACTGTAATAATCTTCAGTTATTCCAAGAACAAAGTCGAGCTCTTTCAGAAACTTTCGCTTTCACGCAAATCATTCAGACATCAGCAAGGTTCGAAACAGCCTCCCCTTACCTGACACAGGTCTGCATGCACTGAGGTAAGCTGGTTTGAATTCATTTGTATTTTCTCAATTGCTTGTTTGATTATGCAAATACCCCGCAATGGCTGCAAGACGGGAAGAAATTCAGAGTCAAAGCTCCTCAACAACAACGATAAATTAAAATTACGCAATAAGGTATTTGTTGTCAAAAAAATTTACAAGGCCTTTTCAGCCTTTTTGTAATTTAATATCTATATGCTTTACTTATAACATTAATCTGAATAAACCAAAACTAAGTCTGTTAAAATCTAATGATGTGGCTCTCCAGGGCCAGGGCTGGGAATCCTGAAAGATCCTGTGGTTCTCCAGGACCATGAGTTACAAACCACCCAAGCCACACAAAAAAAATGACAAAAGAGAAGGAAAGAACCACTTGCCTGTTTTATTTCCACCAGAGCATTTGTCAACTGGTGACACAGTCCAGCGACTGGAAGAAAGAAAAGTGAGAAAGAGAGATGCTGGGTTATGAGATGCTGGGTTATGGCATGGACAGCCACTTACTGGCACAAAACAATATATGCTAATGGCAAACAAGCGTGCACACACTCACATAAATGCATACTCACACACAAACATACACAAAAAACACACACTCACAGGTGTCTGTTGCATATCGGATCTGTTCTCCATTGGAGGTGCTGATGAAGAGCTGAACTTGAGAGAATAGCGTTTCAAAGTCAGGGATGTTTGGCATGGAAAACTTAACAAATCTGTAACAATAAGAGTCACAAACATAAGTATTCAAATAATCTGTTCTTCTTTATTAGCACATAAACACATTATCAAGATAATGTTAATATTGATGATTGTTTATGTGTATGTTTCTTATGGACCTTGAGTCTGATAAATGAAGAACCAACAAATAAATAACGCCAACAATTGACCCCAAAATACTGCAGTAATATTCAAATTATTCCCAAAGCCCAGGGGTTACCTTCATACCCATAACTATTTGGCCAAAAAGCCAACTGCAAAATTTCAACGAAAACAAACATGCCATTCTTACAGCAGTTCTAACATTTTAAGACGCGCAGTCACTCCCGCGTACAATAATGCGCCTATACAGCCAAGGGAAGGAGCTGTAGACCACATACCTGAGACCAAGCGCCAGACAATGCCCGAGTAACAATAACACATCTCCCGTTTACTGAACCACAGACATGGCCAACCATTTGTACAATGGAAGCAAACTAAACACTTCAATACAGCCTGTAGCCACGTGAAAGTCATTGCTGTGGCAATTTGGTCGGCAAACCGTGATCATTAAATGAGCATAGCCTGTCAATGTGACACTGACTAATCAGAATGCATTTTACATCCAACGTTATGGTTGCATTCGATTAGGTAACACTCGGACCGAGGAAGTAGGTCTCTGTGCGATATCATCTCTCTGAGCATCTGTCAACACCATCCACCCGTCCTGTTTGTTGACTACCGGCCACCCGCCAATGAACGTCGTATAAAAGGGCTACTAAGAAGAGAAGCGTCCATCTTCATTACGAATTTCCAAGTTGAAATAGGATTTGACTTATTTCTCTTTACCTATGCATAACAGAAATGCCAAATGAATCAATCATTTTGTTACTATACCGAGAAAACCATTTGCAAACTTAACCAACTTGACTTTTCTGCGCCATCTTGGACACGAGTGACCCGCGAGGATCTGGGGAGTTTACTCCTGACCTAATTACTTGGCCCGAGGTTCTCACACTGGCTGTTTTATTATTCTCCGGTGCAGCTCGTGTCACTCGTGTGGCCCAATCGAATGCAACCTATTAGTTTGGCGAAAGGAGGCGTTATCAAGTCCAAAGGGGAACAGAAAGAGATGTTCCATTCCACATGAAAGAAGTAGAAAATAGGACATTGGCTGACTTTCATACCAAGTTAATATATCTACGGCCTCTTTTATATAACGCATTTTAGATCAACTTTGTGGTGCGTTATTATAAACGCAATTTCAACATGCCTCGATTCAATAAATGAGCCCCTGCAGTTAATCGTACCGCTGCGTTTCCACCAAACACAAAACAAAATTTCTCCTTGCTTTATTGGCAGGTGTTTGACTGCGGAATAATTTTCATTTTCTCACTTTGAAGATTTGCTGCGCTGTTACATTCACCTCTATGAGGGAACAACTTGGTAGAGGATTGGCATGCAAATTCACAACACCAACCAACAGCAATGCGAGTTGAGACTTGTTTACATTCAAGGGGCAGTACTTCCTGGAATCTCAAAAAAATCATCAACAAGATGGCGAAGCTAACGTTGCTATACAAACGTCACAAACATTTTACTATATGAACATTGTGTTACCTTGATGTCCGATGTTGAGCTAGATCATTATTTTTTTGTGAAACTGTTAGGGGCCGTTCAACACCAAGCGTGCTTTATCAGCATGGGGCGCCCTTTTTGATTACCCTTAAAGTGCTTAATTTTTAATCACCCAATCCCTCCAAAAGTTAATCATTAATTATTTGGTTGACAAATGATCTTCAGAAGGGCTCACAGGTACTGCTAAAAATTGACAAAATTGTTGACCTTCTGAAGGCTGAAATCTGAAATTTTGCTTCATATATTTTGCGCCTTGTGCGACTATAGCAGTCATCAGCACTTTAAGGGTTAACATTTTCAATTATTTGAAGCATTCTGGACGCTGCTTTTGAGTGCTGGGTGCCTCACGTTTATGCGCTCCAGTCATCTTGCTATTTCTAGGTACGCTTCCAACAGAAAAAAATTCTTACTTTGGGGTGCCTCGATAAAGCGCTTAACGTCATTCTAAGTCTTGTCCCTGCAGTCCAATCCCTTGAAAGCAGGAGTGAGGATGTATATCATGTTAAGTTCCATTACAAATGAAGTTGGCAGACAAAACTTTTGTACTGAACTTTTGCACTTTTGCACATCGCTCTGGATAAGAGCATCAGCTAAGTACCTATAATGTAATGAAATGTAAAATCTGTTGATACCATTAGCGTGGTCTGAGCCCTAAAACAGCAATTTCACATAAGCTGTTCAATTTTCCTTCCAATTTTATTTCTCACTCTCCTTTAAAGCAAAAGCCAGTGCCAACTGTTGATCTGTTCTTTCAATAAACAGACAAAACACCAGAGTTTGCGGAGGAATTTGCTCGCCACAGCCGTTCGCACTGCTCAGAATGTTCACAAAGTGAGAGACAGGAATGTTATTTATCAAATACAAAAAACGTGTCCAGCACTTTTTACAATGTAGGCTTCAAAAAAAATCAGGACAGGCATGTCTCGCGTTTCTGTGACGATAAAGCGTGTTTGGAGTGAACGGCCCCTTACATAGGTTATTTGATACAGCTAGCTCGATAGCTATGAAGTTAGCCTGCTAGGAAGCCAGCGTTCCCAATTTCTCAAGCAATGCAGCTAACTGCGATTTGAATATGTAGCTAGGTAGCCTAGCTAGCTAATGTTGCTGCCAGTAGCAATGGCAGGATTCAGAACACTGCTCTGCTTGCGCAAAATTTTTGCTAGACATAACCATTTCGAGGTTGAGCGACATGCGAATTTCATATGTGCGCGGCATTCGCGTCTCCCGCGTGATTCGCATTGCCCAGCAGCGAGATTATTTTTCATAACCAAGTTAGGGAAAAATTCCATTTGCTTACAATCTGACTGGTTTACAATTCCAGTTAGGTACAAACCCAAAACCAGTGAAGTTGGCACGTTGTGTAAATCGTAAATAAAAACAGAATACAATGATTTGCAAATCCTTTTCAACCTATATTCAATTGAATATACTGCAAAGACAAGTTACTTAATGTTCGAACAGGTAAACTTTGTAATTTTTTGCAAATATTAGCTCATTTGGAATTTGATGCCTGCAACATGTTTCAAAAAAGCTGGCACAAGTGGCAAAAAAGACTGAGAGAGTTGAGGAATGCTCATCAAACACTTATTTGGAACATCCCACAGGTGAACGGGCTAATTGGGAACAGGTGGGTGCCATGATTGGGTATAAAAAGCAGCTTCCTGAAATGCTCAGTCATTCACAAACAAGGATGGGGCGAGGGTCACCACTTTGTGAACAAATGCGTGAGCTGATTGTCGAACAATTTAAAAACAACATTCCTCAACGAGCTATTGCAAGAAATTTAGGGATTTCATCATCTACGGTCCGTAATATCGTCAAAAGGTTCAGAGAATCTGGAGAAATCACTGCACGTAAGCGACAAGGCCGAAAACCAACATTGAATGCCCGTGACCTTCGATCCCTCAGGCGGTACTGCATCAAAAACCGACATCAGTGTGTAAAGGACATCACCACATGGGCTCAGAAACACTTCAGAAAACCACTGTCAGTAACTACAGTTCGTCGCTACATCTGCAAGTGCAAGTTAAAACTCTACAATGCAAAGCGAAAGCCATTTATCAACAGCACCCAGAAACGCCCGGCCGCTTCGCTGGGCCCAAGCTCATCTAAGATGGACTGATGCAAAGTGGAAAAAGTGTTCTGTGGTCTGGACGAGTCCACATTTCAAATTGTTTTTTGGAAACTGTGGACGCCTGGTGTCCTCCGGACCAAAGAGGAAAAGAACCATCCGGACTGTTATAGGCGCAAAGTTCAAAAGCCAGCATCTGTGATGGTATGGGGGTGTATTAGTGCCCAAGGCATGGGCAACTTACACATATGTGAAGGCACCATTAATGCTGAAAGGTACATACAGGTTTTGGAGCAACATATGTTGCCTTCCAAGCAACGTCTTTTTCATGGACGCCCCTGCTTATTTCAGCAAGACAATGCCAAGCCACATTCTGCACGTGTTACAACAGCATGGCTCCGTAGTAAAAGAGTGCGGGTACTAGACTGGCCTGCCTGTAGTCCAGACCTGTCTCCCATTGAAAATGTGTGGCGCATTATGGAGCGTAAAATACGACAACGGAGACCCCGGACTGTTGAACAACTTAAGCTGTACATCAAGCAAGAACGGGAAAGAGTTCCACCTGAAAAGCTTCAAAAATTGGTCTCCTCAGTTCCCAAACGTTTACTGAGTGTCGTTAAAAGGAAAGGTGATGTAACATAGTGGTAAAAAGGCCCCTGTGCCAACTTTTTTGCAATGTGTTGCTGCCTTTAAATTCTAAGTTAATGATTATTTGCAAAAAAAAAAATAAAGTTTCTCAGTTTGAACATTAAACATCTTGTCTTTGCAGTGTATTCAATTGAATATAAGTTGAAAAGGATTTGCAAATCATTGTATTCTGTTTTTATCTACGATTTACATAACGTGCCAACTTCACTGGTTTTGGGTTTGTACAATCTGATCGGCTGAAGTGTGGCTCAGAGCGGAAGCGGTACCATAACTCGTTGGGAAAAATAAGCATGCCGCCTGGCATGAATTAGTGTCTTTTCCTTTGCATTCGTTTCTTTGCATTGATTACCTCCGCCAAAATGAAGTTGGCTGGAGGTTATGTGATCAGTGCCGTTCATTTGTTTGTTTGTCTGTTACTTTGTGAACAACATAACTCAAAAAGTAATGAACAGATATCTCTGAAATTTTGTGGGTGGGTTGCTATTACATCAAGGGTGGACCCTATTGATTTTGACCGCGATCAGTGAAACAATATGGCCGCCACAGCAGCCATCTTGAAATCCTGTGACACGCGATAACTGAACTTTGCTCCCACTCAGCAAGATTTGGACTGTGCTGCCTTGATGGAGGTTTGCACTCTAGGAGTGCCTCTAGTTTTGAATGTAATCTGCCCACGTGAAAAATTTGTTTCACATTTGGTGGAAATGCAGCATTATATAGTCAAATGCACAAATGAATAAAGCATTCTCTCGTGATTTGCCAAAACTCGGTATTCATAAAACAACATTAACATCTCTGTTTAGTTTGGTTAACGTCTATGATAATCCAGTTATCGTAATCTTCAGAACACAAGGGAGAAGACTGCAAATGCAGTAATTTTTATTACTCTTAAACTGAGAGTAAAATGACAGCGCTGTTCCGCAGCTGGATCTAAACTCTATCTAACGAAGTTATTAACTATGGTTTATCTGATACAAAAAAAGGTCAACTTTCTATTACTTTAAAATGGACAACAATATTTCAGTTCAGGATCACTTGCAATGGATCCGTTCAAGTTCATCCTCGCGAAGACGGCTCATGCAAATCAAAACTACAGTTAGTAAAGACGCTTGTTTTCTTGACTAGCCAAGTCATCAATAACAAAACATCCTTACTACTAAAAACATTTATGGCCGTGAAGACAAAATTCATGGATGTGACGGACGAAGTACGATAGCACAGGAGAGGAATTAAACTTAGCGTGCATAAACATGATCCACTCAATAAATTAATGACAAATTCTCACAGTTTTCCTGCCAAATGTCATAAATTGATCAAATTAAATTGAGTTGTGCGAGATGAGATGGTAAAACACCATGTGGCTAATTTCCCTACACGTGATGACAGGGGAAAAAAAAAGAAAATTAATGAACAGGAGGATCAGGTTACAAGTAAAGTGTGAAGGAGGGGTGACAACATCTGTCATACAATGAAAGCTCAGCACCCATTACTTGGGCCGTGCTACCAAGAGAGATTAAAATCCCCGAAAACCGTAGGGCTACATACATGTACAAGTCTGAGTCACTCGCCTTAAGCTACTGCTCAGGAGCTGTGAAGTCACTGCCTAGGCCACAGGCAGAGAGCTGTAAATCACTCACCTGGCTTTTTAGAAAACTAAGGACTGATTCACCATAACTGTCAGTTCTGGCCAAAAAAAAAACTTTAAGTACAAATTATGCTGGAGGACCAAAACAGCAAAATGTGAAGTGTCTTCTATGATTATACAAAACAAGAATAATGTAGGAGTGGCAAGTTTGGTTTAATGGTCAAAATAACCAATTTTCAGTTTTACATTACATTTTTCAAAGAAATAAGACAACATTTTTATTCATTTGAAACTCAGAGTTTTCAGTGTTTTCTGTGAGGAACTTATAACACTTGAAGTTAGCGTACATGCTACAGCCTGCCTGACACAGTTACATCCAAAAAGTGAACAGAACAGAGGGGTTGAAAGTAGGATTCTCACAGTACAGCAAGCACCCCAAGCGAATGTTCCTGGATGTCCAAAGCTCCTAATACTGTGTCCAGATGGGACAAGTTCTTGGCAAGCAGCTCCCCACTCTTGTTGATCAATTCACACAAAGGAGTCATCTGGCCTAGGTCACAAAAAACAAGAGGCAGAACATGCAGGTTTAAAAAGATCCTCCCAAATATTTTCTTCCTCTTGCTTGGGTTCTGTTATTTATCACAATCATTCAGACAGAAAACAGGACTAATAGGTGAAATCATTAGCAAGCTCAGAACTTAAGGGTTAAAATCAGCTTATATTTTATGACCCTTGGACTTCCATGACTGATGACAACACAAGCAAGGATTAAGATAAGTAGATCTCATTTCAACACAAGGGGAGGGGAAGTAGAAATTTTTCTACATGATTTGTTTATCGAGAGGCGGCGGGGCACTTAAAATACTAATCAGCCAAAACAATATATAACTTTGGAAGGGGGTGGGAGGTGTCTGTGCCAACAAAGTCGGGCATATAACAACCCTAAGTGCGTTCATCTTGATGTATAAATGTACATAACAAGATGGCTAGTTGACGCTTACGAAGACACTTCACGAAACTGAAACGAGCGCATTCACAATCACCCCTAATTATGCGTAGAAGCAGCAGTTCAAGCCCATCATACCGGTAAGTTAACAATTCCTGGCAAAATATTGGCTTGGCTGCTACTGCTCCTTCTGCGACGGCTAACGGCAGAATTACAACCGAGACAAACATCTAAAAGACCGAATCATCACGTCTAGAAACAGACCAGTATTTTGTAAACATCCGTTATTATCTGCCGAAGTGTAACATGCCCATAGCCCAGTGAGCAGACATCAGCGCCCTATACAGGAATACAGCAATACTATCAGGGCCTGTACGCATTTGCCCGAGTGAAGACGAATCAATATTGGTGGCATTTCCGGAGAACCAATAAGATATTCTTCTAGTAAGCTTCAGCCAATTGCACACGCCATGGGGAGGGACTACCTGCCAACATTCACATCAAAGTATCTTCTTATATATAAAATAAAAGTGCGTTTTTGAGACAGTGTAGCCATAGCGCATAAAATGTATATCCCTTCGTCATCCCAAAACTTTCTCTCCCGCCAAAGCAAATAGGTCAAACATGCTAGCTAGCTATAGGCCACTAACGTTAGTATACCTGAGGCAAGCTCAGTTCCGCAACAAACTAGCCGGTGAGAAAGCACTTTGCTTCTGTGGTCAAATAAATGTACATTTTGTTTTTGGATGGAGTCGCATTGCGTCCGTACCTTGAGCAGAGAGCTGCCGCACATTATTCACGAACTGCTCTAAGGCTGAGGCCATTCTCTCCCGGGACAATTGTGGCTATACCTCACCCGCGTTTATCCTCATCTGTCAAGTACAAGCCCGCGGTGAATCAAGGGACCGAGAGAGCCGCCGCTGAAGGCAAATCTCGCGATACTGTCATCCGAGCTGCGGGATCACGCACCTCAGGACCAGCGTGTGTGATTCTGCTTCTTGTTCACTAACCCGCAGAGGAAGCTTAAAAACGTATCCGCCCGTCGTGAAAAGATATGAAGTTATATCGCTACAGACGGGGTCAAATTTTAGTAAAAACCTTCATGTATGGTCAAGCCTAACGCTAGGGCTACAACAAGGTTTGCGGGCGTGGAGCGCGCGCGCTGTTCTTGAGAAGCTTGTACCACATACGGTCACGCTTTGGTTCCACGCGGATTAGCGTTAGCAGTGTATCGATATCGACCGGGGTCTATGATGTGACATTAGGCGTAGCATCTGCCGCCGACACTGTCCACATACTTTTGCTGAAGTGTTAGTTTTTTGGTTTTTTTAATCGGTTCATTTGAATTCAGTAAACTAATTGGTAACTGGATCCTAAACATAAATTACATGAGTTATCATTTTTCAATACTATGAAAATAAGTGGATATGACGCACTATTTAATAATTTGGACGCGGTACGAGCGTGCGTACCGGGAAAAAATAGACTCCATGCCTATTTTGCCCCTAAGCTACACCACGCACGTAAAAGTCGCTACGCGCGCGGATTTCACTGCTTGCGTAGTGTGCGAATGGAAAGCTCTAGCTCAGGAACAGCACAACTTACGCTGTTACGCCAATATCCAAAAGAAGAAAGTCGATTTGACGTATTTGCCTGTTTCATCAAACCATACATCAATGTCCTTTGGATTTCCCATGGAAGGAGGTTGAGCTAGTCGATAGGACTTCGTTCAAATGTTTATATGTCAATGACGATTGCGTGGTTAAAATCTTGACTGTCAACATTGTCATTTTCGAACTCGAAAAATATGCTAATTTTGCATATTTGCTTGCGGGGCGTATTTCAGGCTTTAATTTTTCGATAAACTCAGTCGACCTAAGGCTAGTAATGCATATTAGTATTTACCACGTGTCCATACCATATAACGGCAGCAACTGTTTTGGAATACCGTAGCCTATCTGTTAGATGAGAAGAGCGCATTGCAAAGTTCTTAAAAAAATTAAGTGGAAAGTTATCTCCCATTTTCAACAATTTTTTAAATGGATATGAAATATTCCTCGGTGCTTCTGATGGTGAAGCCTAAAAGCGAGCAAGGCATAGACGACGTAGAAAAAACTCTTGAGATTCTCACTGATGCGCAAGCAGATACTGGCCTGGTCTAAACATTAGACCCCGAGCAAGCAAAATGGGCGTGGTCTGTAAATTTCAATCATGCATATCTTGAAAGCTATTACACCGTTGTTTCTGAAATTTTGGTAGATCACTATTGGTCCTAAGGGCTATTCGCAAAATAAGTTTCATGGAAGTCGGGGGGGAGCTTTGTTCAGTTTGGCATGGAATGACCCATCAGGCAATTTTGCACCGAATGGGGATGGTTTTTTCTGCGTAACTTCCTCGCGTGCTAGTGCAGCAGCCTATCTAGCATGCTAGATATTAGGCTCGTTTGAGATAAGCCAGGTCTGCGCAGATTCGACCACCGGCGATCGGCGCACAATGCATGCCGGTTAGTTTTGTGTCCGACTTCATCCCGCCTTGCTCTGACGTATTACAAAAGTGGACGGCGATAAAATCGCAGCAGCGAGGCGGCCGCAGTTTTTATAGCCAGGCGCTGCAGTTGCTCTCCACCGACTGCACCGCCTGGCTCTAACCTGATCTAACAGCTGATTGGTTTAGAGGTTGGCTCAACAATATGACGACTTATATACACTTTCCACTTTTACTGAATGGGAGAGAGTTTGATTTTATTTGTCAGATTTGAAGGTTTAGTCTGGTTACAGAAAACGTGTGGCTGATGGTGACGTTTAATTGGGATTCATGTCACAGATCATGAACTGAATATAGACTATTGTATATTAACACTGCACTGTTTTAATTATTGAAATATTTAGCAGCGCAAATATTTCTGGTAAGTGGGATGTGAGGATTTTTAGGGGGGACACCACAGGTGAATAGGATGTTCGTATTTCTGTGACTTCCTGTATATTCGCTCAAGGCAGCTGGAAACTGTCCGACTTGATAGCAATTTGTTGTCTCCGCCCCCCGCTGCAGCCGCCTGCTCTCGTCTACTTTCCAGGCGAGGCGCAGTTCATCTCGAACGAGCCTATTGTTACACAACGTGCCGACCCGTCATATGATGTGCAGATGAGTCACATGATACAGAAAATGGCCACAATTCAACTTATAGGCTCGCTGCAGGGTGAAGTTGCCTTCAGACGTCGACTTCCAGGCTGCTCAGCCTGTCAGGCTGCGTAAACACCGCCCCCAAGTACAGCCAATCAGATCGCGAGCTAGAATACAACCAATCCGCTCACGAGGCAGCCAATTCAATTGGAAGCCTTTACTCGAAGTGGGCTTAAGAACAACAATATTGTTAATAACGAATGCGTTCAATCTTCTTTTCTCATTAAAGAAACTGATTAGTGAGGTAATGTTAGATGTTTCAGCTATTTTGATTTTGCTAACCAATGCAAACAAGTGCTATTTTTTTGTCTTACAGTTAACTTATAGACCTAACCTTAGCAAAACAAGTAATTCTCGTTAACTTAAACACTTCTACAATATAATTTCAAGTGTAACTCTGTTTGAGACATAAAAAACTGGCCCACTTGTGAGATATTTTGTTCAATAAGCTGTCTAGTTGAGCTTCTTAAAAACTTCAACTGCAAGTTGCTATAATGTTAAGCTGCCTTCAAGGCTGATTGTAGAGACTAGTGCCTTGCAGGCTGGTTAGAAGGCGAATGTTGATTTGATATTGTATAATATTCAGTAGTATTGCCTCAGATGCCTTCAAGGCTGATTGTAGAGACTAGTGCCTTGCAGGCTGGTTAGAAGGCTGTATAATCTTCAATCGTATTGCCTCAGATGCCTTCAAGGCTGATTGTAGAGACTAGTGCCTTCCAGGCTGACCGTGAGACTAGTGCCTTGCAGGCTGGTTGGAAGGCTAATGTTGATTTGATATTGCATAATCTTTAATAGCATTCAGTCAGATGCCTTCAAGGCTGATTGTAAGACTAGTGCCTTGCAGGCTGGTTAGAAGGCGAATGTTGATTTGATATTGTATAATATTCAGTAGTATTGCCTCAGATGCCTTCAAGGCTGATTGTAGAGACTAGTGCCTTGCAGGCTGGTTAGAAGGCTGTATAATCTTCAATTGTATTGCCTCAGATGCCTTCAAGGCTGATTGTAGAGACTAGTGCCTTCCAGGCTGACCGTAGAGACTAGTGCCTTGCAGGCTAGTTGGAAGGCTAACGTTGATTTGATATTGCATAATCTTTAATAGCATTCAGTCAGATGCCTTCAAGGGTGATTGTAGAGACTAGTGCCTTACAGGCTGGTTAGAAGGCTTATGTTGATTTCATATTGTATAATCTTTGATAGTATTCAGTCCGATGCCTTACAGGCTGACTGTAGAGACTAGTGCCTTGCAGGCTGGTTAGAAGGCTTATGTTGATTTCATATTGTATAATCTTTGATAGTATTCAGTCCGATGCCTTCCAGGCTGACCGTGAGAGACTAGTGCCTCGCAGGCTGGTTAGTTGATTTCATATTGTATAATCTTTAATAGTATTGCCTCGGATGCCTTCAAGGCTGATTGTAGAGCACTAGTGCCTTCCAGGCTGGTTAGAAGGCTAATGTTGACTTCATATTGTATAATCTTTAATAGTATTTCCTCGGATGCCTTCAAGGCTGATTGTAGAGCACTAGTGCCTTACAGGCTGGTTAGAAGGCTAATGTTGATTTCATATTGTATAATCTTCAATAGTATTGCCTCAGATGCCTTGCAGGCTGACCGTAGAGACTAGTGCCTTGCAGGCTGGTTGGTAGGCTGATGATTTCATATATATATATATATATATACACACAGTCGTATGCAAAAGTTTGGGCACCTCAGATCAAAATTTCTGTTACTGTGAATAGCTAAGCGAGTAAAAAATGACTGCTCTCCAAAAGGCATAAAGTTAAAGAGGACACATTTCCTTTATATTTTAAAGCTAGATTACGTTTTAATTTCCATCCTTTTACTGTTTCAAAATGGCAAAAAAAAAAAAAAATTTAAAAAGTTTGGGCACCCTGCATGGTCAGTACTAAGTAACACTCCCTTTGGCAAGTATCACAGCTTGCAAACACTTTTTGGTGCCAGCTAAGAGTTTTGAATTTTGGTTTGGGGATTTTGCCCATTATTCTTTTTTTCAAAGGCTTCTAGTTCTATGAGATTCTTTGGCTGACTTGCATGGACTGCTCTTTTTGAGGTCCATTCACACAGATTTTCAATGCTGTTGAAGTAGGATACCTTGAGGGCTCGGTGAAACCTTCAACTTCGCACCTCTTGAGGTAGTCAGTTGTGGATTTTGAGGTGTGTTTAGGATCATTATCCTGTTGTGCAAGCCATCCTCTTTTCATCTTCAGCTTTTTTTGACAGATGGTGAGATGTTTGCTTCCAGAATTTTCTGAAATTTAATTGAATCCATTCTTCCTTCGACCAGTGACATGTTTCCTGTGCCACTGGCTGCAACACAAGCCCAAAGCAGGATTGATCCAACCATGTGCTTGACAGTTAGAGAGGTGTTCTTTTTATTAAATTCTGCATCCTTTTTTTCTCCAAACATACCTCTGCTCATTGCAGCCAAAGACATCTAGGACTTGTTTCCTAAATGCATCAGTCTTGTTCAGATGTTCCTTAGCAACCTTCTGATGCTGAATTTCATGGTGAGGATGCAGGAAGGTTTCCTTCTCATGATTCTTCCATGAAGGTCATATTTGAGCAAGTGTCGCTGAACCATAGGGCAGTGCACCATGACACCATGGTGTGCTAAATCTTGCCAAAGGTCTTTTTGTTGTCAAACAGGTGTTTTGATTTACCTTTCTAGTAATCCAATGAGCAGTTTTCTTGGTCTTCCAGACCTCAAGCTGACCTCCACGGATTCTGTTGACTGCCATTTCTTAATTATATTATGAACTGAGGAAATTAACCTAAAAACATTTGCTATCTTCTTATAGCCTTCTCCTGCTTTGTGGGCATTAATTATTTTCATTTTCAGAGAGCTAGACAGCTGCATAGAGGACCCTATGGCTTCTGATTGTTGGGCCAAGGATAGAAGTCTGGGTATTTTTAAACTTCAAAATTTGCATCACCTGGCCTTTCCTAACGATGATTGTGAACAAGCCATAGCCCTAACAAGCTAAATCGATCTGAGACTATAGTCAAAGCTACCTGAGAGCTCAAATCTTTTGGGGTGCCCAGACTTTTGCACGGTGCTCATTTCCTTTTTTTTTTTTTTTTGCTCTAGAATTGTACAAAACAAAAGTAATACACCAATACTGCTTAAAATGTCCAAAAAAAGTGTTGTATCTTTAAATTTATGCCATTCAAAAATCAGTTCATCTTCTACTTGCTTAACTATTCTCAGTAACAGAAATTTTGATCAGGGGTGGCCAAACTTTTGCATACAACTGTATGTGTGTGTGTGTGTGTGTGTGTGTGTGTGTGTGTGTGTTTACAATTCTGATGCCTTCAAGGCTGACAGTAGAGTCTCCCTCAGCATTACTGAGGGGGGCCTCTACTGAGTTGGAGCCTTCCAAGGCTAATTTAAAATCTTCTATTTTTCAGCCCATAGATTTACTACAGTTCGAAATCATCCACGTTACCTCAGAAAATGACAGCGGTGTTGTTGCATATTGACATCGTCTTTACTTTTTACACTCTTTTAGGAGTTCAAATGATGTTTGGCGCTGTCGTGAGCCCTATCTCCCTGCCCGCTAAAAAAAGCGCCCGCCCCAGCACCCACCCGGGGCCTTGATGTTCCTGCAGCAGCACCCGCCCTAACACCCACCCCAGGCCCTGATGCCTTGAAGGCATCTGACTGAATGCTATCAAAAATCATACAATATGAAATCAACATTAGCCTTCTAACCAGACTGCAAGGCACTAGTCTCTCGGTCAGCCTGGAAGGCACTAGTGCTCTACAATCAGCCTTGAAGGCATCTGACTCAATACATCAAAGATTATGCAATATGAAATCAACATTAGCCTTCTAACCAGCCTGCAAGGCACTAGTCTCTACAATCAGCCTGGAAGGCACTAGTGCTCTACAATCAGCCTTGAAGGCATCTGACTCAATACTATCAAAGATTATGCAATATGAAATCAAAATTAGCCTTCTAACCAGCCTGCAAGGCACTAGTCTCTACAATCAGCCTGGAAGGCACTAGTTCTACAATCAGCCTTGAAGGCATCTGACTCAATACTATCAAAGATTATGCAATATGAAATCAAAATTAGCCTTCTAACCAGCCTGCAAGGCACTAGTCTCTACAATCAGCCTTGAAGGCATCTGACTGAATACTATTAAAAGATTATGCAATATGAAATCAACATTAGCCTTCTAACCAGCCTGCAAGGCACTAGTCTCTACAATCAGCCTGGAAGGCACTATGTCTACAATCAGCCTTGAAGGCATCTGACTGAATACTATTAAAGATTATACAATATCAAATCAACATTATTCTAAGCAGCTTGCGAAGCACTAGTCTCTACAATCAGCCTTGAAGGCAGCTAACGTTACAACAACTGGCAGTTGAAGTTTTTAAGTAGCTCAGCTAAACAGCTTACTGTACAAAATATCTCACAAGTGGGCCATTTTTTTATGTTTCAAACAGAGTTATACTTGAAGTTATATTGTAGAAGTGTTTCCAGTTAACAAGTATGACCTGTTTAGCTAAGGTTCAGTGTATAAGTTAACTGTAAGACAAAAAAAAAAAGCACTTGTTTGCATTGGTTAACATAATCAAAATAGCTGAAACATCTAACATTACCTCACTAATCAGTTTCTTTAATGAGAAAAAGAAGATTGAACGCATTCGTTATTAACAATATTGTTGTTCTTAAGCCCACTTCCCGAGTAAAGGCTTCCGAATTGAATTGGCTGCCTCGTGAGCTGATTGGTTGTGCTCTAGCTCGCAAGCTGATTGGTTGTACTTGGGGGCGGTGTTTACGCAGCCTGACAGGCTGAGCAGCCTGGAAGTCCACGTCTGAAGGCAACTTCACCCTGCAGCTATAGGCTCGTTCGACATGAACTGCGCCTCGCCTGGAAAGCAGACGAGAGCAGGCGGCTGCAGCGGGGGGCGGTGACAACAAGCTGCTATCAAGTCGGACAGTTTCCAGCAGATTTGATACTGCGTTGTAATTACTTTAAGTTTGAGAATGCTTTTTATTTACAGTGTCAGGGAGTTAGTATGGGGAGCCCTTGCTCCCCTAGTTATGCAAGTTTGTTTATGGGCAAGTTTATTTATACATTTATTTATACAATAACAATCCTTTTTTTTCATTACTGAAATGTTGGTTCTGTTTTATAGACAATGTGTTTTTCATCTTTAGTGGAACTCAGGATCAATTAAGACTTTGCAAGTTACATCAATTTGAGAATGCCAACTATAAAATTTTCTCTAGATTTTAATCAGAATTCAAACTGATACTAACAGTTCTTTGGATTATAGGAGTTATCATCCCCCATCTCTTAAAAAAAGTCTTCCATATAGTCAGTTTTTAAGGATCAGAAGAATATGTAACACTGATGATGGTTTTGAGGAACAAGTGGCTGATCTATATACACGTCTTAGTTTAAAGGGTTATCATAAAAAGGTTTTAAATAATTGCTTACAAAGAGTTAAAGAGACCGATAGACTTACGATGTTGTGTTCTAAATCCTCTAGAGATAAGAATAACAAACTGGTGTGTGCTATAACTTTTTCTCCTGTTTCTGAGGCTATAAAAAGTTGTATTAAAAGGAACTGGTATATTTTGTCTAGTGACCCTCAGGTTGGCCATCTTTTTAAAAACTTTCCTATTTTTGCTCATTAGAGAGCTAATAACATCAGAGATCAATTCGTGGGAGCAGATTGTTATAAAACACCACAAAACTTCTTGTCTAATCTTCCTGGTGGAAATTTCCCTTGTTCTAACTGTGTGCAATGCAATGCTATGTTAAAAGGAGGCTATTTTTGCCACCCACAATCAGGAAAAAAGTTTCCAATAAAAACGAGAATAACATGTAGAACTAAATTTGTAGTCCATCGTTTGAAATGCCCTTGTGGTTTATGTTATGTTGGTAAAACAACTAGAGAATTAAAAACTCATATATCTGAACATAAAAGCTCTATTCGGATTAAGGACGATAAATCGTCAGTAGCTAGACATTTTAATGAGAAGGGACATGAAGTATGCACTTTGAGATTTCAAGGAAATGAGGAAGTTAAAATCCCTAGGAGAGGAGGGAATAGAGACAAATTATTACTGCAAAGGGAGGCTTGGTGGATACATACATTGCAAACGGAGCATCCAAAGGGTTTAAATGAGGAGCTCCTATTTGGATGTTTTTTGTAATCGTTTTTTAATATTTGTAATTGTTGTTGTGATTTATAGCAAATACATATTCACTGTTATTTATATAGGTCTTCGTACAAGTTATCACTGTGCGGTATAGCTCCTATCAGGAAGTCGAAAAAAGAAAATCTTTGAAAGTTGTATCTATGATGCTTGGTTTTACATCCTGTATTTAAGGTGCACTTCCGTGCAGCATTCATAACGCTGACGAAGACCACGAGTCGAAGCGCGTCCGTTTTGTAGCTTAAAACTATTTCAAATGGACATTTTCGGGTGCTGACATTCTTCTTTTTCAATTTAGTGTGCAGCCTGCAGCAGCACACAAGCATCAGACAAGATAAAGTTAGCTCAAGAGAGGTTAAAAGTTGGCCCAATGAGGGAAATGTAAAAGAATAGTATCCTGTTCATTGGTTTTACTGTTCACTGTTAATCTGCCAATCTACAGTAAAGACAGTTATGAAAAAACTACATCTGATCAAATACAGGGACAAGGCCTGATGGGGATCAATTTCGGGGTCCTTAACACCAAAAAGGAAGAACTACTGCTCTTTTCGACTGGTTAATTATTTAGGCAATTTACACAGAGGCAAAAGTACACTTTTTTTCTCCAATAAAAGTACAGATACCTGTGCGGGAAAAAAAAGACCGGAAAAAGTAGAACTACTTCAATTTCTTAATGCAAGTAAAATTCACATTACAAGCTCTGAAATGAACCCAAGGTCATCCTCTGTCAAGTCAATTTTATTTGTATAGCCCAATTTCACAAATTTAAAGTTTGCCTCAAAGGGCTTTACAATCTGTACAGCAATACAACATCCTCTGTCCTTAGACCCAAACACTGGATGAGGAACAACTTCCAAAAAAAGAAAAAAAAAAAAAAAAACACAACAACCTTTAACTGGGGAAAAAAAAGGAAGAAACCTCAAGGAGAGCAACAGAGGTGGGATCCCTCTCCCAGGACGGACAGACGTGCAATAGATGTTGTGTGTACAGAACAGAGCACAAATTACAGCAGGTACAAAATAAAAACCGATTATACATAATCAATAGTGGGATTAGCATTATATAAGGGAATGTGTTGAAAGACATTTCTATAGCCCCTTTTTCCACTACTGGCCGTTTGTTAATTGAGGTGCAAAGCTAACTAAATCTCATGTCATATTAATACAATTCAAGGACTAATAAACTTAAGCCATTCTAACTTGCAAATTTCAAAAGAGATAAACATTAGCTCCAATGTGCAAATCAGTTTCAGTGTCAACACCACAACTCAAAACATTCTGATCAACACCAGAATATCAACATCTTTTCTATGTTTTATTGTTCCATCCATTCAGATTGAATCTGTCTTGACGTTGGGAAGGCACAGAATGCAAAACCAAAATAAATCAATTTCCTATAATGGCATTAATTCTAAAGTCCATTTTTAAATTAAAAAGAGTGGAAAATACAGAATATATTTTGAAAACTGCTAAACTAAAGCAAAAATACCTGCAAAGTCAACTTAACTACACCTCTGTATATATACACGGAACATAACCCAAAGAAGCTGCTTCACTCAATTAAAGCCCAAGGAATTAAACAAAAAAGCAAAGGCAGGGCAGACAGGGTACAATATTAGGTTACTGATGTGGCTCTTTTAGCAGACTTGCTATCATACTGTACTTCCACAGACCCAGCTGATGCATAAGAAGCCTTAACACTGCCAACCTTTTAACCACTCTCCTAGAAATTCTGTGGCCGACAGGCAGCCATTCAGTCTGTCTGTCGAGAGTCACCATCACTTGACCAATGGGGTCATCAGACTGTAATAAGGCTGACACAGACTTCTGCATTAATTCATACATTGAAAGATGGTATTCATGCATGCGTTCGCTGGGATGTTTCAGGCCACCTTCGCTCTGGATTATGGTCAACAAAGAGGGGTCATCACTGTGCGCTGTGGCATAGCTGTGGTCTGTGGAGGGAGAGCTGTGCGCAGCTGACAGACAGAAGCCCCTGCAGATGCCACAAGAGCCCTTTAATTCTTTAAATGTGGCCCAACCAGTGAGGTAATACCGTGTTTGGGTGGTCACAAGTGGGAGTGGGGGCACTGGGTCAGCTAGAGAAGCCTCAAGGATTTCCACTGGTTCCTTGAGTCCCTCCTTTTTTCCCTGATGTGGTGACTGTACTCGATTAGAGCCTCATCATCAGTGCCACACTTTTCAAACTGGGTTAGTGTTATCAGCCTCAAGTGTGCAAGACACTGTTTGGCTTGAGGATGCATGTTGTTATTGTTGCATCTCAGCTGTCAGTGCAGGTTTTCATTTGCATCAGTTGACACACGCCCAGTAAGAAAGAAGGACATTTGAAAGGAACCAGTGTCCATAAGGTGTGACACCCAGTTGGGGTTTGGGGGCACTAATGTTGGGTACCCTGCAGATGCTGAAGCATTAAGGATGGAAACATCAGGGAACCTGCTAGCACCAACATGGTGGATGTTGTCATCCTCACACTAGTGTAAGTTGGCTTCCAGTGACTTACAACCCCACGTTGCACCGACTTGAATTTTGTGTTTGTCCACACGATCACAAACTCTTGAAGCCTTGCTAATTTGGCCTCTACTGTGGGGCTTGACTGTGGTGAAGACAATGCTGCATGGAAAGGAGGAGCAAAGGGGGAAGGTTCATCAGTATACATGGTCAAATAAAAGTGAATGGGTACATGGGTAAGACTACTTCTTAAAATTTGGCTTTTTTTATAATAGAAAGGGTTACCATTGCAAGGACAGCGAGATGTCATTAAGTCAAACCAGTTCAATGAACCATCTTGTCGTCTCAGCTATTAGCAGCCTTATAGCAGAGGACATTGACTTTGAGAGGACCCTGCACACAGGGGCAACCTTTAGTTGGGGGGGGGGAAATTACATATGAGAGAGTGTCACAACCTCAAAATATCAATAGCTACTGCTGAAGGATTTCTTTGACTTTGCATGGGGGAAAAAAAAATGGAGGATATGGAATTATTTAACTAAATACTAGGAGAAATATTAACAAATACAAGAACCACTGATTTGAGTTGCAGTTGTGTACACCACATCTTACTGTGACAGCTGATGGTCTCGTCAGTCGAGATGTCTCCTAATTAAGTGCACACCCTTGCTACCATGATAATGAGCCTGGCTCTTTGGCAATGTGGTTAGTGCACATGCACCATTATCAGGGGGTTGTGGGTTTAAGCCCCACTCAGGCCCTGGTCTCAGCCTGCTACATTTTACCAATTCTATATATTATTGAATTCCATACCTTCATCTTCTCAAAGCTCTGTTTTGTTGAAATAGCACTTGAAGTGAGGCCAGTCACCAATTTTTCTGTACAGTCCTCCTGCATTTCAGTGACCTTTTGGATAGGCCCAAGAGTGACCTTTGGACAGCAAACACAAAAGTAAAAATGATAAATGTGTCAGTTGATGATGAGGACATAGTATACTTTGCATGTTGCTCTCAATTTTGTTTGGCAAGTGGTTTTTCTGCACTATACTGTCCGGCAGCTGGAAACTGTGGTTGCACAGGGCTGTCTTCATGGCTTTGAGGAGATGAGGCGTGTCTGGTGCAAAAAACAGGTAACCCCCTGGATAAAATGGATGGTCTACGTAAGACTTATCCATGGCCTGACCCCCTTGAAGACCAGCAGCCCGCCACATAGCCTGATTGCCGGAGTCCATGTCAGTGCACTAAAACATGAACATTTGCAAGCAAGGTACAAATGAGGTTCAAGCATAATTTGGACGTTTTAATCAAAAACATCATACTGTATGTTGATTCTTACCACAGCAACCACTCTGATACCCCGCAGAGGGTATCACACAAGCCATGGGGACACAAGCCATGACAATCTCCTGCACAAGTTTCCACAGCTCCAATCCGGAGACAGACGACCCAGTGATATGATAGGCCACCACTTGCTTGTAATGTGTGGTGAGACTTGACAGCATGCAAGTTAGGAGTTTTTTGGCCTGCTTGCCAGGAGTGGGAGGGATTGTGACTGCACCCAACAGTCTTTGTGGCAGATTCATGCTGCTGTCCTTTGGCCATTGACATTTCATCCATCTGAAGCAAATGCATTATAGATAGACAGACAGACATGTATATGATATGAAGTGTTTTTTTGGTTACGAATATACAGTACATACCTTGAGAACGACCATCTGGGCATGACCAGGAAGGGACTTCAATTTCATGGACATTAGGTTCAGTACATCAAACTGAATTCCAGGGAAAAATTGGAGTCCCTCCAGTCTCCTCATTATTGTTCTGTAGGATGGAGCTGGGTAGGTCATGTCTTGGGAGAATAAACAAAAAATATGTCACACATTATGAAGTTTATTGGTCAAAATATGTAGCCAATCACCTTTTCGTAGAAACTCATATGTCCTGTCCAACTGCTAATCTGATTGCAAGACACTTTGAAACTGTCAACGGACCACTTCTGATTCTTAGCAGACGAAGAGGAATCAAGGCCAAGAGATATTCAAAAATGGTTGGTATATGATTTTCAGTGAGTCATAGATCAACTACCACCATCGGAAAGTCTGGATGGGCTTACATGAAAAAAATGAGATTGTCTTACCTTTATTCAAGAAATTCAATCTGGTCTTTCTGGAATACTTGAGTGAGCATTTTGTTCTAGAAAAGGTTAATAAGTTGCCATTACATTTAGTGCACGGAGACCTTCAACATATGTAACTATCCAATAATCTAGCCTTATATCTACTAACCTTTTTCTCCAACTCAAGTCTTAACTGTTCAATGAGTTTATCTTTGGACAAGACATCTTTAGCACCAGCAGGTGGCTGGTGCACCAGTGCGGCTGGTGGCACAGCTTCTGTGGCTGGTGGCTGAGGCAAGCCTGAAGTGAAAAGTTATCCAAATTGAAGTCTCGTTTGAACAGGTTTCCTATTGATCATAGGGTGTCAAAAAGTATATACTAAATATTTCATAGAGGTCAGACTTACAGTAACTGTGTTCCATAAAAATGAATGCAGATTCTGTTGTTGGTGGCTGAAACAAGCCTATGAGGAAGAATTAATCGAAATTATAAGATACAGTTTGTAATCTTCAGAGGCTGTTTATACATTAATTCCTAGCTTACAGACTTCCCCCCAGTTACATGAAATGTACCATGCGAAATTTGCGAGCACAAATTACAACCCAAATTCCGAAATAGTTGGGACAAAGTGTAAATCGTGAATAAAATCAAAACGCAATGACTTTCAAATCACACCAGCCAGTATTTTATTCACAATAGAACAGAGATAACATAGCAAATGTTGAAATAGAAATTGTACAATTTTATCCATAAAATGAACTCATTTCAAATTTGTTGGCTGCTACAGATCTCAAAAAAGTTGGGACCGGGGCCTGTTTACCATGGTGTAGCATCCCCTCTTCTTTTTAACACAGAGTGGAGGCGTCTGGGCATTGAGGAGACAAGTTTCTTGAGTTTAGCCATTGGAATTTAATCCCACTCTTGTTTAATACAGCCTTCCAGCTGCTGGAGAGTTTTGGGTCTCCTTTGACAGACTTTTCATTTAATTATGCACCAAATGTTTTCAATCGGTGAAAGATCAGGACTGCAGGCAGGCCAGTTCAGCACACGGACTCTTCTACTACGAAGCCATGCTGTTGTAATAGCTGCAGTATGTGGTTTTGCATTGTCCTGCTGAAATACACAAGGCCTTCCCTGGAATAGATGTCATCTGGAGGGGAGCATATGTTGCTCTAAAACCTTTATATACCTTTCAGCATTCATGGTGCTTTTTAAAACATGCAAGTGTCCCACACCATATGCACTAATGCATCCCCATACCATCAGAGATGCTGGCTTTTGAACTGAACGCTGATAGCAGGAGGGGTGGTCTTTCTCCTCTTTAGCCTGGAGGACATGACACCCATGATTTCCAGCAAGAATGTCAAATTTGGACTCGTCTGACCACAGGACACTTTGCCACTTTGCTACAGTCCATTTTAAATGAGCCTTGGACCACAGAACACGGCGGCGCTTCTGGATCATGCTCAACAATGGCTTCCTTTTTGCATGATAGAGTTTTAGGTGGCATCTGTGGATGGCACGGTGGACCATGCTTACAGGCAGTGGTTTCTTGAAGTATTCTTGGCTCATTTAGTAATGTCAATGATAGAATCTTGCCGGTGACTGATACAGTGGCATCTGAGGGCCCGAAGATCATGGGCATCCAGTAAAGGTCTTCGGCCTTGTCCCTTACGCACAGAGATTTTTCCAGTTTCTCTGAATCTTTTGATTATATTATGCACTGTCAATAATGAGACCTTCAAAGCCTTTGCAATTTGACGTTGAGGAACATTGTTTTTAAAGTATTCCACAATTTTTTTACGCAAGCCTTCACAGGTTGGAAAGCCTCTGGCCATCTTTACTTTTGAGTGACTCAGCCTCTCTAAGACATCCCTTTTATAGCCAATCATGTTACACACCTGATGCCAGTTAACTTAATTACTTGCTAAATATTCTTTCAGCTGATTCGCTTATATATTAATTGCCTTTTCAGCCATTTGTTGCCTGTGTCCCAACTTTGAGACCTGTTGCAGCCAGAAAATTTGAAATAAGCTCATTTTGTGGATAAAAATGTAAAATGTCTCAGTTTCAACATTTGAAATGTTATCTATGTTCTATTTTAAATAACATATTGGCTCATGTGATCTGAAAGTCATTGCATTTTGATTTTATTCACAATTTACACTTCGTCCCAACTATTTCAGAATTGGTATTGTTAATTCCTGATTAAAGATGACAAGTAATGAATTGAGACTTACAGTAACTGTTCCACAAAAACTGACGGTGTTGAATTGTTCACTGTTTGGTGCCAGAACTGTGGAACAGCCTTTTCCTGCAGCCTCCCCCTCACATCCATTAACTCCAGTGAAAAGTGATTCTCAAGAAGGAAAAAAGATAGTCTTTTGACACACGCCCTGAAAATGATAACAGTGCATGTTATCCATGTGTTAGGCCTTACCTCACAAATTCTTGACTGTGGTGTTGGTTTCCAGATTGGGAGTCCTTGAGCCCTCCTTATCTCTTCCACCCATAATCGTCTTATTTTCTTGCATTTAGGGAACCTAAACAACCACTTCTTCTTCTTTTGTTTGTGTTTGCCTCAACAAAGAGGGAACGCACACACAGTTGACATGGTTGCCAAATAAGAGAAAAAAGAATTGTCCATTGCCTAATTTATAGGGCTCTAGGCACCTGCACTTGATGAGAGACATGACCTCACACAATAGGATACCAATTTTGCCATCAGGTGATTGAATCTGAGTCAGAATCAGAATGTCTTTATTGTCATTTTACAGGTACAACAAAATTAATGCAATCCTTGAGTGCAAGATAACAGTAAATAAAAAGGTCACAAAAGGCATAAAATAAATGAATAACTTAAAAAAAATTATTGATTAATTGATTGGCTGACTTACTGTTTGATTAATTTTATTTGACAATTTCATTAAAACAAGACACATGTTTGGGATTAGAGTGAGTTTATCATGACACAAGAAAGGCTTGAAAGGAGCAATTTCTAATATAAACACAAAGACACATGCTGTTTAAAAAATCACATTCTAATTTAGATTATATTTGAGCAATATTCATCATAAAAAGACACCGTGATTGGCTTGTCAGGTTACTCTTCAGTGAGTTAAAGGGCAAAATATTTGTGACAATATATTATCTTAACACTTTAAGGTGAATCTGAGAGAGAGTGAAAAAGTTTAAGCTGATATCAGGATGACACAAGAAAGGCTTGAAAGGAGCCGTATTTCTAATATACCTTTGAGACAGAAGGTGTGCATGGCAAAGGTCAACACTGATCAGACTGTTTAAAAATCACATTCTAATTTAGATTATATTTGAGCAATATTCATCATAAAAGACACCGTGATTGGCTTGTCAGGTTACTCTTCAGTGAGTTATGGCTGGTATAACCAATTAAAAATAATGTGTCTGCTCTGGCTCTAGGGCAAAATGTTGTGACAATATATTATCTTAACACTTTAAGGTGAATCTGAGCATCAAAACCAATGGTTTTAGTTCAATTCAAGTAGGAGACTGGCGCACCCGAATCACTGTGAAAAAGTTTAATGAGATAACAATGGTTTTATTTGTTTACATTAAAAAGCAATAACACACACACGTGATTTATTCATGAGAATAAATCACGAATCATAGTGGGCCAATATGATAAAAACCAATATTTTGTAATAAAACAACAAAAGAACTTAAATTTAACCTCTACATTTTCAGAAATGTCTTAATTCATTTTTGCACGATATTTGTGCTCTCATGTCGCGTCCTTTTCTCACGCGGACAAAGGTTAGCAATGCCAGAACACCCCCCCCCCCACCGCCCTCCCCAACCACTTTTAGTACCATGGACAACGCCACTCAGACCAAGCATGCCAAAACACATATATAAACTTCAGTCTTTACAGAAAAAAGTTGGAAAATCACAGCAGGCTGTATGACTACATGACGATACTATTCTGTGTTGGCTGTGATCCAGATTACACGCGGTGTCATCTTTGCAGTCACAGAAGCCCGCGCGCTGACAGTGCAAGTTCGTTGTTTTCTTTTTTGTTTTTTTAAATTACTGAAAATGGAACAAATCCATTTGCGGCAAAGCAGCGGTAATTGTAGCTCTTGCAGCAAGATAACATGAAAAGAGAAGAGACTCAGAGCCAGAACATGACTACATCCCTACAAGGGAGGAACAACAGGAGACATAAACTTTACGCTAAAGTGAGGAACAGACAGCAGCCACAGTCACAGCCACAGAGACTGGTGAAGACTCAGCTAGATTTAGGCCAGCCCCTACTAACCTGTCTCTGGACCAACAGGTGAATTTATCTGAGAGTCCTTGATAATGAAATGGATGGATACAGGGTAAAATCATTTAGATAGATCAGTGGTTATGGTGTGTCTACAGTGAGTGTGGAATTTTCATAGTAATCATATAAAACCTTTGATTAACCTTTGCCAGTAGTTGAGACTAAGAATAGTCTGAACAGAAATGTTCATAGCCAATATTAGAAATGTAATTACGTTGTACAATGGAGACCATTTACTACTTATATTATCATTATTATTATTATTATTGTTGTTGTTGTTGTTGCTGCTAAAAAAAAGCTGCATCAAACTATTGGAACTAAAAAACTATTGGAATTCTGAAACTTGAGGCAAATGAGTAGGATGCATATTGTCTTTTTAATGAAAAGGAGTTAGGGACATAGCCTAGGAAACATCATATGTCTTTATTACTTCACTCCACGGAGTGGGCGTGAAATACTCTTTTTAGCGGCTCTGCGCGTTTGTTTGTCTGTTTGTGTTTCCGCACTTGCCAATATTTGCGTGAATGGGGTGAAGTCTGCCATCTCTGATTGCCTTGTTTTTTGTGAGTGTTTATTAAATTGGACTGTAGGTAGACAGGAAATATATAGGAGAGTGGGGGGGCATGCAGTACATGACCATGGGCTGGAACTGAATCCGGGTTACACAAGGAGGACTGATTTGGTGAGCCACCCTAAGATTTTCACTGGCCCCATCTGGCCACCCCCATGAAATTTTCTGGGGGTGCCACTGGGTATACTGCCACAATACTGAAATTGAAGAATTCAGTAAAAAAAATAGTGGTATTTGATTTTGTCCGTAATGCCCAGTCTTAATACCTCCAGTAAATTGTCACACATGTAGACTATGCCAAGGCTTATTTAAGCTTATCTGGCTGCTTGAGGAGGCCAAACACACTTACTAAGACTCTTCATGTTGATTTTTACATAAATTTATCTTCTGTCTGTTTGTGTGGCAGGCTACCCCAATCAAGAGTTTTCTTGAGAAAATTTTTGTTCTCACCAGAGCACTCATTGATCTGAAAGTACTTTCATTTTACGCAAAAGCTGCTGTCGTGAATTTAGGAAATTTTTTCACTTGTTTTTTTTTTTGCCATATTTCTATATATTATCATTAGTTCTTATGAAATGTATTTTAAATTTGGGATTGGGACTTGTAGGCGCTTCAGTTAATTGTGGACAATATAATTGATTCATCCCCAATTCTGATGAAGTATGGATATCATGGAAAATTAAAATGAAATGAAACTGGATTGTACATTTCCAGGAGAAAATGCAGTGTCATAGCTGAAAGCTCTTGCAGCTGCTGAGGCTTTCTCGCAGCTCCAGCAACAAGCTCATAATAGTGATTTGTACGAGTCCATTTTTCTTTTCTTAGTATAGAGCCCTTTAGTGTTGAGAACTGCATGAAGCTCAGCCTTCTTAATCATATTTTCAGTCTGAGCTCTTAAGCCCAATTTGGCTGCTATTAGATAAAGCATTTGTTAGTTAGAGCATTTTGAAATAATTTGACCACACCCACAGACATTTGTGAGCCTGAAAAAATGATACAAACCAAACGTATGAGCAGTGTTTGGGGTTGTCCAAGCAAGGTATACGACAATTTTGGTGAAGATTATATGAAATATGTAGAATAGGGAGTTACAATGATGTCTCACAAAAAAATCTAAATAACAGAAAAAACCATAATTCAAATCCCCTCAGCATCATCTACTGAATCCATAGATGCCAGCATTGTTTTCCAAGCCTTGTGATTTAAGATATACTCCGAAACTTTTTGCAATATTTGTGAGCTTATTTCTCACCACATGTTGGTGCCATCGCTACCACCTCTGGGTTCCTGAAGTGCTGAAGAATAATAAAGCTGTAATGCCTGCCTGACTCTTGCACGAATTTTGGTCCCGTAATGCCCCGTAATGCCCCGTAATGCCCCGTAATGCCCCGCAACATGGTGCGCCAAGGCCTGCCATTTTAGTGGCACCAGGGCTGCCAACTCTCGCGCATTCGGCGTGAGATTTAGTGGCATATTCACATTCCCGTGCCGTAATCAGCAATTATTCAATCAACGCAATGCATGTGTTTTAGGATCGTTCAAATTGTTTAAATGAAATAAGACCATTTGAAATGTTTTTATGCAATTCTGTTGCTTTCAACCCCTGAGTAAAGAAAAGCTTGAGAAGTCTGGAGTCATAATTGATTTCCATGTTACTAGCGGTGAAATCCACCGTGACGCAGGTGAAACTGATAAACCTCCATGCACAAGGACTTCAATTCCGCCTGAGAATCTCTTACAAACCATTGACTGGATAAAAAGATGGACGAAGCTACCATGACGTCACCCATTGGTTTCAGCATACCATAAAGGAAGCCTCGATTTTGGCAATTTGAATTGCGCCATGTTGTCATTTTGAAACCGAATGTGATTTCTATTGGACGAGAGCGTGAATTGAAGATCCGGGGAGGACCGTGGCTCTGGATCTGACCGTATTCATCTAGTCTGGGGCCGTTTAGTGGCTGTTTTGGCAAGCAACCAGAACCAGGGCGAGAGAGACAAGGATCCGGAATTCGACGGATGCGCCAAGCTAATAAAAATGCGGTGAAACTTTTTAATTTAAAGAATATAATTTTGTCCGTCCATGTTTAAATGAATAAAATGTTTCAAAACCGGAGACGGAAATCGATGGTGCGCCAGAATTTAAAGATTCATTTTGGTAAACACTTTTACTTTGGTCAATTTGGTGAATTCCGGATCCGCTCTCTAGACCGGAACCAGAATCCAGACAAAATTCAGAGTGAATGGAAACCAGGCTCTTCTCCCCTGTATGTAGAGCCTGGTGACGCGAGGCTAGTATTCATCAGGTCAGCAAACGTAGCCCCGCCCCTTTTGGGGGGAAAACAAACCACACTCCCCATTGACTTTAATGTAAAATTGCTGTACAAAACGATATAAATACAAGACCATCAAAGGTAAATCAGCCGCGAAATTATCTACAGACACCGTGTCTGATTCATATACCTGAGACCTGATGAATCGGACGAGGACCAGAGGATAGCCACGCCCCTAAAGCATATTCTGGCTTTATCCTTTATTCTAGTCTACTTGGGACCATAAGTTACAAAAATGAACATCACAATATATCTAAGGAGACTTGAAACTTGCGATAGGTACCATAAAATGATGTGGGAAATCATTATTGAAATAATAAATCAGGTGGCAAAGTAGGGTCATTTTCTCATAGACTTCTATAGCATTGAACTTCTTTCTGCAACCACCGACGTCGCCATCTGCTGGCCATTAAATAGAAT
The DNA here is from genome assembly GCA_029692085.1 of Gymnothorax javanicus. Taxonomy (NCBI): domain Eukaryota; kingdom Metazoa; phylum Chordata; class Actinopteri; order Anguilliformes; family Muraenidae; genus Gymnothorax; species Gymnothorax javanicus. The sequence continues at coordinate 43,339,693 of CM056211.1, read as the reverse complement.
GCCATTTTACGGTACTTCTGCATGGGCTTCACTTTTCAGACCAGGGTGCTGCGTCCATCTTTTTATACAGTCTATGTTACAAACGCGCTGATTGAATAATTGCTGACATACAGCAAGGGAACGTGAGTATGCCACTTAAACTCACGCCGAATGTGTGATAGTTGGGAGCCCTGGGCACGAAGCATGTCAAGATGGCAAGATGACGCATAGTTTGCTACAAGTCGTACCACCTATCACGCAGAAGATAAGAACTGTTCACGAAATGCGTGATCCATATTTGCGCCAAAGTTAAGCACTGTTCACGCATAATTTACCACAGTGACAGGCATTGTCACTCATCGTCACGCATTTTACGTGGAGTTTAGCAAAGTTCACGCTTTGTCACTCACTGAAACGACAAGTTTGCGCATAAGTGAAATCGTCGTTCCTACTTCGTGCCACGACTTGACGTGACGATGCGTTGACTATGGGCAAACTTGTCGTGACCATCAGCTAAAATGCGTACCACTCGGCCTGGCACGCCTTCTCACGCAATAGTCGCGCCTAGTTTGATCATAGTTTAAGAACTGTACGCACAAGTAGCACGAAAATTATGTCGTGACACCAAAAAAAAAAAAAAAAAAAAAGTGAACATATTGAAAGTCCCAACAAGGCCTGGCACGCACTTTTTCACCTACCCCGCACCCCCCACGCACAGTCACCAGTACTTCCCTCACCGGCACGCCAAATTGCGTGCCATAGTGTAAACCATTTGTCGTGCCAGTGTCAGGGTGGCATAAGTTTCAGTTTAGAAGCCCTTTACGCATTCATTATAAAAAAAAAGAAAAAATTGAAAACAAAATTAATTAAGGAATCATTATAAAATCAACAATTACAGACATGGTCACTAAAGGACAAAGCACCTATCTCCTAGTCCAAAATGTGCAACTTATCGTTTAGCTTTGGAACCACGTTACTAGCTGCAAGCGTGTAGGTCAAGTGGCTCATCAAAAAAAAAAAAACAGGTGGAGGAAAAATTGAAAAGCAAAAAAAGAGCAAAGATAAACAAGCAATCACAATCTGAAAGCAATCACACCAATCAAAAGTAAGGATTAAAGTTGACGCATCTGTTGGAAAATCTCTGGGCCTCAACCCATCTTTGCTGTTAAGGAACTAGCACTCCGTTTACACGTGGCTATTTTCATAATCGAACATTTCACCTTCTCCGTTTTCAAAAATAATATCATGCACACGTATCAGTTTTCAGAAAAGTTTTCGTTGACACGTACCCGTGTATACATGCCAAGAGCATATCAAGCCTGTAGGTGGCAGTGTAACGATAAGCTCAAGCCCACGTTAGCCAATCAGAATCCCTAAAATAACAACAACAGAAATGAATCACGATCATCCATGATCACCATAGCCAAATGAAAATGTAAACATACGTTGCATTTTTTGGCTCAGGTGCAAGTTCTGGCACATACTGTGACAGCGGCTGCCTAAAACTCAGTTTTTCTCAGTTTACATGCAAACTTGCAACCAAAGTTTTCCAAAATCTCCACTCTGGCCGGAGTTTTTAGAAAGAATCGTTTTCAGAGGCAAATTCTCCGTTTGCGTGTAAACGAAGGGCACAAACGCAGGGAAATGTCTCCGTTTGTCAAAATAACCGTGTACGTGTAAACGGGGACTAGGTCTGTTTTGGAGGCTCCAAATACTATAGCATGATTAACTCACTTGTTTAACACCACCTGTTTCAAATCACCTTATTATTGCAACTTTTCAGTTCATTTTTTTCAGTCCTGCACTGCTCCAGGAGTCCTGCGCCAACTTTGTAGAAGGCTGTGGTGGTTACAAGATTTGTAATTAACTGATATTTTCAATAAACAATCATATCAATGTGTAAAAGCATTAAATAATGTGTTCTTGTAGTGTTTTTTATTGTAGTTGAGGGTAGATTGACTTTTCAAATCACTCGTCTTAGATTTTGTCCAAATTTTCCCAGATTGACCACGTTTATATACACAAATATTCCGGTTTTTGCCGCTTTTTAAAAAAAAGACTATTCTGAGCTATTAATATAGCTAATGAATATTCCACCAATTGCCCCGTTTATATGCTGCTGTGCATATTCCGATTAACCTATCAGGTGTGGCCATCAACCTATAAATGTCCTTGGGCTACGCCCTCTCTCTCCTTTTCCAAACTGCAATCATATTGCACCCGTGATATACCCTCGTAGCCACGCTTATGCATATTTCTGCAAGCTATTCTTTTTGCGGCTCTGCAATATAGCAGGCTCCGACGCATACAGCTTATGCAGCCGGCGGTGTAATGTGGAAAAAAAAAAGCCACTAGATGGCAGTATTGACAATTTTTTTGTTGGGCCCAGTCTAGAGCGAGGTTGGGGCATGTCCTGGGCATGCCTCAGAGGGGAATGTCCCAGAGAATGGGAGGGGGCTGGAAAAGAGTATATGGGGAGAAAAACTGAGACAGTGAAAGGGAGTAGGAGAAATTGTGGAAGGATACATTTGACCAGACCTGTCACTCTTTTCAAAACCTGTGAAGCTTTTTGTGGATTTTTGCCTGTGTTGGAGCATTTTCCTGTCCCAGGACATCGCAACATAGCAGCCTATCTCAATTACCAAGGGACTGTAAATATCTCATTTTTTTTTATTTCAATCTTGGTCAGTAGAGTAGATTGTAGATTAGTTCAAAGTGCTGGTTTAATTAAATCTGTTAAAGTTTTAAAATTTTGTCTGTCATCCCTTGCTGTCCGCTACGCCATAACAAATTGGGGCCATAACAAATTGACGCCATAACAAATTGGGGCCATAACAGCGGCCAACTCCGTTATGATGAGCAGCCCGCTATCCTTAATGCCACCACGGACCACCCAGAGATTGTGGATGAGAGTGCGCAGCTAAGGTTGGTGGGAGAAAGTAGTCCTTCCAGAGTTTAGTGTTGGAGAATGGAGAGAAAACTGTCGCATGTCCCACAGATTTTTCATGAAGTTGTGTACCATGAAGGAGAGAACAATGCGTCTCCAAGACGTCTCTGCGCGTACCCATTCCTTTGGAAGTGCGAAAGGCTATAGCTTCATATTGGCTGAGTGTCTGTGCCGAGTAGGGTTTAATCCCGGGAAAAGGGATTCCTGGGAAATCTTATCAAGACCATTTCCCGATTCCTGGGAAAGGTAATGACAGGGAATGGGAAATAAAATAAAATAAAAGACCGTGTGGATGGCGCATCTACTGTGGTCATACGGTAACGTTGATGCAGGCGGTGGTGCCGTACCGTAGTTACGGTAATACAGGCTCACAATACGCAGCAGTAGGCTACCTAACTCCGCTGATGATGTCTGCGGCCAGCTTTGTAGGGTGCATTTTCAAAGGCAGGAGGAGAATGAATGCGAAAATACGAAGTGTATGTTGTGTGACCGGATTATCAGGTATTCCGGGGGGTCAGCAAGTGGTTTGTGTCAACATTTAGAGTCTCAGCATGAGAAAGTTCCCCAAGAAAGCACATCCAAAGGTTCAAAGCGTACGAGGATGCTAGATTGCTACTTAAGCAAAGCTAGCAAGTCACTTGAGGAGATACTGGCGGAGATGGCAGCTTTTGATGGGTTCACTTTTAATAGTATGGCAAAATGCGACTATCTCAGGTCAGCACTTAAGAGAGAAGGACACATTCTTCCCAAGAATCCCTCTGAAATCTCCCAACAGGTTAGGGCATTTGCTAATGCACAAAAAAAAAATGGACTGGCTGATATATTCCAAGACATAGTTAAGCAAGGGATGCGTTTTTCTTTGACCATTGACGAATACACATCTACACAACATAGAAGATTCATGAGCATAAACGTGCATGGTGCACAAACATATTGGAATCTACGTGTGGTTAAGATTAATGGAACAATGCCAGTCGAGAAAGTCAAAGTGTTGGTTGAATCCCAGCTTCAAAGATTCAAGCTTGACATGGAGGAACACATTGTGTGCTGCACTACCGATGGAGCATCAGAGATGGTGAAATTTGGGAGACTGGTGCTGCCCGAACCACAGCTGTGCAATGCGCATGCTGTTCACCTGGCCGTCACAGATGTGCTCTACCGCCGCGGTCACGGAGAGGAGCTGGCTGACGCCCCTGAAAGAGTGATCGAGAGCGAGGAAGAGGAGGATAGTGACCCTGAGTCTGACGACGATTCTGCTGAGTGTGTCGAGGATGATGATTATCGGTCGGTCAGGGTGAGAGAAGAAATGTACAAGAGCGTGGAGCGAGTCTGGAAAATGGCCAGGTATTTCCACAAGTCGCCTGTCAGTAATGACAAACTGAGAGAATGCATCAAACGGGATGATGGGAAAGAGTTGGTGCTCATTTTGGATTGCTGTACCCGTTGGAACAGCCTGGCTGATATGTTGGATCGCTATATTGTACTCCATAGACCAGTGACCAAGACCCTCATCGACATCAACCCTGCATTATTAATCACCAACGAGCAGCTCGCCCATATAAAACAACTGAGCTCCTGCTTGAAACCGGTGAGGATGGGAGTTGAATCTCTTTGTAAGCGAGACACCACTCTCATTAAGGCAGATGGAATTTTTATGTTCATGATGGATCAGCTGAGTAAGCAGGATACTCCACTGAGCCAAGAGATGAGGGACGCAATCGAGACCAGGTTCACGCAGCGGAGACAGAAGAACCTAGTGTCTCTGTGCAGGTGAGCCTTTCACGGCATTTAACCTGAATTATATTATTAGCCTCTGGATTAAATTGGGATTGGGGATGCATGTCATCATGACTCATGACTAAGCCTCATTTTAATAACCAACATTTTTAGGTACCTTCTGGATCCTGCTTCTCTACTCGCACAGGCACCAAGGTCCACTGAGATCTTCGGCATGCCATCAAGACAGATGCCGGTGAGGACCGCTAAGGAACTTGCGGAGCGTCTGTTGGCCAGCCACTGCCATGATGAGGAGAGAGAGCAAGAGAGCAATGGTGCGTCTTCAGAAGCAGGAGATGGGACATCATCGAGTGCGCTCAGGGAAGCTCTGAGTCCGACTGAAGGAGAGGTCTCAGCTCAGAGTGAAGCGGACCCAGCATTAGATCTGCAGCAGGCCATTTCAATGACCACTAAGCCAGCCTCAGAGGAAATGAAAGACAGTGACTTTATGAAAATTCTAACCAGAGTTTCCCTCTTCGAGACTACCAACAGGAGACCACCTCACCTGCAACAGTTGTTTGACACTCTTAGTGCTATTCAGGCTACATCCGTGGAGGCGGAGGGAGCGTTTGTCACGAAAATCCGAATGAGCACAGAGTCTATCGATGCTCTCTGCTTCTTGAAAGCACAATTCCAGAAGAAAAAGAAAGAAGGGCAGGGTGAGAAATGAATTGTAAACTAAAAGAAAAAATATGTAGCCTAAGTTGTCACGAATTCAATGCAATTTTAAGCTGATATTGCAGCAGAGTGTTCAAGGGTAGCCTACTTTCTTATTTGAATTAGGGCAATTCAGGCTGTTTGAATGGTGTTGTTTGCACAGTTGTGCATTTTTGTGGGCCATTTTCTTTAATTTAAACTACTTTAAGCAAGAGATAGGCCTGTGCCTGCCCTATAAAGAAATGTGTTAACTTTGAGTGATAATTCCAGTTCAGGCTACAGCCTCTCGCAGTCTTAACAACCATTGAACATACTTTAGCAGAATGGTTTAGAAATCGTTAAATGGTTTACTTTAACAATTTTTATGAAGCTGATATTGCGGCCAGTGTATTTTTATTTATTATTTCAATAGGGCAATTCAGGCTAGTGTTTTACTTAGGCCTATATGGCCCTGTCTTTTTGCAGTGCACAGTTGTACATTTCTGTGGGCCGTTTTCTTTCATTTAGTTTAACTTGTCAGTGTTTAAGAGAGAAATATGCCTGCCCTGCCCGAATAAAGAAATATTTGGTTAACTTCGAGTGATTATTCCCGTTTGCAGCTGCTCTTGCAAATCGCATCAGCCATAGAATGGACTTCGTTTAACAGAATGGTTTAGGAATCATTAAATGGTTTACTTTAGCTGATTTTGTTGGTTTATATATTAGTTCTGTAAAATATTGGTTTTATAAGGGCTGCCTGTAGGTTTTCAAAAGACAAGTCACAGACAATCCACTTGGCATTAAATAATTTGCGCTGCATGCAGCAGATATCACGCATGCAGCTCACTTGATCACGCAGCAGAATTGATCATTGCAAACTGTGTTGATTGACATAAACTGTGTTCTTTTGTCCTAATAATGATAAAAATAATATTTTAAAAAATGTCAGTTTGGGATTTGGGAAGGCATATTTGAATGATGTCGATACATTTCTTGGGCTTAGTATGGCAAAACAACAACAACAAAAAAAGAGACGCTAATTGGTAGTCTTTTCCCAGGATCTGATATATCTACAAAACCCAAAACCAGTGAAGTTGGCACGTTATGTAAATCGTAGATAAAAACAGAATACAATGATTTGCAAATCCTTTTCAACTTATATTCAATTGAATACACTGCAAAGACAAGATTTAATGTTTAATGTTCAAACTGAGAAACTTTATTTTTTTTTTGCAAATAATCATTAACTTAGAATTTAAACGCAGCGACACATTGCAAAAAAGTTGGCACAGGGGCCTTTTTACCACTGTGTTACATCACCTTTCCTTTTAACGACACTCAGTAAACGTTTGGGAACTGAGGAGACCAATTTTGAAGCTTTTCAGGTGGAACTCTTTCCCATTCTTGCTTGATGTACAGCTTAAGTTGTTCAACAGTCCGGGGTCTCCGTTGTCGTATTTTACGCTTCATAATGCGCTACACATTTTCAATGGGAGACAGGTCTGGACTACAGACAGGCCAGTCTAGTACCCGCACTCTTTTACTACGGAGCCATGCTGTTGTAACACGTGCAGAATGTGGCTTGGCATTGTCTTGCTGAAATAAGCAGGGGCGTCCATGAAAAAGACGTTGCTTGGATGGCAACATATGTTGCTCCAAAACCTGTATGTACCTTTCAGCTTTAATGGTGCCTTCACATATGTGTAAGTTGCCCATGCCTTGGGCACTAATACACCCCCATACCATCACAGATGCTGGCTTTTGCTGCCTATAACAGTCCGGATGGTTCTTTTCCTCTTTGGTCCGGAGGACACGACGTCCACAGTTTCCAAAAACAATTTGAAATGTGGACTCGTCAGACCACAGAACACTTTTTCCACTTTGCATCAGTCCATCTTAGATGAGCTTGGGCCCAGCGGCCGGGCGGCGTTCTGGGTGCTGTTGATAAATGGCTTTAAAGCTTTGCATTGTAGAGTTTTAACTTGCACTTGCAGATGTAGCGACGAACTGTAGTTACTGACAGTGGTTTTCTGAAGTGTTCCTGAGCCCATGTGGTGATGTCCTTTACACACTGATGTCAGTTTTTGATGCAGTACCGCCTGAGGGATCGAAGGTCACGGGCATTCAATGTTGGTTTTCGCCTTGTCGCTACGTGCAGTGATTTCTCCAGATTCTCTGAACCTTTTGACGATATTACGGACCGTAGATGATGAAATCCCTAAATTTCTTGCAATAGCTCGTTGAGGAATGTTGTTTTTAAATTGTTCGACAATCAGCTCACGCATTTGTTCACAAAGTGGTGACCCTCGCCCCATCCTTGTTTGTGAATGACTGAGCATTTCAGGAAGCTGCTTTTATACCCAATCATGGCACCCACCTGTTCCCAATTAGCCCGTTCACCTGTGGGATGTTCCAAATAAGTGTTTGATGAGCATTCCTCAACTCTCTCAGTCTTTTTTTGCCACTTGTGCCAGCTTTTTTTGAAACATGTTGCAGGCATCAAATTCCAAATGAGCTAATATTTGCAAAAAATTACAAAGTTTACCTGTTCGAACATTAAGTAACTTGTCTTTGCAGTGTATTCAATTGAATATAGGTTGAAAAGGATTTGCAAATCATTGTATTCTGTTTTTATTTACGATTTACACAACGTGCCAACTTCACTAGTTTTGGGTTTTGTAATTTTCGGGAAAAATATTAAAACCTAGTGCTGAGTATCGTATTATCGTTAAACAATTTGAGGTGTATAAGAGTACAGTGAAGAAATTAGTTTGTGTGTTCCGCAAAAGCATCGCTTCAGTCGTCGCACATGATCTCATTGGGGTGCCCACGGTGGAGGAGACATGCGCTATAGAGTAGTAAAGTGATGACGTCATGCTGGAGTCGGAAGTAAAATTTCCCATTCATTTTACACATAGACTTTTTTAAATATTCATTTTTGAATTACTTCCCATTGTTTTCAAGCCTCCATCTTTTTTGAGATTTTGCATTGTATTTCCGAGTAAAAAGAAATATAATTTTTCTTGACCGGAATCAGCTATAATTCAAATCATTTTAATTTTTCGCCACCGTGCTAATCCTCTTTGTAGTCTAAAAACTACATGTCCCATGATCCTCCTGATTCCCGGGCTAAAGGAGTTCAGAACGCGTTAGAAGTCTTCCGTCTCGAAATTTCCAGCACCTTGCCATAGCCATTTGTTTGCTTAATTAGTTAGCCACTCTACTTTCTACTTGGTTACGCTTTCCTTGCTAGATATCAAGCTTTGCCATTAGCGCAAATTTACTTTAACAGCCAGGCATCTTTGGCCAATGTTTGTTTGCTTGAAAACTCGGTAGTCAGCGAACGAGCTAATCAGCCTTGTGGATGCATAACTGACAGTGAACTAGCTGTTAGCAGGCTAACTTAGCCAGCGAGCTAGTTTACTGACTTCGGTAGTTGGCTAACTTCATATTTGGTGCATTTAGTTAAATGCCAGCTTGTGAAATGCTCAATTATAAAACATTGTGGTCAGTGATCAATCAGTCAAGACAGCTTTAAAATGTGGTCTGAGGTCTGGAATTCACCCAAAACCTATTGGCTTCCTATATTTTATGCACTGAAGTCATTTCATGTGCAAAAAATAAGGAAAGAACAGTTGATGTGTGATTTTTTTTTTTAAATCTGAGGGTGACCCCAAACTTTTGGCCCGTAGTGTATGTACTGCATTTGCGGCAAATTGAAGAATCGATTGATTTTTATTGCTTTTCCAGTGAGGCACGAGTGGAAATAAAGAAAAGCGCGTGGTATTGTAATCTTGACGCGCGCCATATGAACGCGCCAAGCACTTCAGTAATAACAAACACTGAGCTGTTCGTGATGTGTACAGTGACACTTGACTTGTCCTTCTGGGTGTGGTCAATAGCCTACATAAAGCCAACAAAAAAAACGAAAAATGCTACTGCATCAAGAAAATGGAACGGCATGTGACACAGGAGAGAGAGAAAAAGAGCCTTTGGCATGTTACGGGCAGGTCTCAGCCACCAAGAGGTGGTGCGTCATTTGCACTGTCACTGTTCAACAATCAGTCAGCTGTCTATCCAAGAATGGAACACAGGCACTGTCACTGACCGACCCCGCTTGGGGCAGCCACGAGTGACGATGGCAGCTCAAGAGCGCCACATCTGGTTACAGCCTGTACGTGACAGATTCCGGACAACAACCCAAACTGATCATGAGACGAGGGGTATAAGGTGTAATCTGGAGGCTTAAATTAGCTCCAACTCCCAATCTAGCCCTGCCCCGTTCCATCAATTGAAAAGATGGCTCCAATTGAGGCTAATTCGAGCCTCACCTGGGGGGTATACTACGAAGCAAGTTCAACACAGGCAGGCTTTATTTGAGTGAGCCGTCTTAACAAACCCTGAACTCGCAATCAGAGATAATTGGTACCACAATGGTGTTAATAATCTTTCTTTGCTAATCTTGGTTTTGTGCTTTCAACGCCGTGCGCGCTTTCATTGAAAGAGCGTTCCGCGCGTCAGTCCTGGGGCTGAGGGGGGTCCTGTGTGCATTTCGATGTCCCCTCAGTTTGACTTTTGAACCTTGTAGGGGACCCATAGGGGATTGAAAAAAACTTGGGTAGACATTTTGAATCAGGTGCCAAAATGGTAAAATTCAAGATGGCAGACAAGATGGCCGCCAATAGCTTTTATCCTGAATACTTCCCAGTTATTTATGATAGAAGGAAAATTTTGGTGTCTTACCATATGTTTTAGGGGTCAACCTAGCCAATGGGACCCAAGACAAGACCATATGGTGACTAGGTCATGGTATTTCCAAGATGGCCGCCGACCGACTTCATTTTCGATTCATACTGTGCCAATTCGATGAAGGAAAGTGAACGACAAAGGCATTCCTCTAAAACCCCTGTCTTGATCAGCAGTATCACAGGTGATACCAAGCTTCCACGAGATATGGAGATATGGAGAGGTTCAGTTTTCGAACTTAAGCAATACCACCATGCTGTCTTGCTCCTAGCCATCTCGATATGCGCCGAGCTGCACAAACTCCCTCTACTTCCAAAAAAGAATCAACTTTAACAGAATAAGGGACACCTCCAATAACACCCGTCTTAGTTGGCCACTGATACATTCAATTATCATAATTCCACTTCTACATACCCTAACATCCTTTACGTCCCCAATTCCATTTTTAACAAACTTCCCGACAAAATGATTATCACTGAATACACGATTGTTTTCCCATCTGTCTCCTACCACTTTCATCCCTACTACAAATGGCCCTTCATCAGTTTCATTTCCACTTCCACTTTTTCCTTTTCTTTTTACCCCCTTCCTCCTCATCACTCTCCATTTGTCCGAAATTCAAATTTTCATGCAAAAGACATTTGTTTAATAATCAAACGAAACGCTAAACTTTTGAAATTCATGCCTTCCATTCTACCCGCACCGCCCGTCTCCGCGCTCTCCTCAGCGGAGCGAACCCTCCTTATGGGGGTTCATGAGGATTATTGGGAAATTATCTCAAGGAAAGGGAACACTGCTGCCATCAACAGGGCGAGGGAGGTGGCCTGGCAGAATAACACTGACCAGCTAAATGCATAAGTGACACAAAGATCATTCATGTAGGCTGTACTAAATTATTTTTAAAAATCCCGCATCAAAGGGACGAAATGAATGTAGATAGGCCTGCTGAAATTCACCAAATGTATTAATTTATTTTAGAAAGTGATACCACATTTATCAGCTGATTGCTGCGTAAATTTAGCTAGCCAATTGGAAGCAGAGTAGGTGGGGATGGGAGAGCAATCACATTTTCATGTGGTTTGGCGTACATATCCGATTTTTTGTTTTTAATGCCTCCGTTTCATTTTATTAATTTTTTTAAAGTTTATGACAATATGTTAATTTTTTAAGTTTATGTTAATTTATGTTAATAAATGAATAGTTAATGCTTTCTAATGAATGATATTTATGTTTCACATATTATTATCATTACTGGACAGTTGTGAGTGTGTAAATGCACTGGCAGAACTGTCTTTTGGGTGTTTGTTCCTAGCCTGGAATCCATCCATATCAAGCTTTGGTCGCTCCCAACGGTCACTTGCACGTCTGGCCTCAGTCGGTAGGCCAGCGTTTGACTTTTGAGGATACGAGTGGACAAAGCTGACTTGGATTATACTGGACGATGCGTTGGACAATGGTTTGAAAGTTTGCCAACGGACGTTTTGTGGAGTTTACCCATTGCTACTAGGTGAACCCATTTGCTTCCAGCAAAAAAGGAATTTGGATAATTTTTCAAAACTCTCCAGTGGCCATAAAGTTGCGCCAGGTGAAGAACAACTTCGTCCGTTCAAGACATCTAATGGTGAGTCATTGAAATTATAGTTTTTGGGTGGAGTATCACTTATATCTAGCTGATGCAATCATGCCCTTCGAGCTATAGCTAATGCCAATTACAGTGAAATACGTTATGTAATTTGAGTATTATTTAATTTAGCCTTTACTATACCGGGGCATCCCACTGAAATAAACAAAATGCAGATATGGCCAAACATTATCCTGTTCAAAACCTAACAACCACTCCAAGACAAGCAAGCCACAATCTAATTTTTAAGCTCAAGTCAAATAACATTCACGAATGCCGTTGCTGGCCAGCTAACTCATATTTGATTGGTGGTTCTCGCCAAGAGCAGAAAACATGAATATTCATATATTCACTTAATTAGTGACGTAAGGGCTAAACGCTGGCTACACGACTGAGGCCAGACTGATAAGTCAGTGACCGTTGGGAGCGACCAGCACTTGATCAATATGGATTCCAGGCTAGTTTGTTCCTGTCTATTGGACATTCTTTGAACATAGATGGAGCTAATCCTCACCTTAAACCCGCTACAGGGCAGGATTGCCCTGCAGCTCAAATCACCATGGTTACTAGGCTGGGATTCACATTAACCACCTTGATGGAACGGAGAGGTGACTCAGGTTGATGGAACAGAAATTTGAGTTAAGCTGGATGTATCAGGCTTAGCCAGAACCATGGTTACCAGTGTGGGGCTAATCTCAACCACTTTGATGGAACTGAACTCTCGCTCACATTTGCTCAGTGGTTCCCAAAGTCAGTCCCGGGGACCCACTGTGTATGCTGGTTTTTGTTCCAACCAGAATTACAATTCCAGAATTTTAATAAGCTGTTAATTTTTTGTAATCAGTTGTTTTTCTGATGAGAGGGACATTTTACCCCCTTAAACCACATCATGACAGAAACGGCTACGCATTCCATGATGTTTCAAAGCCCAAAATTCATATTATTTATTTTGATGGATTCCAAGTATGCAAGCCAAGAGAAGGTGGCGATATATTCAATGTGATCAAATGCAAGATTGCGATCAATCAAGAAGCTGCTGATTATGGCGCTGATTGCAGGTGTTGAAGTTCTTTCCTGAGGCCAGATAAGTAACATTTAACAGGTTCAAATCATTATAATATGCTTTGTCTTTAAATTCTTAATTGCCTTATGTTAGTGGTACTGACCTTGTGTCCCAAATTTTATCAATCAGGAGCCAATTCATAGTTGATGTCATCAATTGCAAAATCCCACTTTTTTGTGCTAGAAAAGCAATTTCCAATATTGCACACTATGAAACTTTTTTCATCATGGCTATTTTTGGCATATGGTCTAAAAGGGTAAATAATCAGGATGAACAAGAATAGTGCAATTAAAAACAATTAACAACTCAGTATTCTGAGATTTGAGCTGTGGTTGGAGCAAAAACCAGCATACACAGTGGGTCCCCAGGACCGAGTTTGGAAACCACTGCATTAGCCAGACTTGGCCATTTAAGCCTGGATTTTCCTTTAGCCTGCTTGATGGAATACCCCCAAAGGTCTCGTTAAAAAGTGCTAGCTAAGTTTTTATTATTTGCCGAAGCAAAAGCAGGTGGTATGCCAGTAACGTCCAAAAGCCCAACAACTGTAACCCATAGGAACTAACGTCTGTTGCTTTAAGGAAGTCCACTGCTCGTCGGCACACAGGAATTGCTGGTCAGCTACTACCGGGTTATAGGCACTACCCATTCGTTCACATTCGCTGCTGTAGTTGCGGATAAACAGCCAGCCGTAACTTAGTTCGAGTATAGTTGACAAGGGCAAAACGGCTGCGCGCTTTATCAGGCATTGCACGGTGTTACAAATACAAACAAGCCTAAAATTGACACGGAAGATGGAACACTGAAGCAAGTAACCAGATAGCCGCCGGTGCCGTTTGCAATCAAATGCAAAAAGAAAATTTACAGGGAAAAGCTAGCCTATTCACAAAGAGGACGCACAGATAACATCCGATAGCGACAGCAGTGGACACATGAATTCGGGATTTCCAAGTTTAATCATATGAGTGTCTTCGAAGCATCTCAGCATTCATTGCGACAATATTATTACTTAAAATGCAAGCATTGTCACGAAACCCAACCGAATAATACAGATCCCACATCTATAGGACATAGCAATAAGAGTGATAACGTTTACCGCTGCAACTTTAGCTGGACTCCTGAACATTGTTATATTACCCCCACGAACGTTATTTAGCTTCAATTTAGGACACACCCGTCCTAAGTTCACATGCCAAGAATAATGACATTACTGCCCGAAATTGTACGTTTTCTCAGGCTTCACAGTTCCTTAATCTCTACCAACCTTATACGTTCTACTCATCGTTCTACCATCGACCTACCGCAGAAAATGCATAAGAATACCCGACTACGCGTTCTAGTGGACATGGATGGAGTGATCGCCGATTTCGAAGGAGGATTCCTGAAGAAATACAGAGCCAGATATCCAAATGAGCCGTACATTAGCCTGGAGGACAGGAGAGGATTCTGGGTTTCGACTCAGTACGGACAACTACGGAGTGATCTATGTGTAAGTGGCCGATCGTATTATTATCCACGCAGTCAACTTGTGTTATGAGCCAATGTCTCAACTGTTGTCTCGACCCTGGTAGACCTGGTTGTCGGTTTAAAAAGCCAAATGTACTGTACAGCGGTCATAGCTTGAAAATGAAGAATGTGATGAATGTAATGCTATTGTTAATTTCTTTGGAAATTATTTATCTCAAACTCTTTGCTTGCTTTTGCAGTTCAACAACTCAATATGCATACATAATATTATAGAACGGTCAGTTACGCCTGATAAAAGGTCCCAACCACCATCATCGCTGTGTAGTGCATTAAATATGTATCAGAATCATGCTTTGGATGCGTCCTTTTGTTGGTCGTATTTTCTGGGGATTTTTGTGTGTTCCGCTTCTACTTCGTGCTGCTAAGTCGTATTTACCCGCGTTGTCATATGCCTTAAGTGGAATGGGAAGGGTGTGTGTATCACCCGATTTGTTTAATCCTAAATGTGCGCCTACCTGTATTCAATAGAAATTTAAGACTTTATTTTGAGAGAAGTCGTGAGTAATTTTCATTTATTTTTCACCATATTGACTTAATTAATGTGCGATCAGCGTAGATAGCGGACGCTCCCAGACCCAGAGCACATGATAATAAAACCTGCCGCTGAATACTCTGAATATATTTTATAAAGATTCTATGCCCAGGTCATTGGGATTGTGCTGTCCTCCTGAGCGAAGAGGAAGAACCCCGGCTGAGTGATGGTGGCGTTTGTAATCTGTGGTCCCTTCATAAGCCGCGTTTCCACCGAGCGCGAAACGAAATTAATTCACGCTTTAATTCGCGGGAGTTTGACCGCGGGATCGTTTTTATTTTTTCGCTTTGAAGATTTTCCGCCCCATTCGCGCGAAGATCGCCTTCATTTCCACGCGAGAACAAACTGGCAGAGGACCGACATGCGAATTCACACCGCCGACCAATACCAATGGCAGTTGAGCCCATAGAGATATATACCGGAAATGGAACCAGAGAGAACGAGGAAGTACCTTTGCTTCAGCCAGTTTGCATGTTAGCTTCCTGCTTCCGCGTTTCCTACTGGACTTTAAGCAAGGGCGGATTTTGCGACGGCTACGGCACCCAGAAATAAATCTCTCCTGACGCTGGTGCCGTAGCCGTCACATCCAGTTGGGACTTATAGCAACGGCGGATTTTGGTCAAAGTTTTTTAAGCAAAGTAGGTAGTTCAGTGTGAACTGTAATTGTAACTGTAACCTACTGTGAGTGTTTATTTGTCCCACTCTCATTGGCAAAAGGGGCAGATGACATATGGGAAACTTAATATTAAGATTAGATTATTCAAATTTATTGTCATTCTGCCAAGTACAGGTACAGAGCATAACGAAAAGAATTGTTCATCTTCTTTATAAACTTTATTTTGAACAATTCAATTAAAAAAAGACAATTTTACGATTTAAGTACACATCAAATCAGAGTGTGAGCAAATGGTAAAGTGCGTGGAAGTGTAAGATACATAGAGCATATATGTGCTATATATGAACAGCAGTAGAATAAAGACTAGATTACATGGGAGTAAATATTGGGTATACAGAGAAATTATGTACCGTATGCAATGCAAGGATGAGGGGAGAATATAGCCTACAGCAGAAAATAGTTCACTATGGTTTTATACAGTGAAATATGCGTAGTATCCTGTGGGCCTATCTGTGGGAAAGGTTAGCTGAAACACGTAATGTAGTGTGTCACTATCAATTGTAGAACACATTTCATTTCAGAAATACAATGACAACCATTTAATTCGATCACCTGAACCACGCGTTGTAGTGACTACGGTTCTTTCCCCGTAGTAGATCAGCCTGCTACGGCCAGCAACGCCGGCACAACGGCTCAAAGGTGCATTATGCAAGTTTGTTTACTTTCACTTCTGTTGACATTCAAACTCAAACAAAACAGAGATAGCCTGCCCCCCCCCCATTCCCTCCTTCCCATGCTTCCATAACAGTCAACTCTTGTCGGTGATTGGCTGGGACGGTTTGTTATGTTATGGGGCACAGCCTGTGCCCCTTGTGTTTATTTGCAGTTTGTGACGCCTGTGCGGTCTCCAGAGCCCGGGTTTTTTTTACAGTGAATTTAGGGGCAGGCAGCTAGCAGATCGTGGAGAGATGTCTGCGAATTGAGACAAAAATATAATCGCGCAGAAAGTAAACAAACTTGCATAGTCCACCTTTAAGTCTCAATCAGCGGAGTGCAGATCTATCTTCGGGTGCCGTAGCCGTCGCAGAATCCGCCGTTGCTTAAAGTCCCTAATTTTGTGGCCAAAGACACAGCAGGCTCCATAGACACCAGTTGAAAAGTGCGCATTTTTTCTTGCCAAACAAAGAAAAAAACAAAAGCAAATGTATTCGGTAATCCTTCATTATTTTACTCTTTGTCTGACGGAACTGTTCGATGTTTTCAAGAGGGCCTGTAAAATAAGACCTGATACTTGGAGCTAGAGATGGCAATTTCGACACGCAGATTCGAACTGTTTCGAATACGTTCGAAACTTCCGGGTTTGATACGGGTTTGCGACTCTGCTTCAAAACTTTTGGCATGTGACTAGTGATGTTTTTCCTGCCCCCACCCCTAAAAAAAAATCTTTAAATGCCCCAGGAAAGTTTGAATGCTTGTTTGTTTTAATAGCTGCAGTAAAAGTTTTTGCCACTAGGCAGTGCACTACTGAAATAAATCTGGTTTCGAAACAATTCGGAACATTTCGAATCAGTGGTCATTTCAGAGGTTTCAAAACTGTTTCAAAGGTTCGAAATTGCCATCTCTACTTAGAGCTTTATGACAGCTCGTGCACGAGTTTGGTTGTCCAGCTGTTCCTTTGACTGCAGCAGTTCAACGAAAAGAGTGAAAGTGCGCGCGCGTTCCGGATTAACAGCGTTGCTCGTCATTTCCCCTCGAAAACATTCGCCAATCCGCACAGACGACACACTTCTTGGCAATTTGTGCTGTGTAAACAGATTGGCAATCTTATGAAATGGTGCCGGAAATAAGCACCCATGGAACGCCATTTTTATAGATGGCGTCGGAAAATTCCGTACTTCCTGGGCTGAAGTAGCTAGCCTAGCATCTCCCATTGAAAGTAATACGGGTGGTACTTCCTCACTCTCTCCAATTCTATTACCTCTATGGTTGAGCCCATAGACTGTATAAAAAGATGGACGAAGCTACCGTGTCGTCACCCATTGGTTTCTGCATAACATAAAGAAAGCCTCAATTTTGGCAATTTGAATTGCGCCATGTTGTCATTTTGAAACCGGATGTGATTTCTATTGGACGAGAGCGTGAGTTGAAGATCCGGGGAGGAACGTGGCTCTGGATCTGACCGTATCGGACGAGGACCAGAGGATAGCCGCGCCCCAAAAGCATATTCTGGCTTTATCCTTTATTCGAGTCTAAATGGGACCATAATTTACAAAAATGAACATCATGATATATCGAAGGAGACTTGAAACTTGCTATAGCTACTATAAAATAATGTGAAAAATCATTATTTAAATTAAAAATCAGGCGGGAAAGTAGGGTCATTTTCTCATAGACTTCTATAGCATTGAACTTCTTTCTGCAACCACTGATGTCGCCATCTGCTGGCCATTAAATAGAATGCCATTCTACAGTACTTCCGCATGGGCTTCATTTTTCAGACCAGGGTGCTGCGTCCATCTTTTTGTACAGTCTATGGGGCTACCTTCCAGTCTGTTGGATAAAGTGACTTAATTGTTTGCCTCCACTTCATCCACCATATGCCTGTTTATCCGGACGAAGACCCAACTTTCCAGGCTGTTGTTTTGTTCCCAAAATTGTTTAGAATGTAGCCTATTCTCGGTTTCGCGGAATTTCCGATTCTCCGTGGAAACCTTAATATACCTAGCCTATTAACGGTGATAAGTTGATTAGAGTCACTATACCTGAATTTGTCGCCAGTGCTGCCAGAAATATAAGACCCATGCAAGATTTGGTTATTATTTTATAGTTAAGGGCAATAGACAAATCAATCAAAGCACACTGGCGACTAGTGAGCTGAGGAGGAAAAGAAAACATAACGAATGACTGGTTTTGAGGTGTTGACAATCAGTCATTTAAATTAACGATATGTGAACTCGGAGAACATGATTCTGCATTATCAGGGCCCCGTTTCAGAAAGCGGGGTTAGTGGTAACTCTGACTTTGGTAGCTCAGAGTTGCAGGAAACTCTGAGTTTTCCGGTTCACAATGCGAGTTCAGTCCAACTCTGCGTCAGTTACCTTGGCAACATACTCCGTGAAGCAAACCTGCTCGCTGGCAGGTTTTCAAGTTACTCATTCCTGAAACTGCAGACTGAGGAGGTTTTAGACATTGCGTGTCCGTTCCTTGAAGAGACAGAAGACACTGAAGCGCAAATACTGAGAAGAATTCTCCGTTAGGAGAGAGTTATCCGACCGCGTTTGGATGTTTTATCGTTTTCGGACGAATATTTGTTTGAGCGTTCCGTTGCTCTGTGGAATCTATAATTTATTTCAACAAAATTTTCAACCCGCATATTGCTTATGTGACACACCGACGACATTCGCTCAGTTCTTGCGCGGCTCTTCGTTTTTTTTTTTTTTTTTTTTTTTTTATTTGTTGCAAACGGCAGTTTTCATTATCGTTTTGCTTTATTACGAAAAGAAACAACCACAACTTCATTCATTATAGGCACAGTCAGTTTCTACCACGAGTGGGCTCTTCAAAGTACAAAATAGGCTATTGAATAACTCTCTGGAGAGTTTTTAATTCTTCACAATATTTTGGAAAGTCTGCTAATTTGCTGTAGGCCTAATGAATGATCAGCAGTTCGTATGTTCAATTCATGCCAAGTCAAAAGACCTCAAGATAGAACAACTAATGTTATAAAATGTGAAAATTAAAGTCCGTGGAATTATCCTGAAATAAGTAATTTGCATCAGCTTGGAATGAGAAAAAAGATTCCACTTGTATCATCTTAAATAAAAAAAGGACAACTTAAACTTGCATTTAATTTCTTTGCTTCCTGCAAGAACAAATGCAGTAGTTAATATTTTGTATGTTGTTCAAACAAATAAAATCATCCACCTGTTATCCCCTCATCCACCTGCAACTGATGCTCCGGCATTTGGATTTCTAATTTAGTTTTCTGCATTCGTAATTTAACCTTCATTTGGTTGTTTTTTAATACTCTCGCTTTGACTCGGTCAGCGATTTTCTGCCGCACAAATTCACGCTCTATTGCAGCTGCAACTGTACTTTTTTTTTTTTTTTTTAAATGAGTGTTCGTAGGCTACAGCGTACGCCTTCATTGATTTGTCCAACTCTGCTGGAGAAAAGTAAGACGCGCGACTTTTTTTCTCCGCCGTTGCCAAGGTGAATCATGTTAGCCTATCTATATTCCATTGATGAGGGCTTTTAATATCCTCATGCACACGTCTGACTGTGGCGTAAGTTAACTTAGAGTTGATTGAACCGTGTTATCACCTGTTCTGAACCCGAAAACTCCGCGGTCAGCAACTCAGAGTAATGCCCGTGATCCACTTACGCTTTTAAGGTCTCCGATTGTCCCGATTCTCCCCTTCCGACCAGTTACGAGCGATTACGAGAGGAAATATCTGTTGTGCGCAAGACATAGGTCGATCATGACTTCCAACGGGTTCCGACCGGATCGGATCAGGCGAATCCCTCTTCCGACAAAATCAAACCAGGTTGATTTGTCGGAAGGTATGAGTTGTTCGTCAAGTGCAAACTAGGTGGCGAATATTTCCTCTGCAATTAGCCAATTAGAAACCGTTTACAAAAACAACCGCCTTCTTTATTGTTGACGTTGGCAAAAATCACTCGGAAATGCTCACGTTAGTGGATCATGGGATAAAATTTTTTCCCCAATCACTCTGACTTTCAACGATTGTTTTCGCGAGTTTCGGATGGTCCCCGGCGCTTCCAAAAGCTTCCGACTGTCCACGATTGCTTGCGTGCGGAAGCCTTAAATGCATAAGTGGATCACAGGCATTAGTCAGCTCACAGTTACAGAGCAAACTCAGAGTTTGTTTTCCCTGCTTTCTGAAACGGGCCCAGGTGTGGCTAGTTATCTTCGTGAAGGTTAGACGAAAAATAAAACGAGTTATATCGACTTTAAGTTGCATTTCAACAGACGTTTTTGAATCGTGGATTCTTGTTGCGAAGCTCCGTTTTCTTTGTAATTTAAACAACCAGGGCCTCGTTTCCCAGTAGGCCTACCGATTGATCGCAGAGCTCAACGAGAGTTTGCTACGAGTGATCTTACGAAAATTCCTCGTTGTTATGCCTGTGATCCACTTATGCTTTTAAGGCTTCCGCACACAAGCAATCGTGGCCAGTCGGAAGCTTTTGGAAGCGCCGTGAACCATCCGAAACTCGCGCAAACAATCGTAGAAAGTCAGAGTGATTGGGGAAAAAATTTTATCCCATGATCCACTAACGCGAGCATTTCCGATTGATTTTTGCCAACGTCAACAATAAAGATGGCAGTTGTGTTTGTAAACGGTTTCTAATTGGCTAATTGCAGAGGAAATATTCGCCACCTAGTTTGCACATGACGAACCGACACTCCCGCGTCCTTCCGACAACTCATACCTTCCGACAAAATCAAACTGGTTTGATTTTGTCGGAAGAGGGATCCGCATGATCCAATACAGTCGGAACCTGTCTTATTCACGCGGAAGGGTCAGAACAGGTCGGAAGTCATGATCCACCTACGTCTCGCGCGTAACAGAAATTTCCACTCGAATCACTCGTAACTGGTCGGAAGGGGAGAATCGGGACAATCGGAGACCTTAAAAGCGTAAGTGGATCACGGCCTTGAAACTGCGTTTCCCAAAGCAGCTCGTACGCGGGAGCGCACGCATGAAGTTAATGCCTGTGATCCACTTAGGCTTTTAAGGCTTCCGCACGCAAGCAATCGTGGCCAGTTGGAAGCTTTTGGAAGCGCCGGGAACCATCCGAAACTCGCGCAAACAATCGTAGAAAGTCAGAGTGATCGGGGAAAAAATTTTATCCCATGATCCACTAATGCGAGCATTTCCGATTGATTTTTGCCAACGTCAACAATAAAGATGGCAGTTGTGTTTGTAAACGGTTTCTAATTGGCTAATTGCAGAGGAAATATTCGCCACCTAGTTTGCACATGACGAACCGACACTCCCGCGTCCTTCCGACAACTCATACCTTCCGACAAAATCAAACTGGTTTGATTTTGTCGGAAGAGGGATCCGCATGATCCGATACAGTCGGAACCTGTCTTATTCACGCGGAAGGGTCAGAACAGGTCGGAAGTCATGATCCACCTACGTCTCGCGCGTAACAGAAATTTCCACTCGAATCACTCGTAACTGGTCGGAAGGGGAGAATCGGGACAATCGGAGACCTTAAAAGCGTAAGTGGATCACGGGCTTGAAACTGCGTTTCCCAAAGCAGCTCGTACGCGGGAGCGCGCGCATGAAGTTAATGCCTGTGATCCACTTAGGCTTTTAAGGCTTCCGCACGCAAGCAATCGTGGCCAGTTGGAAGCTTTTGGAAGCGCCGGGAACCATCCGAAACTCGCGCAAACAATCGTAGAAAGTCAGAGTGATCGGGGAAAAAATTTTATCCCATGATCCACTAACGTGAGCATTTCCGATTGATTTTTGCCAACGTCAACAATAAAGATGGCGGTTGCTTGCTTCTCGTGAGCGTTGAAGCATAACTTGTATTTTATTGTTTTTAGCGAAAGATTTTAGCGTTTCTGGAGTACTGAGGATACGAGTGGACAAACAGACTTGGATTATACTGGACGATGCGTTGGACGATGGTTTGAAAGTTTGTCAACGGACGTTTTGTGGAGTTTTTCTGTTGCTACTTGGTGGCCCCCATTTGCTTCCAGCAAAAAATGAATTTGAATTATTTTTTAAAACACTCCAGTGGCCATAAAGTTGTGCCAGGTGAAAAACAACTTCGTCCGTTCGAGACCTCTAATGGTGAGTAATTGATATACATATTATAGTTTTTGGATGGGATATCCCTTCAAGTTACGTTTTTTTTCGGAGACACTCCACAAACATAAAATGCGTCGTAAGAGGGATTCTACGATCATCGTTGCCTTATGATGCTTTTGGGAAACGAGGCCAAGCTCGGCACCACTCAAGTGGACAGCGCACAGTGAAGTTACGACTTACTGAACTTTCGTGCGCGCGCTCCCGCGTAAGAGCTGCTTCGGGGAAACAAGCGTTAAGAACGAGGAACTTTCGTAGATCACTTGTAGCAAACCCTCTTAGAGCTCTGCGATCTATCATTATTGGGAAAGGTGGCCCTGATCGGTAAGCTTGGCAGCCTGTGTAGTAATATTGTCCTCCAGCTTGAATGCCAGCTCATGCTACCAGCTAAACTAGTTCACCCAGTTTTGCCAAGCAAGAGACCTGCTTTTAGTACCAACAGACTGACAATGACCAGTTGCATAGGACTGTAGGACCATGGTACCCCTGTTGGCCATAGCTGCGATTCTGAGAACTAGGCTGGAAACTAGTGCCAGACAGTTTCAACGAAATTGCAACAACCAAAAAAAGCAAAATGGCAAAATATGCCGGCAGCTTATATTCCCTGGCTTTCACGTTCATCTCCTGAACATTTCTTTTCCCTGAAAAAATATTTGCATTCTGTAGGGGAAGTCCATCAGCATTTGGGAGTCGAAGAACTTCTTTTTAGAGCTGGACCCCATACCAGGAGGAGTCGAGGCAGTTACAGAGATGTCTAAAATGGAAAAGTAAGTTTTACTCCATTCTTGGTGGGAAGCTGTTCGATAGGAACGGCTCCAAATTCAAACAGCGACATCCTCTGCATTTGAGTTTTGGATCATTTCTCGTCATCATCTAATTTATGAACTCACTGTTAAAGTGCTCTCACAAATACAAAGTTATTTTGGAAACCTTATTTAACCTGATTTTGCTTGAAATGTCATTGATAAACCTTCAATAAAAGTAAAGTCAGATGCAGCTACCCCTGTTGGTCTGTAACATAGTTTTGACAAAACCTATATGGGCTGTTTCACAATTAGGGCACCATATGTTGTTTCACTGACACCCAAAATTAAAATATGGGCATCTTTCGTCAAGTGCATCGATGTTTTAGCATATGCATGTAAGGATATAACTCCAGAATATGAGACATACACGTGATGTAGATTTTAGATTTAGAGTAAATGCACCACGGATAAATGGTAAACTCAGCTGCAACTTAATTTCTGCAGAGAACATTTTCTTATGGCAGTAAATATTCTCATATGCCTCAATGATATATTGTGTTCCAAACAGACCTTGCCAATTATAAATTTAGTGCCATGATATTTTGAGTTTTGCATTTCTGCTTGACATCAGTCTACAACAACCTACATCAACATCTGTTTTGTTTGTCTCCGGAGAGGACATACTTTTGACGGAACGGTAAAGTCAAGACACAAGTATCTTAACTCTTTCAACCCCAGATATTCTAGCATCACTATACCCTTCAACCCCACAGCCCTCTGTAGAGGGCTGGTCATTATCTGGACATTGTATCTTACTGTTATCTCTGGAATCCCATTAAATGTAACCTGATATGTTCCAATCAATTAGTCAGATTGTTTGAATTTTCCCTACAGGAATTTGGGGTTGAAGGGAATATGTTGGTCAGCCCTCTGTAGAGGGCTGTGGGGTTGAAGGAGTTAACATATACCAAGACTGCAGTATTTCAGATATGTTTAGTACAGTGTCACCAAGTCAGCATTGAGGGGTAAGAGCACAATAGTTACAAGTCCATTTTAGAGGTTTTGAAAAAAGTGGATTTTTAGGTTTGCAAATGTTATATTAAATCAGGAATTTTATATCATTTTTACATCAGTCACTCCTTTGCTGCATGGCTCAGAAGTATTTTCAACACATAAGTTTTAATAGGGGTGGTACTGTGACATCATGGCCAAAATTGCCAAAAAAAATGGACGTCACCTCTGTGCTCCAACAATTCTAGTGCTTCATGTGACATAATATAATGGTGTTAGGTTGAAGTTAAGTTTGTTTGCATTGGAAGTCAGATGATTCTGTAATAAAATTCATGTTTCTTCATCGAAATATCAATGTTTAATTCATTTAATCAGAGTTTGTTGGGCATACCACAAAATGAGAATGTGAATTCTTGCTTAAAACTAAGGCAGGTGGACATATAGTTATTGTGCTCCAAGAATTAGCTGACAGAAAGCTGTGATGGAATAAAAGTCACAAAATTTGGACATATCACTGCTGTGCTCCAAACCCACGACATAATAGTATTGAACAGTAAGTTATGCCTGACATGAAGACATGCAAAAACACTAAATGGCATCTCAATTTATAGTGGAACATAATTGCATTTCCGGATGGACAGTTTTTGATGAACAATATGTCTGCATATTTTTTCTACAATAATCTTCAGACCGGTAAAGAGACGGTTGTAGCCGTTTGTATCCTTAAAAAAAAAAAAAACAAAAAAACAATGGATATTGTGGTGGGAAAAATATCCTAAAATATTCTAAATTCAAAGTACAACCATAATCACAGTTCAACAGAAAGAACTGAGCCAGGTTCATTTGGCCTTTTAAAGTGCTGTAAGAGAGTGGAGCTGAGTAGAGGCAAAACACATAAATCTGTCAAAAAACCTGATAAAGAAGCTCCTGCAGGCTGCTCAAGGCCGGCCAGGTGAGCACGTCTTCCGGAATGACCATGTCAGTTGTCAAACAACAGGCGGTCCCATTATTTGAGCATGCGTACTCTAGTGTTCTGGAGAAATCCATGAACCCAGCTAACTTATTGACCTTCAGGTGAACCCAAGGTTTGGGAGGCTCATATGCAGTTTTTGAGCATCCCTGGAGGCTTAAAATTAATTTACACTATGATGTAATGGCAAACTTGTAACTAAGGGTGGAGGATTGCTATATGACAATGTACCAATCAGAAATTAATTATGTTTGATAAGGTAGAAAGAGTCACGTTTAATCCCACCTAAAGAGACGTCCCAAAAGGCTAATAAATACGAGGGTTCAAACAATCGATGGTCAGTCGGTGTGGGGTGATTGATAAAGAATGAATGCCACTAGGTTTGTGCAGACCAACCTGGGTTTAAGTGTTTCACCTGGATTTACTTACAATAAACCCAATCGCATCAGACTCTGGAGAATGTATGTATTCCTTGAGGATAGATTTACAAGGGTGAGGGGAGCACTTAGTCCATTTGCTCAGACTAAGTTTTTCCTGCAACAATATCTTATAGAAACGCCTGGTAATGTCAGTATGACCTTCATTTTCATCACAAACTATATAAGAATATTATTATTCAACAGATGAAATGTGGAAAATGTCAAAAAGCATTCATTTCTTTTATTTAGGAAGCAATTAATATTTTTTTTCATAAGGTAACTGGTGTCTGTAGATGGTGACTAGATTGCTTCATATTAAAATGACCTAATGCTTATCATTTACCAAAAGATGAGAGCAAAAATTGGACCAAGATACAAAAAATTTACTTTGTACCCTGATTGTTGAACAGCCCATATCATGCACAGCAATTTGTGAAATGTATTTGTAAAAATTGTGGTTGGATTTTATAAAGCTTATTTTTTTCCCCTCTTCCAGTACGGATGTCTTTATTTGCACCAGCCCAATAAGGAATTACAATCACTGTCTGTACGAGAAGGTGAGCGTTCTCTTTGTGACGTCGCACAAAGTTTAATTCTGCGTTGAGTGGAGGAGGATTGTAGGATTTTGTGTCCTGTTCTTTGACCAGTACGCATGGATAGAGAAGCACTTTGGCCATGAGTTCCTGGAGCAGGCCATTCTCACCAGAGACAAGACAGTGGTTTCTGGTGACATCCTTATAGACGACAAACCAGACATCCTTGGTGAGTGTGTGTATGTGAGAATGAATGTGTGTTTGCATGCATGTGAGACAGTGTACATGTACATGGGAGAATGTGCCTGCTTGATAAAGATGAGGTTAAAAAAAATCAAAATATTTTTTCTTCATCGATAAAATGCATTTGTCTTGTTGTATTATACCAAATGCAGCACGAAAGTGGACCAACTAATAGAGAGAAATCAATCAGGACCTCGGTATTGGAGTGAAAAGAAATACTGTGTCAGAAATGCGTTAGAAATTTTGAACAGTAGTGCACATTAATTTGAAATGGTGCTCTTGTCTCAGTTTTTGTTTGGGTTATTGGATTCAAATGAATGTCTTCACATCAGAGAAGTTTGGTGATGTGATAGTGGGGTTCATTCGTATTTGTAGAGTGACACAATGTTAAAGTTTTGGTCTCAGTTTGGGTCATTCCATTTAGATGCACATACCCTTGAAGCTAACCGTAAAGCTGACAGTCTGCATTCTAATATTAACATCCATACGGAGTAAACCAAGTTACAGCCCTTTAAACTTGTGTCCTTGTCCAAATGTTTAGAGACTTTTTGAATGTTACAGTTACAAAAGATCCTCTGAAAGTTTTTCAGTCCAGCATTTCAAACAGCTTTGAATGCTTCATCAATGAAATTATAGTCCTGCTGTTCCATGGGGTAAGTCACGTCATTTGGGTTACTTGTGTGACTAGATCAGCTTAATGTTTCCTCGTGACCAAGGTTGAGTGTGAAATTCACTGATGAGATGTTTTTCCCCACTTCCGTTGTAGGTGTTGAACCAAACCCAACCTGGGAGCATGTTCTCTTCACGGCCTGTCACAACAAGCACCTGCCACATTGCCCCACCCGCCGTAGACTACTGTCCTGGAAAGATGACTGGAGGGGCATCTTGGAGAGCAAACGCCAATGATAACCTCACCCATTCTTATCCCCAGTCAACCAATCACAGGACAGTAAATTCCAATATAACACACCTTGTCCCCACTGACCAGACACTGGACTGCAATCTTCAGTGATGACCTTGGCTGTTTTTGCCCCCATCCACCAATTACAGGAGAGCAAATGCCAATGGTAACCCCCTGTTGCTTCTGATTTTCCATCAACCAATCACAGAACAGACTTCCTGGGTGGAAATTTATCCAAACCATAACATCCATCCACTGAGAGAGTAGGGGACCTCATCCGCCTCTACAACTGTCCCAGGTTGCTTGTTCATGCATATGTCAGTTTGCGTTTAGCATGGAGCTCTAGAGCAGTTTGAAATGGCAAGGTTGCGTCTAATTTGACTAATTTCCCACATAACTAACCTCATTGCAGCCAGGATGGCAGGCAGATACACAGGGGATGTGGAGACATTGAAGTTAGAACAGCAGCATAACTCACTATGAATTTACAAAAGTTAATACACTGAAACAGTTCTGTTCTTAGTTCAATTATATTTTTATATTTCTCAATTTTTGTCATTAACGTTTATATTTCTGGAACAAAGTGAACATATTTGCACGCACTTTGTTTTAACCTGAATCACAGATGTATTGTTTGCATTGCTTGCAGTAGTCATGTAAATGTTGGCACTTTGCAGTTCCTTCAACATTTGAAATAGACATTGACTTTTAAAGTAAACTGCTGGTTAATGTGGGAGGTAGCTTATATGGGAGATAGGAGGTAGTTATGGGTGATTTTACTTTGAGCCTCCCCTCAGTTATTTCAATGCGCACATAATGACCACTACACACGGACGACACTCCTTGTAATCTGTGTGAGTCACATCATGTTGGCAAGATTTCCAACGGACTGTCTTTTGCAAAACTGGTTTGTTCAATTTTTTTATGGTTAAATGGAATCCTCAGACTACCTTCAGTGGTGTTTTAGTCCGTAAGGCTGGATTTTAATGTTATTGTACTCATAATTCTGAGCCCGTACTGCCAGTTTGGCTTCAATTTCTCCTGGGTGCTTTTGTTAGGGTTTGCATATTGTCTTATTCCAGACCTTTCCTGCCATAGAACAACAGACCCATGTTAGATGCCCCAAAGAAGCTGCCCTGAAGGAAATTCTAATGGATAGATACCAATCTGAACCATCAGGGGGTGCCATTCACTGATAGTTCAGGCTAACAATGAACTTGTTTGCTGTTCTTATTATATCTTATGTTTTGCATGAAATAGGTTTGTTTATCGCATTTAGTTGTTGAAGTTGATACTTTGGGTATGTTGAAAGATGAATGGTTAGTTTTTTTATGTTTTATAGACCGCTTCCATGCCTTGGCCACTAATGTAGCCATTGATGTTCTTTTTTTCCAGTGAGTTCAAGTGGGAAAACTAGAACAGCACTTCCACCGATGTAGGCTACCCTGGTTCTGTGCTAATTTAGTGCCAACGTGCTGGGGTAAAACAAAAATATTATACCTTGCATTTCATTTTGTAAACTTTCCTCCTCGTTCCAGATTTTTTTTTTTCAAAAATCTAATATTTTGA
The DNA here is from genome assembly GCA_029692085.1 of Gymnothorax javanicus. NCBI lineage: Eukaryota > Metazoa > Chordata > Actinopteri > Anguilliformes > Muraenidae > Gymnothorax > Gymnothorax javanicus. The sequence continues at coordinate 43,311,013 of CM056211.1, read as the reverse complement.
TATTAATATCACAGCTGATTTTAATGTTTTTGTACATATAAAATGAGTACTGTCCTTATGCTGAGGTATTTGTCAACAATAATCAATCTAACCTCAAAATGATCCGGGTACTTTTTAGTTTGAAATGTTATGTCAAAGACGCACTCTTGCGTGCAGGCACACACAGTGTATCACAGTTCTGAGATCGCACACCTATTCATAGACATTTGCTCATTCAAATGTGATCTACATCTTGTGTATGGTTTACTTGTGTGTATGTCTCTGTATGTTGTCCGCGTGAGCTGTTGGAATGTCCTGTTAGAACACTGAAGCATTCACCTTCGATAGTTTAGTGTGTTCAAAGGTTTTACTGTGGATTTACATAAACGAGTAAGCTTTTAATTATATGTTGAGGCACTATGTGCTTTAAGATACACCAAAACGTGCTATATATCATATGACCAGGAAAAGCGCAAGGCCTGTCACAGTATTGTTAACTTGCATGCATGAAATAAAATTTATAAAAATGTAAAATTTGGCATGGTGGTGCATGCTATGTGACCTTTATACACTATGTGGAAAAAGTATTTAGACACATGCTAATCCAGCATGTCATTCAAAAATCTTGGGCATTAAAATGGAGTTGATCCTCCCCCACTCTTTTGGGAAGGCTTTCCATGGGATGTTGGAACACTGCTGCATTTCTTCCATTCATGACCCAAGGCATTAGGTGCGGTGGGGCAGTGATGTTCCGGGTGATTGGGTTGCGGTTAGAGTTCTGTGCCGGCCAGTCGAGTTCTTCAATAATGCAAAAAAATTGTGGTTGGACCTTGGATCAGAGTGTGGGCGTGCTGGAACTGAAAAGAACCTACCCCAAATCGCTGTACGCTCTTGGATGCATAGGATCATCATCAATGTAAGTAGTATAGTGTTCAGGGGAACTCGGAGGCCTTAGCCACAAAAAATAGAGATCAACCCAGAAGTGAGTTGAAAACTATGTCCACTTACTTTGCCTATGCAGTGAATTTTCTGGTTTTCTTTTTGACACTCATTCTGATTTATTGGCAGTGAACCAGCAGAATTTTGGGAAAGAGGGGTGCTAATGTTAAGTCAGAAATAAACTATGTTTCTACTCTGTCTTGACTGTGGGACTCATTATTATTATTATTTAATTCATTACTCAGTTCCCTGCGAGCTGAAAGTATGTATGGGCATCTGGTCACTTCCCGTGACCTGAGATGCCTAGACTATCGGATAAACATTTAACATTCAACCCTTTCATCTTTCATATTCAGCTTCAATAGGTATCCACGTTGAGCCAAACAGACACACTTTCTGAAGCAGATCTAATGAACTTAACATTTCTAAGGCCTCGAGACCTTTGCTAAGTCCCTTTGGCACCGTCCCCTGAGCTCCAATGACTACTGGTGTTATACTCACTTCACGACACTTCTTAATTCATCCAATTTCTCGTTCTAGGTCTTGGTAGTTTTCCACTTTCTCTTGTTCGCAAAATTTGCAGTGCTGTGAAAAAGTCTTTGCCCCCTTCCTGATTTCTAATTTTTTGCATATTTGACACACTTAAATGTTTCAGATCATCAAACAAATTTTAATATAAGACAAAGATAACTGGAGTAAAGACAAAATCCAGTTTTTAAATGATGATTTCATTTATTGAGGGAAAAAGCGATCCAAACCTACCTTATGCGAAAAAGTAATTGCCCCCTAAACCTAATAACTGGTTGTGCCACCCTCGACGAAACAACTGCAGTCAAGCCTTTGCAATAACTGGCAATGAGTCTTTCACATCATTGTGGAGGAATTTTGGCCCGCTCTTCTTTGCAGAATTCTTTTAATTCTGCCACATTGGAGGGTTTTTGAGCATGAATGGCCTGTTTTAGGTCATGCCACAGCATCTCAATTGAATTTAAGTCCGGACTTAGACAAGCCACTCCAAAACCTTTATTTTGTGTTTTTTTTTTGATACACCATTCAGAGGTGGACTCGCTGGTGTGTTTCGGATCATTGTCCTGCTGCATAACCCAAGTGCGCTTGAGCTTGAGGTCACAAACTGGTGGTCGGACATTCTCCTTCAGGATTTTCTGGTAGAGAGCAGAATTCATGGCTCCATCAATTACAGCAAATCGTCCAGGTCCTGAAGCAGCAAAGCAGCCCCAAACTATCACACTACCACCACAATGTTTGACTGTTGGTATGATGTTCTTTTTATGAAATGCTGGGCTAGTTTTACGCCAGATGTAACAGGACGCACACCTTCCAAAAAGTTCAACTTTTGTCTCGTCAATCCGTAGAATATTTTCCCAAAAGTCTAGGGGATCATCAAGATTTTTTTTTTGGCAAATGTGAGATGAGCCTTTTTGGTTTTTTTTTTTGGTCAGCAGTGGTTTTTCGCCTTGGAACTCTCCCATGGATGCCATTTTTGCCCAGTCTCTTTCTTATTGTTGAATCATGAACACTGACTTTAACTGAGGCAAGTGAGGCCTGCAGTTCTTTGAATGTTGTTCTGGGTTCTTTTGTGATCTCCTGGATGAGTCGTTGATGCGCTGTTTGAGTAATCTTGGTAGGCCGGTCACTCCTGGGAAGGTTCACCACTATTCCAAGTTTTCTCTGTTTGAGAATAATGGCTCTCATCGTGGTTCACTAGAGTCCCAAAGCCTTAATGGCTTTGTAACCCTTTCCAGATTGATAGATGTCAATGTCTTCGAAATCTTTTAGCCTACCTCACTTTGTCAGACAGGTTGTATTTAAGTGATATCTTGATTCAACAGGTCTGGCAGTAATCAGACCTGTGTGTGGCTAGTGAAATTGAACTAAAAAAAAATGTGGTTAATCACAGTTAATTCATGATTTAACAAGGGGGGGAAATAGGGCCAGGTAGGTTTGGATATCTTTTTTCCCTTAATAAATGAAATCTCCCCAAAAAGTGCAACCAAACTTGAAAAAGTTTGTCATGTTGTTGCATCGGTCTTTCAGACAAGACTGCATTATCCAGTTGTGTCAATGTCCACCATTTTGAATATTTCATGTACCATAGACTGCTCAGGGTCAAGCTGAGAGTGATGTCATGCCATTTTTTTCTGACTGAGCCCATTGATAATTGGGCTCAATTTTACATGACACCCAGGCATGATTGCTGCCAGCCCTCTTTAATTAAACATCACTTAAATGTAAACTGGCTATGTGAAGTAGGCCAGAAGCAGCACACGATGCCACGATCTAAAGAAATTGATGAACTGAATAGAAACAGAACAAAGCCATTTCTAAGGATCTGGTACACTACCGAACAATTGTGAGAACCATTATCTACAAATGGAGAAACTTGGAACAGTGGTGAACCAGGAGTGCCCAGTTTACCAAAATACCCTCAGGAGTGCATCTATGACTCAAGCAAAGTCACAAAAGAACCCAGACTACCATCTTAAGACCTGCAGGCCTTGGTTACCTCAGTTGAGGTCAGTGTGCATGATTCCGTAAAAAGACAGAGACAGGTCAAAAATGGCATCTGTTGCAGAGCTGCAAAAACCACTATTGACCAAAAAAAAAAAATGCAAAGGCTTGCTTCACATTGCCACTTTTTGGGATAATATTCTGTGGACTGATGGGTCAAAAGTAGAACTTTTCGGAAGACATGGGTCTCGTTTCATCTGGCATAAAGCTAACACAGCATTGCACAATAAGAACATCACACCAACGGTCAAACGCGGTGGTGGTAGTGTGATGATCTTAGACTGCTTAGCTGCTTCAGGACATGAGTGACTTGCCATGATTGATGGAATCATGAATTTTGCTACCAGAAAATCCTGAAGGAGAATGTTCAGCCATGAGTTCATGACCTAAAGCTCAAGCGCAGCTGGGTAATACAGCAGAACGATGATCCGAACCACACAAGCAAGTCCACTACTGAATGGCCTTAAAGAAACAAAATGAATGTTTTGGAGTGTCCTGGTCAGAGTCCCATCTTGAGTCCAGTTGAGAGATGCTGCTGCATGAACCAAACAGGCAGTTCATGCTTGAAACCCCTACTGTATGGTTTAATTAAAACAATTCTGCAAAGAGGAGTGGGCCTAAGCTCCTTTACAGTGATGTAAATGATTCCCTGCCAGTTGCTACAAACATTTATTTGCAGTTGTTGCTGCCAAGGGTGGCACAACCAATTATGTTTAGGGGGTAATTATTTTTTCAAATGGGTGGTATAGGTTTTGAATATCTGCTTACCATCAATAAATGAAATGATCACTGAACAGCTGTACTTTGTTCACTTGCATTGTCTTTGTCTGCTATTGAAATGGAACCGAATGAAACATTTAAGTATGACAAATAAGCAAAAATAGTGGAAATCGGGAAGTGGGAAATACTTCCTCAAAGCACTGTAGTTCGGTCGATAGAACTTAAAAAAACGTGACCATGCTAAGGGTGAACGTAAATATTTAGTGAGCTTCATAATGTTTGGGGTTTGTTTCTTTTTTTTTTACATTTACAATGTCCTTTTAAAATTTTTAGATCAAAGCATTTATAAGCCCTCACAGAAAACAGAATCCGAAGTTCTTGTTATTTAGCTGTTTTCTGAGATGTCCATCCAAAATACAAAGCGACCACATTTTTTTCACTCCATCAGCTCAGACCTCTGTGAAAAAAAGTTAGAAAAATATAACAGGAGGCTTTTCCTTAAGTAATTGAAGCAGTGTTTGGATTAATTTTCCACTTTCATAAAAAGTTCTAAGTTCACTGGAAATCTGGAGCACTTCCTATGCACAGTACATCATGTGATGGAACCCTTGTGAAAAAAACTTATGAAATCTAGAGCTGCGCTCAGAGAGCAAGTACCTCCGCCGATGTACTCAATGTTATTTTTGCCAGTATTAGCTAGCAACCCCTGTGTTTATGCAGTCCTGTAGTCTTCGCGCAAATATGTTTTTAATGTGTTTTTGACCTTTTGCATGCCCTTGACCTTGACCTTTGACCTCGACCTCCCAAAATCGATTCACCTCTTCCTTGAACAATACTTCATCATTCCAGCAAATTCGAGGAAAATCCATCCTTAACTCTTTGCGTAATCCTGTTTACAAACAAACCTACCAACAGACAAACGGTAAAGATCACATAACCTCCTCCTGCTTCGTTGGGCGGGGGTAATAAGTTCTTTTGTCAGGCCATTCACTTACTGGAGTTTTTTTTTTTTTTTTTTTGGCCTTGAAAAGGAGTTTTTAAAAAATAGAGTGCATTTAAAAGACCGTTTCATGTAATTTGTGCACCAGAACTCTCAAATGGGAGTCAGATTTTTTGTGCTAAAAAAGCCCTTGACATACCTGGGAAGAATATTACTTCATGGAAATGGCAGTCTATTTGCTGCGGAAGACATATTGCTCCCTGTACAAAGGCATTTTGGGTAAATTTTATGCACTTGCTTAGGAAATGCTAATAAGATGTGCGATCTTCTTGCCTTCATGCATTTTCGAATGAATATTGCAATTGGACAGTCTGGACTGGCACTTTCCAAACTTTGCACACATATAAGGCTTTTTACCAGTTTGACTTCTGAGGTTTTGAGATAAATGGTATTTTCTTTGAAAGCACTTCTGACGCTGCATCAATACTGCTGCCTTTATGCAGAGAAGTCGAGGATTATCAGTTTAAGTTTTTGCTTTCTATTCTTTTTGCTCCAAAACAAAAAAAAAATCTGTTTTTCACTTTTGTATTGGTGGGCAAATGCTACGGAAATATACTATGAATACACATTTAATTTTAATGATTGATGCTATCATTTGGTCCAATTGGGGGCACTGTTGCTGCATGGTGGAAGGCCCACCTCTGGAGCTCATATTCTGTTCTTGGTTCACTTGACAGGGAAAGCATACTGGAAACTGCAAAGCCAAATGTTTTATATTTTGTTGCCCCCCCCCAAAAAAAAAAAGGAGGGGTGCAGGTGTTGTAATTGACTTAGTTTGTTAATTTATCAGTTTGTTTGTTCATTTGCAAGATTACAAGAAAACCACTGCCTCAATTTATACCAAATTTGCCCCAAAGTTGGGCAGTGACCCACAATAGATCCCATTAAATTTTAGAATGAATTTGAACAATTGCCAATACAAAAAAAAAAATCTGATTAGGGTTTTCGCCAAAATTCTTACACTTCTGGGACTGCCGCATTTCCAGTGCGCAGCTTGTGTAGCAGCATGACACAACAATTCAGCTATACTTGAGAAACTGCAAATGACATATATGCTACAATCAAGCCAAGGAAAAGAACTGGATGTGTAAAGAATTAATACGGCTTCTACGTGCAGTATCGTATGGCCAAGTATCCTTAACCGTGCATGCTAACGCAACTTTTCCCCAGCTGCTGTGCAAGCCCGGAAGTGACTTAGCCACCAAACTATCCCATAAGGCATCAGAAATGGGGCTTGATTGCAACTTCAGGGTATTTTTTTGTATTGGTGTTCGCTAAAATCGGATCAAGGTCAAGGTCACTGAAAAGGTTAACATCATTTTTTGATCATAACTCTGTCAAAAATGGTCCGATTTACAAGAATCCAATGCCAAAGGTTTTCTTTTCCCATCTGTAAAATATAATCCTTTCCATTGCTACAGAGAAAGGTGCACAGTTCTAAAGATTGGTAGAGGTCAAAGTTCAGGGGGGTCAAAGTAATTAGAATTGCCTAATTGACACTATAACTAATATAGATAGCCACTTTGTTTCTATCAATCACTGGTAGGAACTCATATTTGGGAATCTCAAAGGTCGCATGACATTTGACCTTGAAAAGTCAAACCCAAGAGGATATGTACCCGAAAAGTGGATCAACTCATTGAACAGCTAAGATATGTGCGTATTGACTTTGTCACAAAAACAAACACATCTGTCTTCATTTTGTATGGTCTTGAGACATGATTCACGACCTTGCAGTTGAACCACTATCATATAATAAGACAAACAATACCTGGTTTCTGTGAGAACAGAAGCAGTATCTTAGAAAGACAATCAAAATTTTACCCATTTTGTGATCATAGTCTGTGCCTTTCAGTTGCATTAAAGAGACAATGAACAAACAGGGAAAAGTGCTGATGATGCACTGTACTTAAAAGCAAAATTCAGTGGGGTACAAATATTTGGGCACCCATGGTTTAAATGTCTGTTACAGTTAATCTCGAAGTGATTGAAAACAAACCTGAACACTAAATGTTACAAAGTTTAACATGACATCTTTCTGCAAATTTAAAAGCACGATTTCTTTTTATTTGAATTTTTCTGAGTTTTTAAATGATAAGAAAGGAAAAAGGGCCCTGTGAAAAAGTTTGGGAACCCTTTTGGATTATTCTTTGTTGCCTTTTAAGAAGTTGATTACTAAGGCCCAGACCCAGGTGAAGTCCAGGGAAGATCTGGAAGACCAAGGAAAATTTCAGATAGAATGGCCTGAGATCTGGTGAGAAATGCTCAGAAGAACCCACACATCACTGCAAAAGAGCTGCAAAAAAGAGTAGCAGACACAGGTCTAGTTGTTCACAGGACAACAATACAGCGTACCTTAAACAACAAAGACCTACATGGCAGAGTTGCAAGAAAGAAGCCTTTCCTACAACCTCAACACAAAATTAAGCGTCTGAAGTATACAAAAGAAAACCTTGAGAAACCTCAAGCCTATTGGAACAATGTGCTTTGGACTGATTTAAACCAAAATTTAACTTTTGGCCACAACCAAAGAAGGTATGTTTGGAGAAAAAAGGGTGATGCATTTGTAGGGAAGAACACGTTGCCAACTATTAAGCATGGAGGTGGATCCATTGTGCTTTGGGGTTGTGTAGCAGCTGGGGGCACAGGCAATATTGTGCGTGTGGAAGGAAGAATGGATTCCACCAAATATCAAGACATTCTAGAGATTAATGTTCAAAGCACAGTCCAAAAATGGGTCATTCCATGTCAAAACAGCCAATATTGAGGTGCCTTGTACATGACACCTCTCAAATTTTGCTCAAACTTTGTCCAAGAATACTTTATGGCACCAAACAAAAGAATCCCAAGTTTCGTGTCAATATCTCAGATGGTTTTCTTATGAAAATTTCTTGAAGTTTGGGTGCCACAACCCTTTTTGACTTATGTGAATTGGTAATTTTTTTTTTTTTTTTTGGTAGCATTTGGGAAGGACCGTAACTTCTCACGTAATAGAGATAGGAAGCTGAAATTTGACGTGCTGGTGTTTTCTGTCCCATATATCAGGATTCTCTAGCAAGAATCATCATGAGACATCAGAGGGGTGAGAGGAGAGCCCCCAAAATCCTAATTTTTTTAAGGCAGCAAGTGATTTTTCACTTTTTGGGGGTCCTTAGGACTCGGTTAAGTTAATGATACTGTAGGTATCTCCTTCATATTTGGGAACTTTCCCACCATCAAACTAAGTTTTAGGATAATAGTACCATTGGTGGGGGACTTGTGGGGGTCTGAAAACCACATCAGGCCAAAAAACAAAAAGACCCTTTCAGACCCTGGACTTCAGACCCCCAGGTGACCCTGTGGGCACTGGATGATGGTAATGGCATTTATACCAGGCAAATATACATATTTAAACATTCACTTCATGAAAATAAAAGTTTGATTATCAACCTCCTTCTATATGAACATGCTTTTTGAAAAAAGGCACTCTGAGACCCTTTTTCAGCTGAAATTTCTAAGTCCGGAAACTAGGTCAAACAGGATTACATAGAAAGAGTTGACCAAACTTTCTAAAATCAGTTATAATTACATTAATGCAGGTGTTTATCAATGAAAATCTGAGGTAAGCATCCAACATTATGCAAAAAGGGATTTAACCCCTTGTACAACATAACACTACCATGACCTAATGTAGTGGGAAACCAGGTTACAACATACTGTCAACATGGTCAAGGTTCATCACTCCATGCAAGATCAGGCATCCCATGTCATACTACCATGTGTCCTATGTTGTTTATGATTCCTACCAAATGAGAAATAGCTAAGGGTTAAAATATGGTCCCAAGTACGTATGAAGCAAGGATAGTGTCAATTTGCTGGAACCCATTCAGAATAAATTTGCAAGGATTCCAAGCGATGCAATACAATCAGTCAAGACGTGGTTTCAACACATACACAAAATAATTTATTGGGACACGTGGTTGTATTCTATTGTTACCAGGAAAAAGGAACACCATTGATTCAGAATCCTTCAGTTCTTTTGTCCTACAAATTGAGGAAGAAGCTACATGATTTTTTGATTGTTATATTCCGCAAGTTTGTACAGGCACGCAAAGCGTCCATGAATTTAAGGTGCGTCTATACAGCGGATAATATTCTGTAATGGCACCTTGCATGGAACCGATTCCTGGTCAGATGACCAAGAAGGAATGTTGTTGGCACATTTCATGAATCATCAACCCTGACCATGTTTTCAGCTGTAACTTGGTTTCCCACTACATTTAGTCATAGTTGTGTCATGGTGTAAAAGGGGTTAAAGTTAAAGTTCCTCAGGTTTTCATTGATGAACACCCGTATTAATGTATTTACAACTGATTTAAGACAGTTTGATCAACTTTTTCTAAGTAATCCTGTTTGACCTAATCTCCGGAGTTAGAAATTCTGCCGAAAAAGGGTCTCAGAATGCCTTTTTTCATAAAATGTGTTCATATAGAAGGAGGTTGATAATCAAAGTTTTTATTTCATGAAATGAATGTTTAAATATTTATATGTGTCTAGTATAAATGCCATTACCATCATATAGTGCCAACGGGGTCATCTGGGGGTCTGAAGTCCAGGGTCTGAAAGGGTCTTTTTGTCCCACAGTGGTTTTCAGACCCCCATAAGTCCCCCACCAATGGTACTATTATCCTAAAACTTAGTTTGGTGGTAGGAAAGTTCCCAAATATGAGGGAGAACCACATTTCCAACTGCAAAATTCACTGAACTGAATCTTAGGGACCCCCATAAAGTGAAAAATCATTTGCTGACTTAAAAAAATGTAGATTTTGGGGGCCCTCCTCTCGCCCCTCTGATGTCTCATGGTGATTCTGGCTGCAGAATCCTGATATATGGGCCAGAATGCTCCAGCACATGAAATTTTTGCTTCCTATCTCTATTACATGAGAAGTTATGGTCCTTCCAAAATGCTACAAATCGAAATGACCAATTCACATAAGTCAAAAAGGGGCGTGGCACCCAAATTTCGAGTAATTTTCACACAAAAACCGTCATATTGACACAAAACTTGGGATTCTTTTGTTTGATACCATAACGTATGTTTTCACAAAGTTTGAGCAAAATTTGAGAGGTGTCATGTACATGCATGGCTGAGTTGACATGGAATGACCCAAATTGAAGTTGAAGAGACGTTGGGTATTCCAGCAAGACAATGACCCGAAACATACCTCAAAATGCACCATGATGTACCTCCAGGACAGACGGATGAAGGTTTTGGAATGGTCATCACAGTCCCCAGACTTGAATATTATTGAAAATCTGTGGAGAGACCTCAAACATGCCGTGCATGCAAGAAGGTCGAAGAATATTTCTGAGCTTGAGGTGTTCTGTCAGGAAGAATGGGGAAAAATTCCAAAGACAAGAATTGAAAGACTCTTAGCTGGCTACAGGAAGCGTTTGCAAGCTGTTATAGCTGCCCGAGGAGAAGTTACAAAGTTATGGGAGTGTAAATGAAAGTTCTATCACGAGACATAGGATTCTCAAGCAATTGCACTTACCGAATCGCGCCTTCCGTCCTCATTATTTATATGCTTCTGACGTGTTCCTGTCTGCTGTTGCAGAGATTCGGCATCGCCCACCGCCTCCCCACCACCACCAACTTCTGACTCCGGCCTCTTCAGTATCTACTTCATCCGTATGACCCTTCTGTCCAACGGAGGATGGCTTCACCCCTGCCTGCTACCCAGGCAGATCAGTGCCCCACCTCGCTTGAGGGTCCTCGAGAACGGAGTCATCGCCAAATACTGAATTTATGTCTTGTCATTGCATTGTTAATAAATCTCCTTTTCTTAAATCCGAAGTCTTCGTGATTGAACTAGCTGACAACTTTTGCACAAGGCCTTTTTCCTTGTTTTATTATTTTGAAACTGTAAAAAGTGTAAAAAACCTCAGCATCCTTCCCCAAATCAAGAAAGCCAGTAAAAAAAGCTTTTCCAAATTTAGTGTAGTTATCCTGCTTTGGTAAACAGGATTAACATTGAATCTCAGAGTTAATCCAATATCCTTTGGTAAATTTTATGCATGCAATAAAGGTTGTCAGGAAATATTTCCCATTCCGCAGAAAAGGAGCACTTTCTTTGGACTTATCTCTGCTCGCTTGGTGGAGTGGCACGACACATTTTGATAAAAATATTAATAAAAATACAGCAAATATGATTATATATTCTCTTTGTATTTACAACCCCAATTCCAAAATAGTTGGGACAAAGTGTAAATTGTGAATAAAATCAAAACGCAATGACTTTCAAATCACACCAGCCAGTATTTTATTCACAATAGAACAGAGATACCATAGCAAATGTTGAAACTGAGAAATTTTACAATTTTATGCACAAAATAAGCTCATTTCAAATTTGATGGCTGCTACATGTCTCAAAAAAGTTGGGACAGGAGCCTGTTTACCATGGTGTAGCATCCCCTCTTCTTTTTAACACAGAGTGGAGGCTTCTGGGCATTGAGGAGACAAATTTACTCAGTTTAGCCATTGGAATTTGATCCCACTCTTGTTTAATACAGGCTTCCAGCTGCTGGAGAGTTTTTGGTCTCCTTTGACGGACTTTTTGTTTAATTATGCGCCAACGGTGAAAGATCAGGACTGCAGGCAGGCCAGTTCAGCACACGGACTCTTCTACTACAAAGCCATGCTGTTGTAATAGCTGCAGTATGTGATTATGCATTGTCCTGCTGAAATACACAAGGCCTTCCCTGGAATAGACGTCGTCTGGAGGGGAGCATATGTTGCTCTAAAACCTTTAAATACCTTTCAGCATTCGTGGTGCTTTTTAAAACATGCAAGTGTCCCACACCATATGCACTAATGCATCCCCATACCATCAGAGATGCTGGCTTTTGAACTGAACGCTGATTACAGGAGGGGTGGTCTTTCTCCTCTTTAGCCCGGAGGACACAATGCCCATGATTTCCAACAAGAATGTCAAATTTGGACTCGTCTGACCGCAGGGCACTTTGCCACTTTGCTACAGTCCATTTTAAATGAGCCTTGGCCCACAGAACACGGCGGCGATCATGCTCAACATTGGCTTCCTTTTTGCATGATAGAGTTTTAGGTGGCATCTGTGGATGGCACGCCGGACTGTGTTTACAGACAGTGGTTTCTTGAGGTATTCCTGGGCCCATTTAGTAATGTCAATGACAGAATCATGCCGGTGAGTGATGCAGTGGCGTCAGAGGGCCCAAAGATCACGGGCATCCTGTAAAGGTCTTCGGCCTTGTCCCTTACGCACAGAGATATTTCCAGTTTCTCTGAATCTTTTGATGATGTTATGCACTGTTGATGATGAGACCTTCAAAGCCTTTACAATTTGACATTGAAGAACATGGTTTTTAAAGAATTCCGCAATTTTTTTACACAAGCCTTCACAGGGTGGAGAGCCTCTGGCCATCTTTACTTCTGAGAGACTCAGCCTCTCTAAGACATCCCTTTTATAGCCAATCATGTTACACACCTGATGCCATTTAACTTAATTACTTGCTAAATGTTCTTTCAGCTGATTCTTTTATATATTAATAGCTTTTTCAGCTCTTTTTTTGCCTGTGTCCCAACTTTTTTTGAGACCTGTTGCAGCCAGAAAATTTGAAATAAGCTCATTTTGTGGATAAAAATGTAAAATGTCTCAGTTTCAAAATTTGAAATGTTATCTATGTTCATTTGTAAACAACATATTGGCTCATGTGACCTGAAAGTCATTGCAATTTGATTTCATTCACAATTTTCACTTTTCAGTTCCAACTATTTCGGAATTGGGGTTGTAAATTACTGACTCTGAAATTAGTGTTATGATGAAACAACCAGTCATGTCTGCTTGGTTGGTGTAGTCATGCTACTGCAGTTCAGAGCAACTTGTGGTTTGTTTTTGATTGAACAACTATTATTCTTGTCCCCTCAGGTATTGTGCTGAATGGGAAAAAAATCAGTCCATCAAACATCTGTCAGCGTTTTCCTCAGAATAAGTACTTTCTCTTTGTTTTTCCACCCTTTTATTGTCATGTCAATTGTTAGGCAAGTTTTTTGACACAAATGGCAAGAGGAGCTTCATTGTCACACGGACCTTTAAAAAGCAGAAAAGGTCCAAAATTTCATATGGGCCCTGAAAAGAACGGTAAATTACCTGTAAAGGATACACCTGTAGTCCTTGAGTGCCTCTGTGTGAAACTCATATCAACAAATTTGACAGGCATTCCCTCCCACAAAGCTTAATTCATACTCAATACTAATTGACTAATTGGGCTGTAATTTTACAAGCAATTTTTTCTTACAGCTGAGAGTCAGGAAAAGTCCATTTTTACCACAGCAACAGTTATTTTATTTTTTGTCTCTGATAGTATACAATTGTATTTTTCAGTATTCTTGATGTAATTTTCAAAAATGAGGTATAATTTTAATATTAAAACGTGTCATAATCCGGGCAAAGAACCAGATGAAGAGACAGAGTACAATCCAGTAATAGGGTTTATTGATTGTAATACAGTAATTACAGTGAGGGACAGAGCCCAGAGCAGAATGGCACAGTTCAGTTTAAATAGAGTGGGCTTGAGTATGGGGGCGTGTCCGCGCTCAGCCAGTGGCTTCCTGAGGTAGTAGTCAGGTGGAGAGCACTCTCACCCAAGCAAAACTGTCAGACAGTAGGATCGGAGAGTTTAGCAGGAATGCAGCTCCGATCCTGATGACCGCAGGAGGATTTGGAGGTGTTCCCAATAAACTGGGCAGAGAAACAAACTGAAGAGTGATTGACAGGAACATGGTCCCAATGGTCCCTGAAGACTGAGAGAAAGGCTTGGGAGCTTGTTCCAATTAGTAAGACTCGAAAGAGTACTTCCATATTCAACTATTATTAAAGATCATGCATCATTTCCTAAAACAATAAGCTCTATGCTAGGAAGGTACCGACTTGTTGCTTAAGGGCATAAAGCAAGTTAGTATCAACTTGCGCACTTAAAGTAAGGGGTATACATATGCCATATATACACATGGGAGGGAATGGGAAACACAAATGCTTAAAACCTGGTGGGGGTGGCACACAAGAGGTCAAACCAATCAAAGGACGCAATCTATCTAAAAGACACGTAAGCTTCTGGATGGGAGGAGACACGAAAGGGATTCACATGAGGGTGGTGACAAACATGTATTAATGTATTACTTCAAGAATACAAGGGCAATGGCAAATGGCAATATTTTTGTTTTGTCGATATTGTCTTGAACTGTGTTGTGTTTATGTATTTCTGCCAGATCACCATTGAAAAAGAGACTTTGGTCTCAACTGGTTTTATCTGGTTAAATAAAGGATTTGATTGACTGATTTTGTTTGAATTGTTCCTTGGCTAACTGTGCTTACTCTTGATCTAGGTAGGGCTCCAGTTGGCTGAGCTGTGGTAGATGGATCTGTTTGGCTCATCTTGTCTTCTTGGGTTCCAAAGTCCTTGATGAACTGAATAGCCTGTTCTTTTCAGGAATTCCTGTGTTCTTATGTTCTAGAGGAGTTGAATGGCCTATTTTCCTCTTCACGTGTTCTAATGCTCTACTGTTCAAGATTTACGGAATGGCCTGCTCTTCTCTTCACATATCCTGTGTTCTTTTGTTCTAAAATAGCTGCATGACCTTCCTTCTCTTCATGTGTTCTCATGCCATTCTGTTCAAAATGGGCTGAATGGCCACGTGTTCTCTCCACATATTCCTGTGTTCTTATGTTCTATAAAAGCTAGATGGCCTGTTCTTCCCTTCATGCGTTCAAATGCTCCTTCGTTCAAGATTGGCTGAATGGCCGGTTCTGCTCTTTACATGTTCTTATGTTCTAATGTTCTACAAAAGCTGGATTGCCTGTTCTTCTTCATGTGTTCTCATGCTTTACTGTTCAAGATCGGCTGAATAGCCAGGTTCTCTCCACCTATTGCTATGATCATTCCTATGATTTTAATTTATAATTTACAATATGCACTCTGCTCCCTCATCGCTGAAGCCACCTGACGCAGTTTACCATGCTGCTTTAAGGTTCATAACAGGAGATGGCTTCAGAACGCTTCACTGCAGTCTTTATTTGATGGTTGGTTGGTATTCGCTGGCCATGAGGAGGTTGCAGCATTGTTGTCTTTTTTTTTTATATACGAGGCATTGTATATATGACTTCTCTTTGAAAACACGTGGCCAACTTGTCCAGAAAAATTATAATGAAAATTAGGTTTCTTTACAGAAACAGATCCTGTTTTTCATCAGACAGTAGGAAGAGGATTATCCAGGCAGCAATTTTACCCATATTTGACTTTGGGGATGTCCTGTACATGCATGCCTCTAATAGTACCTTAAGACCTTTGGACGCAATTTATCATAGCACACTGCGCTCCATCACCGGTGATGGTTTTCAAACTCTTCACTGTGCATTATATAGTTCATTAGGGTGGTTTTCCCTTCACTATAGAAGGAAGCTACATTGTATTTTATTCATTTATAAAGAATTGCTAGGCAAACTTCTTTCGTATCTCACAAGACTTTTATCCATTAAAATCACTTCAGCATATCCGATGGCATGAGTGAATTATTTTAGATGCACCCAGAACAAATCTGGGCTGAACCAGTTTCAGTGCATTTTCACCTTGTATGTAGAATAATTGTCAGGATACGCTGAAGATAGATTGCCTTATCCCATTCAAGTCCTACAAGAAATTAGTTTTGGATATGATACTGAAAGAAGCCAGATCTTGCTTTTAGTTTTAATGTATGTCATTATTCTCTGTCTCATGTCCGTATATGTTTTTATTTATTATTATTTTTTATAATATTTTGAAAAAATGGTTTTGCCTTTTATCTGCACTTGCTGCATGTGAATTTTGTGTAATTTTTAACTGTTTTGTTGTCACTAAATTCCCATTGTAAATGTCTATTTTGTAATCAGGGCTCCCCTGCAAGAGAGGCTTCGGCCTCAGTGGGACTTCCCTGCAATAAAGATTAATAAATAAGTAAAATAAGCAAATTAATGAATTAAAATTGTTAGGTAAGCTGCCCGGATATATCGCCAGTTTGCTTAATTTTAAAAGTGGGGTGTACCATCTTCGTGCTTTTGATTATTGGGTTTTAGACATCCCGAGGGTTCATGCAAAACTGGGTAAAACTGCTTTTAGGTATTATGCCCCACAGGCATGGAATAGGCTTCAACAGTTGCTAAAATTGGGAAAACGTATTTCATTTGAATGTTTTGAATGTCTGTTATTGGATGCAATAAGGCTGGAATGTACATATGTACTGTAGTTCCTTTGGTTTTTTTTTTGTTTTTTTAAATTTATTTTTCTATGGCATGTTTTACTTTGGTTCACAACTGGGCTCTGTTGCAAAAGAGAGCTTGCTCTCAATCGGACTAGCTCCCAGTATTAATTGATTAATTAATTAAATAAATAAATAAATCTTATGTTCTAGAAAAACTGGATGGTCTGTTATTCTCTTCATGTGTTCTAACGCTATTTTGTTCAAGATCCGCAGAATGACCAGTTCTGTTCTTCACATGGTCTTATGTTCTCATGTTCTACAAAAGCTGGATTGCCTGTTCTTCTCCTCATTTGTTTTACTGCTGTTGTTCAAGATTGGCTGAGTGGCCTGTTCTTCTCCTCACAAATTATTTTGTTCTCACAGTCTACAAAAGCTGGATTGCCTGTTCTTCTCTGCATGTTCTGATGTTCTACTGCTGAAGATTGGCTGAATGATCTGTTTTTCTCCTCAGGTATTCCAATGCTCTTTTGTTCTAGAGGAAGTACATGGCCAGTTCTCCTCTCCACTACCACTGTCTGGCTTCCCTTTTATCACCATCTACACTTGCATTCCCAAATTATCAGGCGTCACCCATAAATTGAAACCATGCCCACAGGACTGCCACAGACCTGCATCGAAACTTTACTTTTATCAACTTGATCACCGACTGACTCACCATGCTGGCCATCTGCATGGTGCCAGCAGCCATACCACTATTCAATCTGCTCTAGCTGCGTGACTAAAGCTAAGCAGATGCGGGCTTGGTTAGTACTTAGATGGGAGACCACCTGGGAAAACCAAGTTGCTGCTGGAAGAGGTGTTGGTGGCCAGTCGGTTGCGATTGTCCCATGCCCCAGTACAGTGATGGGGACACTGTACTGAAGGAGATGCTGTCTTTTGGATGAGACGTTACACCGAGGTCCTGACTCACTGTGGTCATTAAAAATCCTATGATGCTTATCGACAAGAGTAGGGGCTTCCCCGGTGTCATGGCTAAAGTCCCAACCTGGCTCGTTCGACCTGCCACCTAATCATCCCCTGATCTAATTGGCTGTGGAAATTGCTCTCTCCCTCGCTCCCAACGGTCACTTGCTTGTATGTCTGGCCTCAGTCGGTAGGCCAGCGTTTGACTTTCAAATATTCGCACAAACTCCATGCGAGATCTTTGATTGACTCACAGTCGCAAGGGTGCCCCCCTTCCCCCTTTAGACAGACTTAAAAATAAATAAAAATAGCACAGTTCTGCATTCAACGGAAGTCCCGCCTCTCGGCTCGTGTTTATACGAGTATTCATCTGAGTGGCAGCAGAGTCTCTGGGCAATGAACAAGCCGGGAGGCGGGACTTCCGTTGAGTGCGCGAGCTTACTTGAAGCAGAACGGTGGTATTTTGTTATTTTTAGCGAAAAATAACCGCGTTTCTAGAGTTCTGAGGATACGAGTTGACAAAGCTGACTTGGATTATACTGGACGATGCGTTGGACGATGGTTTGAAAGTTTGTCAACGGACGTTTTGTGGAGTTTTCCCATTGCCACTGCGTGACCCCATTTGCTTCCAGCCAAAAAGGAATTTGGATAATTTTTCAAAACTCCCCAGTGGCCATAAAGTTGCGCCAGGTGAAGAACAACTTCGTCCGTTCAAGACATCTAATGGTGAGTAATTGATATACAAATTATAGTTTTTGGATGGAGTATCACTTTAATCTTGCTGATGCAATCATGCCCTTCGAGGTATAGCTAATGCCAATTACAGTGAAATAAGTTATGTAATTTGAGTATTATTTAATTTAGCCTTTACCATACCGGGGCATGCCACTGAAATAAACAAAATGCAGATATGGCCAAACATTATCCTGTTCAAAACCTAACAACCACTCCAAGAGTAAACGCAAGCAAGCCACAATCTAATTTTTAAGCTCATGTCAAATAACATTCACGAATGCCGTTGCTGGCCAGCTAACTCATATTCGATTGGTGGTTCTCGCCAAGAGCAGAAAACATGAATATTCATATATTCACTTAATTAGTGACGTAAGTGACGCTAAACGCTGGCTATACGACTGAGGCCAGACTGATAAGTCAGTGACCGTTGGGAGCGACCAGCTCTTTATCAGTATGGATTCCAGGCTAGGTTAAGTTAGCAAGTGAGGAACATCGTTTTCTGCCAGTCAGAGTCACCAAAACTTCTCCCATTGCTACGTGGCTTGGGAATGGGGATTAAACTAGGAACAGCGGCAGCCTGACTGCTGGCCGTTTATCGGACCATTCTGCATGATGCATACATTGTGCATGTTTCAGGAGTGGCGAACTTGCAACTCGGCAAGCACAAGAGCAATCGCTGTCAGCTAGCTAGCTGGTGAAGCTAGGGCAAAAACCGAATCACAACAATTAAGTATAAAAATGATGACAAACATTTCCCCTAACTAGCGTCAGCAGGGTGGGAAGACGGATAGCGTTTTATCTGGAGTAATGTCACACGCTATAGCACGCTTGGAAGGATAATGCTGCTTTAACTAGCTATGAAATAACATGTCTCAGGCTGAAGTGTCAGTTTGTTCTTTAGGGAAAAGAAGCTGCTGATCAATGGTGAAAGAGGTCGTAATAATGCGAGATGGCGTTGAAAGTGACAAATCAGGGCTGTAAGAGCTTCTCCAGTAGGCATCATAGCTAGCTAGCTGTACCTAAGCGATTGCTTTTTAGACTCACTAGCAAGCTAGCTAACGTCTCTGAAATCTGCAAGCACACTTGGGTTGCAGTTGCACAACACCGCCGCGAAGCCTCGGATAAGTTCATGCATATTACAGCTAGCTCAGTTAATAGAGTTGCGGCAAAAATCAAATCATATCACTTTAATGTGATGATCATTTACAAACATTTTCCTTAGTAAACGTTAGCTAGCATACTAGCTGCCGAGATGGCTACATCCAAAGCGTAACTTTGCCTAATGCGCGATGGCACACAATACATATCGGCCTAGCCATCATGATATTATCAGTAAGCCTCCGTGCGTACAAGCGCTACCCAGAAGCTGATTGGTTGGTATGCAAATAAGGAACATGGTTTCCGTTCGCGCCCCTAATGAGTGACGTCCTAGCGGAAGACCCACCTTGATGAGACGCTGACAGATTGCATTTTAATTTTCATTGTGTCCCAAAAAGAGCGTGGTGATATGTATTTGAAAATGCAATGGACTGGGAGGCGCTGTTTCCCTTACTGCATTTGAATATTGTCCCATGTATTGCAGGATAAGTCTTTGAAAATGAAATGTCAAATGTCGTCATCATTATTATATCATTATTATTTCCAAGTGATTAGAAAACAGCATTTTCATTATCATGTTGACCCTAAAAGAGCATGATGACATGTAAATGTAAATGCAATAGACTGGGAGAGCTGTTTATCTTATTGCATTTGAATATTGTCCTCAGTAGAGCAAGTTAAGTCTTTGCAAATTAAATGGTGAGTGCCGTTTTCAATATCATTTTCAAATAGTCAGAAAATAGCAATGCATTTTCATGTGGACCCTAAAAGAGCGTGTTGACATATAAATGCAATAGGCTGGGGGTGCTGTTTTGCTTATTGCATTTGAATATTGTCCACTGTATTGCGGCACATGACTTTGCAAATGAAATGTTAAACAGCTTTTCATTATCATTTGAATATAGTCATAGATTTCCCATATGTGTATGTGAAAATGAAAGTGATAATTGGATTCATGCATTTTCAATTTAATATTGTCTCAAATAACTCATTCATAAGTGGAAAATTATAATGCAATAGTGGGATTACATTTTCATTTGAATATTTTCCACTATGGGGTTCCATAGTAAACCATTGGTCTTTTTGTTGTTTGATAAATTGTTTTTTCATTCACAGTGCCCTCTGCTGCTTTCGCAATTATTAGATTTGCTTTTATGCTCTCAGCTCTCTCATTTGTGCTTCTTGATTTTTGCTTGCAATTCTGTCACAAACCTCTCGGTGGGCAGGATTTTTTGTGTGGTCTGACCTCATTGGCTAGTGGGATTTTGGGGCTCAGAGCCTGGAGTAATGAATCCAACCATAGAATGTAGCCACGAGTCTCACTTCGGACTCCACTCACAAGTGAATCACACCAGCTACGATGGAAATATTTCAATGGCTGATGAAGGGAATCAGTGTGTGTCCTTGATTCGTTACCGTGGCCTACTCTAAAAAAAATCTGATGGTGAGTAACACATCGTCTTTAGCTGCTGTTGTAGCCAAGCAGCTCGGGAAGATTGTAACAGAATGTGGGCTACTGTCCTGCAATTTACTGAGCTGGGGTATGTTTCCCAAAGGCGTAGCTAGTTGCTAACTCTTTTAACTACTTCCACAGTCTGGTTCAAACTAAGCTTTTGGGAACTGTACCCCTGAACTGTTACTGTAAATGTACGTTAGTTTGCTTTAATGCTTTTGCATACGTGAATACGCAAATAATATATAATCAATAATATACAATCGCCTAACGAAAAGTGTTCCCCACTTCCATATACGTTTCCATTGAAGGACCGTGCTCTGTCGCATGCAGAATTTAATTAGTTGTACCTGGACCTCATTTTCATTGTCCAGGTGGATAGGCCTACATGTTGAAGATAAAGGCCCGCAGAATTTTCCCGAGATTAAATTTAACATAACATAACAAAACATAACATGAATGGCGAGAACAGGCCGTTCAGCCCAACTAGGCTTGCCAGTTTCTTTGTACCATCGTGAATATATCACTTCAGATACTCAATGACTGAATGGTATCTAGCTTTAAGTCAAGTCTGCTCTTGAAAACTCCCAAGGTCTCTGCCTCAACAATATGGTCAGGCAAGCTGTTCCACACCGAAATTACTCTTTGGGTGAAGAAATATTTCCGAATATCAGTGCTAAATTTACCTTTAGTCAGCTTCCATTTGTGACCCCGAGTTCTGCTAACAACACTTGGTCGAAGGAATCCTACATAATTCACTTTGTTAATCCCTTTAACATATTTAAAGACCTCAATCAAATCACCCCTTAGTCTCCTTTTCCTAAGACTAAAGAGATTAAGGATCTTCAGCCTTTTCTCATAGCTTTCATCTTTAATACCCGGAATTAGCTTTGTGGCTCTTCTCTGAACTTTCTCCAAAGCCTCTATGTCTTTCTTAAAGTATGGTCCCCAGAACTGTACACAATACTCTAGATGTGGTCTGACGAATGTGTTGTACAAAAGAAGCATCACCTCCTTGGATTTGAACTCAATACTTTTGGCAATGTATCCCAGCATCCGATTGGCTTTTTTAACAGCTACGGCACAATGGCTAGAGCCTGTGAGGGTTTGGTCAACAATCACTCCCAGATCTTTCTCTTGTGGAGCACATTCCAGTTTAAAACCTCCCATGAAGTAATCCCGTCTAATGTTTTTATTACCTACATGTACTACTTTACATTTTGCTACATTAAATTTCATTTGCCACATTTCTGCCCAATTCTGAATTCTATCCAAATCATCCTGAATCACTTTAGTGGACTCTAAACTATTTGCCAAGCCCCCCAATTTAGTATCATCTGCAAATTTCACTAATCTGCTCTCAATATTCCTATCAAGGTCATTAATGTAGATGAGGAACAGCAGGGGTCCCAACACCGATCCCTGGGGGACGCCACTCCCCACCCTACCTAGCTCAGATGATATACCACTGACCACCACTCTTTGTGTTCTGTCCTGCAACCAGCTATGAATCCACTTCAGAATACCACCTGTAACTCCAATGGAGCTCATTTTAAAAATTAGTCTCTTATGCGGTACTGTGTCAAATGCTTTCTGAAAATCCAAATATATGATGTCATAAGCCCTGCTCTGGTCATAAGTCTTGGTGGCCTCTTCAAAAAATTCCAGAAGGTTTGTCAGGCATGACCTTCCTTCTTTAAACCATGTTGGGTATCCCTCAAGATATTGTTACGTTCAAGAAATAAGTCCAGCTCATCTTTTATGATAGATTCCAATATTTTGCACGCAATGCAAGTTAAACTGACTGGCCTGTAATTACCTGGCTCAGTACGGTCCCCTTTTTATATATTGGTATTATATTGCCCTGTTTCCAATCATTTGGTATTTCTCCAGTTTCTAAAGACCGCTAAAGATGGCAGATAGCGGCTTAAAGATGATCTCACTAACTTCCCTGAGCACTCTAGGAAATAAGCCATCAGGACCCGCCGCCTTATCTGCCTTTAGTTGATGCAACTTGTCTATCTGACGTTATCCCTAACCTCAATTTCCGCTAACTAATCTTGAGCATTGGACAAGCCCTCTGGCGAATAAAGACCCGCTCTAAGGTAAAATTCTCAACAAAGTAACCGTTTAAGGTGTCCGCAATATCCTTATTATCATATAACAGCGATCCATTTTTATTCTTTATGCACTTAACCTGCTCTTTGACTTTCCTTTTTCTGCTACAGTACTGAAAGAAGCGCTTAGGGTTAGTTTTTTGCCCCTCTGCAATTTGTCTTTCATACAGTCTTCTAGCATTCCTCAGCTCTTTTTTTGACCACAGCCCGCATTTTACAGAATTCGCCTTAGTAATCTCATTGTTATCCTCTATGTACATCTTATAAAGATTCCTCTTTTCCCTCAAACTCCTACGAATAGCTGCTGTCATCCACTGAGGATTCTGCTTTTTCAGCTTACTTTTGGACACCTTTGGAATGAATTTACATTGTGAATCAAGTAAAACCCCCTTAAATCTTTCCCACATCTCATTTACAGACTCACAGTCCAGGAGTGTCTCCCATTTTGTTTCACTTAGATATGACCGCATCCTGTCAAAGTTTGCTCGCCTAAAATTAAAATTAAATTTAGTAAAATATAAAGTACAGGTGAGGCACATGCTGTAGATAAATTGTGCATATAAATGTTATTGGCTTGATCGCATGCCCTTCAAATTGTTCCATCAACCACGCATCCGCTGTGTTTAAATAGTGCTGCACACTGCAGACACCCTTAATAGGACACCCTATCTCATTTTTAGAAAGTCTTACAGGTACCATCTACATATGTCTGTCTTTGCCCATGTGACCTTATACGCCCTGATGAAGACCGTGTAGGTCAAAACATGTCGGCTTTTTAATTGTTTCAGCCATATTTTAATAAAAACTTTTTATTCTAAGGCTTCGTTTTGACCTTACTATTTTTCATGAGTGCCCGGAAGACCTACAATTTTTGGCTGTTCTCTCATATCACTTTTCCAAGAGCATCAGATTCATTTTTTCAACTAAAATATTTTTTCATCCCATGAGCGCCTAATATCTTCTCTTTTAACGCATCCAAAAAGTTTTGTTCGATAATTTTGACACAAATCTGGTTCCATAGCGCTGACATCATACTCACGCTGGTTCATGCGTGATGAAGGTGATACCAAGACCTTATGACGCGCTGCATGAATGAGGCATGATTGAAATTAATTTTTCATTACCGCTAACCAGACTGCATCCGCTGATTTTATTCAGCCCAGTTGCAAGCCAAAGGTGAAACTGACGTAAAAATGAGGCTGTGATGCAGGGTATACTTTTCCTTTAAATTTGGGAAAATGGAAAATCAGTTTTGTCAATCCCTGCTCATGGCAATGCTCAATGCCAATATGCAGTTACAGACTGACTGGCCAAATGATTGAGGAGAAAAACTGCTTCAGAGAGAGGGACAGAAGGATAGACAGTTTTCCTTTCTTAATAGCCGGATGTTTGAGATGGGCATAATTTCAGCTTCAGCTGTGGGTTGGGGTTTAGTGTACGGCAGCCTGTAAAGATGTAGGGAACATGTCGCCCCCATACATTATGCTGCTTTTCAGATGAGAAAGCTCTGAAGCACTGAAGGGGCAGAATGTGTCTCAGTACTTTTCCGACAAAGTGACTAAGGTCTGCTTCACTGCTTGTAATTGAGGAAACATCAAGATGAGCACGTTAAGTTGTGAGACAGCTTCCTTTCCCTGGAGTCCCATATAAAATTTTCCATGAGCACTCCAATTAATCTGGGTCTGGAACCTTAATTAGCTCATGAAAACAATGCAAGATACATTTTCTGGCTATCCAGTAATAATACAGTAATGCAATAAAACTCGGAAACATTCCAAATGCAATAATCCCCACTTTGATATGCAGCCAATTGCAGCGTAGGAGGAAAAAAAGATGTGTGAATACTGTACATTAATAGACAAAATTCAAGCATAATGCTACATGCAATATTCCCATTCCCAGTCCCATCAACTCTAAATTAGATTTTTCCTTTACATCGCATCTATTAATATTCAGTTTGGTCCAGAAATGACTAAGTAAGAGGCTGGTTGGGTTTTGTGCAACAAGCTAAATATACGGTAAAAAGTTGCATATGCGAATAAGTCCTCTAAAGACATCATTCATCATTAAGCCGAGCACCTCACCCAACTGTCTTTGCATGGTTTAGGAATACCATGGTTCCTCTCATGAAATCTACATTAAGTATATTGCATATTTTAAACTAGTTGTATCAATACCAGTAACAGTAAATTGTTCTGTGAGTGAATAAAACATTTCAATTAAAATATTTGTTTACAAAATACATAATAGGAAACTAATATCAGTTTTTGGTTTTTTATTTTTTGCAATAATGCAGTACTGTGACCCCAATTTTTATTACCTCCGCTAAGGAGGTTATGTTTTTTGTTTGGTTTGTGTATCTATTTGTCTGTTTGTCCATAAAATTAAAGAAAAACTACTGGCTCGATTTTCATAAACTTGGTGAAAGGATGTAGCATGGGCCAGAACCCATTCAATGTTGGAATGGATCTACAGTATATAAAATGGCGGTTGCACAAATTATTTTTTACTTAACTTCTTGCGATGGGGCATTTGGCCTTGGCAGAATAAATGCTATACATCTTAAAATCCAGTAGATTGCTGTGACGTTCAATAGAAACAAAAAACAGCCAACAGCAGAAACATGACAGTTGCTCTTGCAGGTTTGCATATAATAGAAGAGTGGACTATTGGCCCTGCTAGATGTCTGCGATCTCTGAGTGCCACACTAATTAAACCAAGAGTGAAATGCCATCACCAAAGTATGCTAAAGAAGGAGCCTCAAAGAGTGTGTACTGTGTGAGTCTATACCAGCATGTGTGTTTGTGTACAGGTTGTGCTTCGCACACTGATGATGTGCACGGAGGACAGGAAGTTGAGGACTGGATTCAGGGGCAAGGATGGACTTGGTTGTATTTATTATGCCTACTGCGCAGCAGAAAGGCACACAAGAAGCAATACAAAACAAAATAGGAAACGAGGCTCCTGAATTGCACTATTAGTAATACAGGGTCTGGACTTCACCTACAGTAACGGAAAGAAAATATGAAACGAGGTTCCTCCAATAATAATGATAAAGTGCTGATATAAACAATAAACAGCAGTAAATTCAAGAGTAAGAATAAATACACGCGATACGCGGGGAATAGGTCTATACAAGACTAGAGATACAACGCAGGCATGTGGCTACGAGACTTCACAAAGACTGTGTGAATCTCGGTCTTAAACAGCACAATGCTACCGCCTAGAGCAGGGGTCCCCAGTCTTTCTCAGACAGGGCCAGTGTGGGTGCAGGCTTTCATTGCAGCCAAGCAATTACGCACCTGATACTACTAATCAAGTCCTGGACTCTTTGCTTGTTAACTTGATTAGCAGCATCAGGTGTGTAGCTGCTTGGTTGTAGTGAAAGCCTGCACCCACACCAGCCCTTTCTGGGAAAGATTGGGGACCCCTGGCCTAGTGGAAAAGACAAACAGGTGCCGGTAATGATTATGGAGCTGAGAATGCGGTCCAGGACTTAGACCGGTGGGCTTGATGGCTGGAGGCGTGACCTTACAGTTTGATGTATCCCTGAAAGTTTTCACGTTTATTATTTGCAGCCCAATTTCAAAAAAATTCAAGAGCCGATGTTTCACCAAGTGAAAAGAAAAGGATATTTCCCATAGATAATAAGTGTGCAGCATGGCTCCCAATGGGGAATGGTAAGCTCTGTTCTGTCCTCCTCTCCCCCACATACACACACATATGCACACACACACACACATACATACACACATTTGCCTCTTCTCTCTCACACATCTCTCTGCGTTCCCTCGCTGTCTTGATCTCACTGTACCCCTCTCTACAGTCTGACCTTGTGCAATCAGACTGGAGTTGTATTTTGCTCTCATTCTCTCTATCTTTATCCCTCGGAGTGAATCGCAACCAGCAGCAATTTGAACACAAACCTGATTGTTTGATGACCTTGCCGACTCGGTCAAGAAATGAGAGCTTTCCCTGCGCCTGGCCAGTGGGTGACATCTACATAAATCTCAAACCATTGCTCCAAATATAGGCTATCTGTTGAACGTCACTACACTATTTTTGTGCATATGGTATTGTGCTGCCCTGGGCTGTGAATCTTCAGGCACCTGGGGAGTCAAGGCTCTGTGCTTCATGGACAGCGCAATCTCATTTTAATTAACATCCTCCATAAATGTGATGGCGCACTGTCAACACCTTAAACTGTGATTTTTCACTTGAATTTCCCCTTTAGTAGGTTCAAGGTTAGAAAAAGCATTTTGTTTCTAATTGAAGGGCAATGTCACATACATATTGTTGCAGCACTTAATTGAAGCAACATCACACTTATATTAAAGGAATAGTCACACCCGGGACACCACGTTTTTATGGTTGCAGCAATCCAGCAAAAGAAAAAACAAAAAAACAAACAAGATCTTGTGCATAATTTTACAGACATTTCCCATAAACTCAGCGGGAGATATTTAGGAAGCCCACATATGGAATCAGCAGAATTGATGAGGTTTAATAACATTATTTTTGGCAGCATTATTAATAATGTATGTGATTTAATCATGAATTTGCAATAAACAAATTACATTTCGCTGGGGAAAGTGGTGATATTTTGTTAATTTTGTGGACACATTCAGTGTTGCCCTCAATAAATACATTGCTCTGCATAATTTTTTGCTGAATAAAATCCAATACTTGTTTCTTTCTCATTTTGGGGTGCTGATTCTAAAAATAGTGGCTGTTTTAGTCAAGCACAACACATTTTCTAACAATGTATGATGTGCATTTCATTGCAATGTCACTTTCAATAACCACTTGTAAGGGTGAAAGGTCTTGTATCATTCCTCAGTCACCAGAAAAACTGCCATAAAGACATGATTTCCATCTTCCACTGAGCCAGGTGAGAGCTATTTGTTTAATTTTCAGATGATTTTCACATGTATGAATGAAAGATATTATTTTATGCCTAATCCTGATTTCAGGCTTAGTAACATGGGCACTGGCAGAAGAAGACGCAAACATGGTCCAGATCTTTTCTGCTACATCTGTGGGTGTTTCGCTACATCCAAACAGTATTTGTTGCTGTTTTGATAGCTGAATAAAAGCCAATATATATGATATAATAAAGAAAATCTTATTGTGACACAATCTGTACGTGATGGAAACTTTTTACTTGCATTTTTAAACTCAGCATCTTCCAATTATTTACAATGTACCCTTTTTGGGAAATCAGAAATTGTTTTTCAACATGCAGGGTGGTGATATCACAATCCACACTTGGGCAGTGGCAACCTGAATTTGTTAGAAACTGCACATAGCTGTTTTCACGTAGCTGTTGGAATATTACTATTGCAGTGGATGGAAGAATAAAGGAAACAACCAAAATAAATAATTGAGGAGTCGAGCCCTGGAGAAAGATATCCTGAATAAATAATACACGATGCTGTGTCACATTGGAGAGAAACACGACAGCGGCCATTATAACGCACCCCCCGGCAATAACAAACGGTACATTAGTGCCAATGACTCATACACAGCAGGCTACTCATGGAAACATACGAGCATGCATTAAAACGGCAATCATTTTTCATGTTCCCTGTTGAAGTGAAAAGACTGTACTGGATATTTTTGCCAGTTAGACTGCTCCAAGCTAACGGAGCAGAACTACGACCACTTTTTCTTCCAGAATTTGTGACTCATGTGTATGTGATATAATTACCTCACATTATAGTGGAAAATCAATAATTCAGAGGCAATGACCACAGCTTTGATTAAAGATAGATCTACCCCCTTGATCTCTTGTTGACAGCTCACACATCCTCTATGCTGTTACGAGTCACTAATTATAAAATGTACATCCTTCAGTGTCAGTGTTATGATCTGTGATTTCTGCCTCTTCTGGTTTATATTAATTTCCTCTTGTCTTGTTTTGTTTATGCTTTCAGTATCATCTACCAGTTTATGCACATCATTTTTCCCCTGTGATGTCTTGCGTTTCTATGTTCTTTACTAGTGCACGCCCCTATCTGCGAGCTGTCACATTTCGGGTGATTTTGGAAGTTTCTGGTGTTTCACAGGTTCCTTCATGCCTCGTTTACTCACTTCAACACTGATTACTAATTAAGTACTACTCTCACTAACACTGTATGTTTTGTCTAGTTTATCTGCTAACCCTCACTAATATACTAATCCTGTAAATAACTAACATACTAACTTGCACTATTTGGGTAAAAGTATTGCTGCACTAACTACTAACACTACTAATTGAATCTCTTGCTTTCAACACCAATCTGTAACTCTGCCCTCTTTTTGCTACCCTGGTCCTTTCCTGAGTTTCTGCAGAAACCTTGCAACTATCTCTTCTACTAGTCTGTTTCTTCCATCTCTCCCCACTTAGACACTTCTTGAATGGAGCCGTTGTTGTTTAAGGATGTTGTGTGAAAACTAGTCTTTGTCATTGTTTCCCATTTTTGTATTGTGTTTTCCCCTCTCAGTTAATGTTTAGATTATTCCTCACACCTGTTGCCTCGCCTAGTTTGTTACCTCCCTTGAGTATATATAGTCCCTCACTTCTGCTTAGCTTTGTCAGACTGTTGATTTAACTTTTCTCTGTGCCGAGCCCCATGTACGCCAGTGATCTGCTTGTGATTCTGTGACATCCTTTTTGCCCAATTCCGATTTCTGTTTGTGCCTACCTGGGTTTATTTGCTCTCAGATTACAACCCATTTTCTGCCTGACCACGATTTCTGTGGACTGATGCCCTGGTTTTTGATTTCGGATTTCAAACGCTCTACTCTCCTACTGCCTAACGATTTGGTACTGTCACCTGTGCTTTTTGGTTTTGAACCCCTGCCTGTCTTTGGACTCTGTTTTTTGGATTGCCCTACTGTACCGTCACTGTGTTTACCTGGCTTTGGATTCGGATAGAATAAAGACCACGATTTTTGCATTTTGGACTACTTGCAGTTGGTTCCTTTCCTCGGACATAACAGTCAGGGGATCCCTCAGCCATGTTCTGAACACAGCACCAAACGTCCACTGCAATTTTGGTTTGTCACCCCGTGTTGACCAGTCAGCATAACCAAGGAAAATCTGCACAACATGGAGGATACTCACATTGCCTTTCGTCACATGACCTCCACACTTCCTCAGTGCCATCTGGCATGACCCGAAGCCATGTCTCAAACTTGCTTACTTACTTACGTGCTTTTGGACATTGAGTCCACTGAATGTTTAAGTTATTAACTATACAAGTACTTACAATATCAGAATAATGTATATATTTTCATGTTAGATCAACGAATCATTCTTCGCACACTGTAAGATTTTTCCTCCGTGCTATTATTGAGCTGTGGGATTATTCTAAAGCTGTATACTAAGGAACAGCAACAAAAATCAACCAAGGAGACTTATTCTACAGCCATGTGCAAGAAGGCAGCAATGAAAGGTCAAGCCTGTGTTACTGTCGAGAAACAGGAAATGGAAAACAGATGGTTGCCAAGGGTAACAGATCCTTTACTGTGTCTGGGGCAAGAGCAATGTCGATCCACAGAAAAGGGCAGCTCAACAATTCCATAATAATATGCAGATACAATCAATCTATATTTCCATGCAGTTTAGAGGAAAAAGAAGTGACGGTTCCGGCACCACTGTGAGTGTAACACACACTTTGTGTAAAACAATACAGTAATCCCAGGAGTGATAAAACAGACAATAAACTTGAAAGAACTTGGGGCATAAGCCCATTTTTCACTCATTCACCTCTCTATCAAAATTTCTTCTTTTTACATCCATTTCTCCACTCTCTTCACTCCCTTAGCCTCATGCGTGGAACTTACACAGCCTGTGCATCTTCTACAGAGGCCGGGTTAATCACAATAACCAGATCTTACAGGCCTCATGGCAGCCAAGTCTTTGACTGTTATAGCAATATGGAGACAAGCACACACACACCGCTGGGAAAGCTGATGACTAGAATATCAAATAAACTTTTTCTAAGATGATTCTTGCAGCTAGTGGAAAGAGTGCCTTTTAACGAACCTGGCCAGTTTGTACCACACCGTGATCTCATAGCATATAAGAATGAGATGGGAGGAAATGGAATGGTAACTTATCCATTGGTCAGAGATGGAGAGAGAGTACATTTTTTACTCCTGGATAAGTGAAGCTTAGGAAGGAGTGTTGTGATGAGACTCGACCGTCACTCACTAATCAATCGATCAACTTGCCGTTAGCACAACCACAGCCGGTAAGATTCACAAACAGCTTATCCAGGAGTTAACGTAAGTGTCACTTTGATTGTTGTATCGTGATGCCCAAAGCCTTTGTATTGAACTCTATGGGGATACCTACGACCTCCAAAAGTCATGCAAAAGAACTCCTCGCAGCTATGACTGGCTTGCCAGGAGGGATGGTAACAGCGCAATACACTTCATAACTACCTGTTATATAATGTATTGTGCTAAAATCTATGGCCTCAAGTACAGGACTGCTCATGACCTCTCTCGGGCCCTGTCATGTTCCTTACTCTAAATTCTCGAGCAGGTCACTGCACATCTGCACTGTGCTTGTATTGGCAGCTCTGATGTCATTTGAAGACCTGACCTCAGCTCTAATCATCACATGAGAGAGCTGAAGCGGAGAGGAACAAATATCAGTGTGTGAGAGAGAGAGAGGGGGGGAGAGAGAGGGAGGAAGAGAGAGAGTGGGAGAGAATAAGGGAGAGAAAGGGTGAGGGAGAGCATGAAATAGAAATCGAAACAGTGGTGGAGGGAGAGAAAAAACAAAGGGAGAGAGAAGAAGAACACTGGAGAGGGGGGAGAGACCGTCTGAGACAGAGAGAAGTCATGCTATTGTTTGTAAACTGGACCATTATCTATGATTTAACACGAACACTTTGAAAATTACATCAAACCAATTACAGCAGGACCAGAACAGGGCCACAATAATTGATGGCAGTAATTACAGCGCAGGATGAGAGTAGGGGGAGACTGTTGAGCAAAACATTGGGATGACTGGCAGGGGGAAAAACAAAGCAGAGAGAAAGAAATGAGCATTTAAAGCATTTAGCTGAGACTCTAATCTCTGGCCCATTACCAAACCTGTATTTCAGGAGATACACAGTACATTTACGCAGATGGATATGTACAGAAGCGTTTCAGGATAGGCATCTGGTTTACAAAGGACCAAGTGCAGTGTCCTCGCCTGAGAATTGAACCGGCAATCTCCCACTTACCAGCATTGTCGGGACTGCATTCAAATATGCCAGTTGTTGAATAAGAGGTAAATTAGCATAATGGAAAGCCAAGCTGTTAAAAAATATGATTTTTAACTCTTCACAACGCGTCAAGAATACGCAAACAACATGTTGTTAATGTGAAAAATCGCATATTTTTGAAATGCTTGGCTTTCCATAATGCTACTGCTTGTAGTGCTACGGGACTGGCCTACTTGAGTGCAGCGCAGCCTGGGTTAGAGGGTGGCGGGGCTTCAATGAGAAGTCAATCTCAATTCTTTGGTCAATACAGGGAAGCAAGATGATTGCTTAAGTCTGTATAGTGGCCTTCCCATTTATTTTGTTACACTAAACCTCACTCTCCAATGACTTCAACGCAAATAGAGTAAATATGTATTTGTTGAAAACACTTTTTCTGCAAATATTTAAAACAAAATACTTTCATTCAATTATGACATTTGAGTAAAACGTATATTCCAAAGTGCATTGGGACCTAAATATTGAAACTGTTTAAAGCTACAGTTGGTAACTTTGGAAGAAAAAAGCGAGACAGAGAGATTCTGATCATAAATACTACCACTCCTCCCTCTCTGCCTCCGTTCCTACAGCCCCTCCTACCTTTACCTAGCCCCTCCCTCCAAACAAGGCTCATGCTTGAGTTCAGTATACTGGCAGTAACCAGAAACACAAAAGCAGAAATATGTCTGATTCCAAAGTAAAAAAAAACACTAGTAATCACAAAAAGTGAACAATAAGCATTTACATGTTACAGATGCATACCACACTCTCACTGTCATTGTAATTGTGCTTGAGAATCTAAAGATGTTTGACAAACAAAATTGAATATCAGCCAAGTAGTAAGCAAACTAATGTTACCTAGACGATGTTAGCATCAGCTTACAAACTTAGTAACTGTCTGTACATATTGCAAAACCTAGCAAGTGACAAAAAACTTTTATTTTTTGCTTTATTAGAGAGTACAAGATGAGAGCCTTGGCTCCAGCAATGACAATACTCCAGGTCCAACAATAGGAGGGAGGATGAGCACAGGAGGTCCTTCACAAAAAGAGACATTTTACGTCGTCATTTATGTGCAGAAGATGACGTCTCTTAACTTCATGATTCCATATACAACAGTGCAATCAAAAATAATTTTGATGGTCATTCTACAAATTAGCCTTAGCAACCGTGATAACCAAGAAACGTAAACTGCGACAGGATTCCGTCATTAAACATTCAACAGAAAGGATACCAAAAGCTTTGATACCGCCAACGGACCGTTACTATTGTAAAAACACTTTTCTGTCGTTCTAGACGCACAATCACTGACTGGATCCAACTGCTTTTGCCAAACGCTGTCAAACAGCAACTAAGAAATTTTTTCCCTCCATTTTTCCCTCTCATCTGCCAAGGCCAGTTTGTCAGAATTTGCACCAAAACTGGTGATTGTATTGTCCTGTCAGATAGAGAAATGACATTGGGCAACCACATACATTTTACCCAGCAATCATCATCGCAATGCTGTACATTTGAAAAATACCAAGGAAAATGAGAATTTTTTTTGTGTAACTAAATAATTTTTTGTAGTTTATTTTATAATAACCATATGATTTTATAATAGACTGTTAGAAAATGTTTTAGAAAAAGACCCACGACAGAAATCAACTTGCTGTTTGAGAGTATATATTACGGTGGCCCTGAACTGCAAACCACAACAGCAAATAACTAAACATAACAGCAAATTAAAAAACACAACAGCAAATAACTAAACACAACAACAAATTAAAAAAACACAATAGCAAATAACTAAACATAACAGCAAATTAAAAAACACAACAGCAAATAACTAAACACAACAACAAATTTAAAAACACAACAGCAAATAACTAAACACAACAGCAAATTAAAAAAACACAACAGCAAATAACTAAACACAACAACAAATTAAAAAACACAACAGCTAATAACTAAACATAACAGCAAATTAAAAAACACAACAGCAAATAACTAAACACAACAACAAATTAAAAAACACAACAGCAAATAACTAAACATAACAGCAAATTAAAAAACAACAGCAAATAACTAAACACAACAACAAATTTAAAAACACAACAGTAAATAACTAAACACAATCGCAAATTAAAAAACACAACCGCAAATAACTAAATACAACAGCAAATTAAAAAACACAACAGCAATTAAAAAACACAACCGCAAATAACTAAACACAACCGCAAATTAACTAACACAACCGCAAATAACTAAACACAATAGCAAATTAAAAACACAACCGCAAATAACTAAACATAATGACATTAACCTAACGGAAGAGGTAGGTACTGGTGGGCGACATGAGTCATTGCTGATTGGCTAAGTGTGCCCCCTTGTGCATGAAGAGAGAGAGAGGGAGGACTTGATTGGACGAAGGCACCGTTCATCCTTTGACTGGGAAGTTATTCTGCCTTTGGCATGGTTTTTAAACATGAGCGTTATCAGTGACCCAAACGTAGCTGCCGCTATCAAAGAATGTTTTGATTCAGGACATACACATGAGGTGATACTGGATATGCTCAGGACTAATCACGACATTTCAATTAGTTTGCGCACACTGAAGAAGCATTTAAAGGGATATGTCAACATTTTGGCAAATTGGCCTATTGCCATAATCCCTATAGTTATCAGAGTTGGGTTCAAGTACTTTCAAGAATTGGATGCAAGTATTTTTTTTTTTAAATACCAAAGTGCTTGCACTTGTATCAGAGTACTTCCTCTTAATGCCTAAAGTACTTGTCCTTGTATTCAAGTACTTTTCAAAGTTCTTGACCAATCTGTCTCCTAAGTGCTGAGAGATTTTGGTCAAGTACTTGGAAAAGTTCTTGGATACAAGTACATGAACTTATTATTAGGTATTATTAGGCATTAGGCCTAATAATATGATTGGACCTAATGCCTAATATTAGGAATTATTAGGTAGTACTCAGATACAAATACAAGTACTATGGTATGTAAAAAAAAAAAAAAATGCTTGCATACAATTCTCAAAAGTACTTGGACCCAACTCTGTTATTATAAGGTGTGACCTGCAAGCACAATTCCTGCAGATCTTCCACACACCTGTGCCCAATTTATGCAGATTGCAAATATTACAACCACAGTAACATTGCATTTTTCACATCACAAGATAATTTACAACCCCAATTCCCAAATAGTTGGGACAAAATGTAAATTGTGAGTAAAATCAAAATGCAATGACTTTCAAATCACACCAACCAGTATTTCATTCACAATAGAACAGAGATAACATAGCAAATGTTGAAACTGAGAAATTTTACAATTTTATTCACAAAATGAACTCATTTCAAATTTGATGGCTGCTACAGGTCTCAAAAAAGTTGGGACAGGGGCCTGTTTACCATGGTGTAGCATCCCCTCTTCTTTTTAACACAGAGTGGAGGCGTCTGGGCAATGAGGAGACAAGTTTCTTGAGTTTAGCCATTGGAATTTGATCC
Organism: Gymnothorax javanicus; assembly: GCA_029692085.1. Classification (NCBI taxonomy): domain Eukaryota; kingdom Metazoa; phylum Chordata; class Actinopteri; order Anguilliformes; family Muraenidae; genus Gymnothorax; species Gymnothorax javanicus. The sequence goes on along the minus strand of CM056211.1, from coordinate 43,275,493 downwards.
CACTCTTGTTTACAGTTTTTGCCAATTGCTAACACACAAGTTGCAGAATTTGGTTCATCATGTCAAAACTCTACACACAAGCAAACCGGACACAACACCTAGAGATAAACATCTCACTTCTATGTCAACATGAAACCATGCAATCAAAACCTAACAATCCTTTTTCAAAATGGCATTTTTCTGGCAAAGTGATAAACACATTCACCATTTGAATTACTTTCAAACCAAGGACAACACACATGTATGCTTTGTAGAAAACACTGTTGTCTTTAGTACTTTGTATATCTTTTAAATTTTCTCATACAGGGTTCTGTGATTGTTCCTGTGTAGTATATTTACTCGCATTGATAAAACACAAAAGTGGAAAGGCTTCAGGGAAAATGAACAGCTTTTATTTGTTGCCATTGCAGGTTCTACAACAAAAACAAAGAGCAGAATGACAGTACAGGAATCAATGTGCAAAATATGTGCTGTAAAGAAACTGAAAACTTTTTAGTAACATTCAGTGCAACATTTGGCAAAAAAAAAAAAAATTGCAAGGGACTGTTCATGGATCCCGCCTTCTGTTGGGATCCGGCCACATCATCTCATCCACATCACATGCAATGTTATCTCTTGCAAGACAACGGGGGAAAAATCGTCTTGCATGCCGTATCCATCCCTGCACCGACCCCACCTCAATATCTCCGCATGCCTCCTCCATTGCTTGAAGAAGAGACATTTGGGTATGGGGTTGGCGGTCGTACACTTTCCAACGCCAAGTGGAGAAGAATTCCTCAATCGGATTGAGAAATGGGGAGTAAGGGGGCAAGTATACAACCAAGAAGTGATTGTGGGTGGTGAACCAGTCCCGGACCAGTGCAGCCTGGTGGAAACTAACGTTGTCCCAGATGACAGCAAACCTGGGCTGCTCTGGTCCATCCTGCACAACTGCATCATGTAGTCCATCCAGAAATGTAATGATGTGCGCAGTATTGTAGGGACCGAGGGTGGCATGGTGATGGAAGACTCCTTGCAGGCTAATGGCAGCACACATGGTGAGATTTCCCCCACGCTGCCCAGGGACATTCACAATGGCTCTTTGTCCAATTATATTTCGGCCACGGCGCCTGGTTTTCGCGAGATTGAATCCAGCTTCAATGAAAATAAACCCATGAGGCTGTGCAGCTGCATTGATGTCCAGGACTCTCTACAATAGAAGCATGCAGTCAATGTGCAATTCAAAACAATTCAATGTCACTTTCAGCAAAGGATGAAGGTAGGGGGTGGATTGGGTCAGACATTAGTCAAAACGACAGTACAAGCTACAAGCATGGCAGGTGCCCCCATAGAAACACCACCCTCCAGCATCCTGATTTATCTGAATTTATGCAGCAGGACACTATCTACTGCCATTACTATATTCCAGTATAGAACAGTGACACTTACTTGGACGTAGTCATAGCGAAGGTCTTTGACTCGGATGCTGTTCCTCTCGAATGGAACCTCGTACAGCTGCTTCATTGTGAGATGTTGTTGACGGAAGGTGCGGCAAAGGGTTGAAGTGCTGATATGATTGATATTTTGGAATGTCGTTTCATCTGCAAGGATTTGCTCTCGTAATTGATGCAAGCGGATGGTGTTGTTTGCCAACACTATATTGGCAATGGCCTGTTCTTGTTCATGGGTGAACAGACGTCGCCTTCCACCTTCAGGAAGACGTCTGGCAGTTCTGTAGAAAATGAGGTTACTTTTACATGCTGTACACACAGTGACACCAAAAATTGTTGGAATACATTGTATTGGTGCAGTATGAGGGCATTTGCAACAATTATGTAGGTATAGTAGAGAGCTGAAGACATACCTGTTCTCCAATCTAAATGTCCGTATTATTGATGCTACAGTGTAGCGACTGAGGTTGGGCTGAACCCGTTCTCCAGCCTCCCTCATCGTCAGGCCATGGTTTATTACATGGTCCACTAAAGTGGCCCTAATTTCATCCGAAATGTTTCTTCGACCTTGACCTTGACCTTGTCCTTGTCCCCGACCTCGACCTCGATGTTGACATTGACCTTGACCTCTTCCTCTTCCTCTTCCTCTTCCGGCTTCCATTTTTGCAAAGTTCTCGTAAGAGGTGCACTTACCTGAAGTCTATTTATAGTGCTCAATGGTTTTCAATTAGTAGACAAGTGTTTTCATGTGTGTGTGTGAGTATTGCCAATGTGGGAAGTGTTTTCTCTATGATTGCAAGAGCTTTCATTATTGAATTAAGTCTAATATAAGAAACTGTGTTTAGTGTTTTGCAAGAAGTGTGTTGCAGATTTGCAAACAAAGTGCAAGGTAGAAAATGTGTTTATACTTTTGGTGCCTTTGTTTAAGGCATGGTTAGAAAACTTAAGGTTTTGATTCTTTTGTTCAAGCATTCACTTTTAGTGTGTTAGCAATTGGCAAAAACTGTAATACAGGCTTCCAGCTACTGGAGAGTTTTGGGTCTCCTTTGACAGACTTTTTGTTTAATTATGCGCCAAATGTTCTCAATCGGTGAAAGATCAGGACTGCAGGCAGGCCAGTTCAGCACATGGACTCTTCTACTACGAAGCCATGCTGTTGTATAGCTGCAGTATGTGGTTTTGCATTGTCCTGCTGAAATACACAAGGCCTTCCCTGGAATAGATGTCGTCTGGAGGGGAGCATATGTTGCTCTAAAACCTTTATACACCTTTCAGCATTCATGGTGCTTTTTAAAACATGCAAGTGTCCCACACCATATATACTAATGAATCCCCATACCATCAGAGATGCTGGCTTTTGAACTGAACACTGATAACAGGAGGGGTGGTCTTTCTCCTCTTTAGCCGGAGGACACGCGCCCATGATTTCCAACAAGAATGTCAAATTTGGACTCGTCTGACCACAGGACACTTTTCCACTTTGCTACAGTCCATTTTAAATGAGCCTTGGCCCACAGAACACGGCGGCGCTTCCGGATCATGCTCAACAATGGCTTCCTTCTTGCATGACAGAGTTTTAGGTGGCATCTGTGGATGGCACGGCAGACTTTGTTCACAGACAGTGGTTTCTTGAAGTATTCCTGGGCCCATTCAGTAATGTCAATGATGGAATCATGCTGGTGAGTGATGCAGTAGCGTCTGAGGGCCCGAAGATCACGGACATCCAGTAAAGGTCTTCGGCCTTGTCCCTTACGCACAGAGATTTTTCCAGTTTCTCTGAATCTTTTGATGATGTTATGCACTGTTGATGATGAAACCTTCAAAGCCTTTGCAATTTGATGTTGAGGAACATTGTTTTTAAAGTATTCCACAATTCTTTTACGCAGGCCTTCACAGGTTGGAGAGCTTTACTTACCATCTTTACTTCTGAGAGACTCAGTCTCTCTAAGACATCCCTTTTATAGCCATTCATGTTACACACCTGATGCCAGTTAACTTAATTGCTTGCTAAATGTTCTTTCAGCTGATTCTCTTATATATTAATTGCTTTTTCAGCCCTTTTTTGCCTGTGTCCCAACTTTTTTGAGACTTGTTGCAGCCAGAAAATTTGAAATAAGCTCATTTTGTGGATAAAAATGTAAAATGTCTCAGTTTCAACATTTGAAATGTTATCTATGTTTTATTGTAAATGTCATATTGGCTCATGTGATCTGAAAGTCATTGCATTTTGATTTTACTCACAATTTACACTTCGTCCCAACCATTTTGGAATTGGGGTTGTCGTAAAATAGCACAGCTATTGACCTATCCAGAAGAAAGGCAGCAATCTCAGAGTCTGATTTCGATCTTCTGAAATCACAAAGTTGCATCTTTGGAAAGCCACGCCAGTGATAACTGGAGTTTTATTTCTTGCTCAGTCCGCCTTCTTTTTCATTGATTGCTATTCAACCAGTGTCTATGGTCTTGTTAGTGTTTTTTTTTTTTTGCTAGTGTCAGTGGCGGATCTCAAGGGGGGGGGAGATAACGATGGCAAAGGGGAGATAGGGGTCTTGGCAGGGTGGCATGGTCAGACATTGAAGTCCCCATAGTTAACTGCATTTCTATGTGTATATACAAATGGTTTCAACTAAACATCCACAAAACTATTTTCAAATATTCATTGTTAAATTACATCCCATTTTAAAATAGTCTGTATACTTTCTTTATAACACACAAAATGAACAACACACCAGTGTTAAAACTAACAACTGTGTAGGTCTAACTTGCAAAAATTTTGAGATTCTTTCTTAAAGTTAAAAAACTAATACACACTGTGAAAATTTGTATTTCTATTTTGATTCCAAATACTTTTGATTTTATATTTTAACACAAGTTTACGCCCGTTATTTATGTAATGAACATTATTATGAAGCTTCGCAATTTTGAACAATTGATAAAACTTTTCACAATTTAGGAGTAACTTAATTACTTGATACTATGTTGTATTATCTGCAAACGTTACAATAATCATACGTAATTTATTAGCTAGCTAGATAAGCTTGCATGGTAGCCAAGCGAGTGATCTAGCTACAGTCTGATGCCAGCCACACAATTAATGGCTGCTCTAATCAACATTTGATGCCTAGCTCGGCTTCTGTGTAGCCAAACATCCCACATAGTTCCCACAAAAGTTAGAAACTCGCATTACATTTTAGTGCATTTCCGAATTTATATTTTGCCCTGTACCTGACAATGATGAATTTTAGAACCCCATCATGTGTGTGCTGGAAGGTGTTGGTTAAAGCTATAAAATGGTATGAACAGATATTCATTTGATTTCATTACATGGCTTTAATTGACACTAATTATAGTGTGAGTCACGTTACATTAAAAGGACAACACAAAAAACACATTGATTTCAGTTGTAATTTCTCCTAAAAGTATACAAGATAGAAAATAATGCTCTCAGTGTTCATACTACTAAATGTGGTTTTAAAGTGTATGGAAATTTTACAACCAATAAGAAGAGATATTATGTGATGAGCGTGACCCGCATTACACATGACTCGTGTTACCAAAATTAATGAAATTTTGTCAATTTAACTCTGAAGTAGGATTCTGACAGAATTTGGTAGGCAATATTGAATATAGTATTTTTCCTTAAAGGAATAGTTTGGATTTTTTGACATGAAGTTGTATAAAATACTCTTTAGCAGTGAAGTGCATGAGAGGCAATTTTTTTTTTTTTTTTTTTACCATTAATGCATCCTGTGGGTGGAATTCTAGCCTCCGGAAGTGTTGAAGTAAGTAGTCGCGGCTAGTTTGCTGGGGTCACAAAAATTAACAGTTTTGCTTCCCAAATCAACATGTGTTTTAAAGAGTAATATATTTGTGTCACAAAACCATGGTCAGTGAATAACTCACACTTCAAAATCACTTGGCATAATTTTTCTCTCCCTCGGTATCACTGTGCACATGCTATCACCTATTTCAAAGGTAACACGCTTGGACGTCGACTGGCGCGACCTGAGAGAGCTACACAGAGAGACAAGTTTATTGTCAGACAAGAAAATACAGAAAAAAATGGTGCTTCCTTGTGATTTTCCCGGCTGTAATAATAAAAATCTGTCTGATTCGCCTTGTGTATTTCACCGGTTTCTGTTGGCATTATCTGACACTTTGAACAAGTGTACCACCCCCTTTCATTGGCTCTGTCTCTCCTCGCTGCTGTCGTGGGCCCATTTTCAGCTTCTCTCTCTTCTCTCTCTCTACCCTATCTATCTATCTCCATCTAACAAAGTCCGACATCGGTAAACTCTGATTCATAAAGGTATGCCTTTGGCTCAGTGGTAAAGGGAATGTCATCGTCGCTTTTGTTGCCAGACTTGTTTTTGTCAATTACAGAAACCAGTGTGTTCTTCAAAACATGTTGTTTCCTCTGTCCTGGGGTGCGTTTTCCAAAAGCATAGTTTGTCCATTCACACTCAATGGTTTCAACCGCGTAAGTTAGCATCTGTGATTTTGGGAAACACACCCTGGTCGTGTAGGGACATAATCTTCTTTGCCGAAATGCATACTGCACGCACAAAGTTTTTTTTTGCCCTTGTCACCTTGGTTTCAATGTTGACACCTACGGCAAGAAGTTGCCCAAGAGTATGGCCCGGGACAGGAAACCGGTGAAATGCATAAGGTGAATAAGACGGGTTTTTGTGATTACAGATGGGAATATCGGTCAGGTTGCGGCAGTCAACATCTGAGCGTGTTATCTTTGAAATAGGTGATAGCATGCATGCAGTGATACCGAGGGAGAGAAAAATTGTGCCAAGTAATTGTGAAGTGTGAGTTATTCACCGAGCATGGTTTTGTGACACAAATATATTACTCTTTAAAACATGTTGTTTTGGGAAGCAAAACTGTTTATTTTTGTGATCCCAGCGAACTAGCCGGAACTACTTACTTCAACTTTGGGAGGGCAAAATTCCACTCACAGGACACATTAACGAAAAAAAAGAAGGTCTTTGTGCCCATTTCCATGGAGTTTACCATAATAGTTTTACTGCTAAGAATTTTTTCCGGGAGAACCAATATTTGGCATTTTCAGACCCCACCCAATTTAAAATCAAAGCAAAACTTAAATTTTTCAATATTTCTCACATTCTTTTAAGAATAAAATCTTAGATTCAGTGTCCACTTAAACTTTAAACAAAAACTGGGTGCTTGCCAGGTACTCACATCCAGTTACCAATTGTCTTGCATAGGCAAAATGGTCAAACGGGAAACATTAAACCAGCAGCATGTAAAGGTAAGTCCGAGGACAGGAGTCCGTGTCAGTAGCCCGTTAATTAGCCAGTTAGCTTGATAGCACTGTGGCTTGCTAAGGTAAGGCCGTATTCTTCAGGTGCTCTATTGCTGCACATCACTCTTGGAGAAAAAAATAGGAATCTACTTTAGGCAGTTTTATCCTCGCCTCACCTTCCTCTCTACTTTCCTTTTTCCTCCTATTTTTTTGTGTTTGTTCTTTGACTGCATTCTCAGTGAAGTCCCTGAGAAGGGTTTGCCAGCTGATCAAAATAGTTTACTTGGGGGCCAGGTCACGTGGTAACGGAGTAACAAGATTGGTGTATTTTGTATCATAGCTCCAAAACTAAGTAAGATAGAGTTACAATTTAAATGGCTTTGTGTGGGTCTTCCCTAGTACTTCAAACAACAAAATAGCTGATTTTGTTCATTTGATTTATTTTGGGTGAAAACAGCAAAAAACTGGTCGGTAACGGAGTTACAAATTTTCTGCACACCATAGTTTCAAGTTTCTCACGAACCTCAATGAAACCCAGTCAACAAAATGACTGGACAGCCCCTAAAACAATCAGGATGGAGAGGTCAGAAAGAGGCGCTGATTAATTAACGATAACAGGAGTGGTAGCATTTTTAGGCCTCTGAATACAGAGGCAGGGGACAACACGGAGACCTTGATTTACTCACAGACCACTTCCATGACTGATAGCTGAAAGAGTATTATGCCATTTTTACCCAATATAGCACAAAAACGTTACTAACGGCAAATTTAACGATGAAAAGGGCAAGGCTCAAGTCTATCATGAAACGTTTGCGTGGGAGAGAGACAGCAGAAAATAAGATTTTATTATGAAGAAACCAGGCCATTCATCCATCCAGGTTTACAATTTATTTTTCTATGTAATTCCATATGTGAGAACTGTCTATCAGTGTGAAATATCCGCTCTCGACTTTTTGATCTTCAGCCAGAACACAAAGTAAAAGCGGCTGAAGGGAGACAGAATGGAAAGAAGGGAGATCTGAAGATTTAAGATAGATTAGAGCAGAGATTAAATAAAAGAACAAGGCATTAACAGGGTGGAATAGACAGGCATTTGTAGCGGAGGAAGCTGATGAATTTTAATAAAACCAAAAAAGATTGTCTTTTATGAACTCTTGCCTTGTCTTCTTTGCTTTCTGATCATTTACACGAAAAACTTTTTTCCATCTCATATTTTTCCTCCTTCTCTCTCACTTGCTCCATGACTCCTCATGTATGAGGCTATTTGAAAGCCCATCTATTATTGTGTGCCTGCAAGTTAATCTGCATTTTTAGAGAAAATGAAATGAAATCTTTCCTGGAAAGGCAACAGATTGGATGTAATCCAGCTTGGTGCTGCTCTAACCTTCTTCTGTGTTAAAGAATCTCATCCATGAAAGTATAAGGCTTCACTCTTTCTTTCACAACCTGTCTATAGAACAAAGGTATGGTGAGGTCCATATGCATTTTGACAGAGACATTCGGAAGATGCTGCTAGTTTCACATGGTTTGCTTGTTATGGACAAAAATAAATTCAAATTAAAGATGGAGGTTAATACTATAATTTGAGAACCTTGTTGGAAAGAACCTTGAAGGAGTCTGAGCCACTGGAAATTGTTTCCCTGTCCGAGCACTTACTGACTTGACTGTATTTGAAGGCTGATTCTAGATCCTCGGGACAAACAGTCATTTACTGTCCAAGCCCTGTCCCTCACCATGAGCGCTGGCTGCTGCTGTCCTGCTGTCCTGATCTGGTCCTGATCCAGTTCTGCACCATTCTCAACATGCCACTTCCTGGTGCTACAGACGCCACTGTTCAGATGGACTTAAATGGAACTCTTTTGCCATTTTACTCCATTTTACTTTATTTTCTTATTAATTAGCTAGCCCGCGGAGGATGGGCTTCCCCACTATAGTCTGGTTCCTCCTGAGATTTCTTCCCACTGGGGAGTTTTTTCTCACCACTGTTTGAGGATTTTTCTCCCTACTGGGAGTTTTTTGCCTCATTTGCTGTAGTGGGGAATAGGCTGGGCACTGCCCTTTCATTTATTTAATCTCTCACTGTAAAGCGTCTTTGTGACAGTCTCTGTGAAAAGCGCTATACAAATAAATTGAATTGAATTGAATTTAGTTTCATGCCGACAAAATGCTTTTGGGGCCTTAAGCAAAACTTTGGGCAACCAAATATAGACCAAATGGTTGGGGGAGGGTGGGGTTGATTGTCTCTGCCATGGCCAGCATATAAAGATTGAAAATGTACAACCCCAATTCTGAAATAGTTGGGACAAAGTGTAAATTGTGAATAAAATCAAAACGCAATGACTTTCAAATCACACCAGCCAGTATTTTATTCTCAATAGAATAGAGATAACATAGCAAATGTTGAAAGTGGGAAATTTTACAATTTTATCCACAAAATAAGCTCATTTCAAATTTGATGGCTGCTACAGGTCTCAAAAAAGTTGGGACAGGGGACTATTTACCATGGTGTAGCATCCCCTCTTCTTTTTAACACAGAGTGGAGGCATCTGGGCATTGAGGAGACAAGTTTCTTGAGTTCAGCCATTGGAATTTGATCCCACTCTTGTTTAATACAGGCTTCCAGCTGCTGGTGAGTTTTGGGTCTCCTTTGACGGACTTTTCGTTTAATTATGCACCAAATATTCTCAATCGGTGAAAGATCAGGACTGCAGGCAGGCCAGTTCAGCACACGGACTCTTCTACTATGAAGCCATGCTGTTGTAATAGCTGCAGTATGTGGTTTTGCATTGTCCTGCTGAAATACACAAGGCCTTCCCTGGAATAGATGTCGTCTGGAGGGGAGCATATGCTGCTCTAAAACCTTCATATACCTTTCAGCATTCATGCTGCTTTTAAAAACATGCAAGTGTCCCACACCATATGCACTAATGCATCCCCATACCATCAGAGATGCTGGCTTTCGAACTGAACACTGATAACAGGGGGGGTGGTCTTTCTCCTCTTTAGCCCGGAGGACACAACGCCCCTGATTTCCAACAAGAATGTCAAATTTGGACTCGTCTGAACACAGGACACTTTGCCACTTTGCTGCAGTCCATTTTAAATGAGCCTTGGCCCGCAGATCACGGCGGCACTTCTGGATCATGCTCAACAATGGCTTCCTTTTCGCATGATAGAGTTTTAGGTGGCATCTGTGGATGGCACGGCGGACTGTGTTTATAGACAGTGGTTTCTTTACATATTCTTGGGCCCATTTAGTAATGTCAATGACAGAATCTTGCTGGTGACTGATGCAGTGGCATCTGAGGGCCCGAAGATCACGGGCATCCAGTAAAGGTCTTCGGCCTTGTCCCTTAGGCACAGAGATTTTTCCAGTTTCTCTGAATCTTTTGATGATGTTATGCACTGTGGATAATGAGACCTTCAAAGCCTTTGCAATTTGACGTTGAGGAACATTGTTTTTAATGTATCCCGCAATATTTTTACACAAGCCTTCACAGGTTGGGGAGCCTCTGGCCATCTTTATCTCTGAGAGACTCACCTTCTCTAAGACATCCCTTTTATAACCAATCATGTTACACACTTGATGCCAGTTAACTTATTTACTTGCTAAATGTTCTTTCAGCTGATTCTCTTATATATTAATTGTTTTTTCAGCCCTTTTTGCCTGTGTCCCAGCTTTTTTGAGACCTGTTGCGCCAGAAAATTTGAAATGAGCTTATTTTGTGGATAAAAATGTAAAATGTCTCAGTTTCAACATTTGAAATGTTATCTATGTTCTATTGTAAATATCATACTGGCTCATGTGATCTGAAAATCATTGCATTTTGATTTTATTCACAATTTACACTTCGTCCCAACTATTTTGGAATTGGGGTTGTATTACACATAAAACAAAGTCAATACCAACAAGTATGTTTATATTCTGTATGAACTAAATAAAGCCAAAAAATAGAAATGAAGAGAGTTGGAACCTCGCAGGATTCTGGAAATTAAGAGAGTTGGAATCTCGCAGGATTTCTAAATGGATAAGCAGGATTAGAAAATTTAAGTCCGTAAACAAAGCCTTAATTCAAACAAAGTAATATTCTGTAGTCAATTGTGGAAAAAAGTTATTAGAGCTAAAATATGTGTTGATGTGGTCAGAATGACTTTTTTTTTTACAATGGGGGTTGAGGTGGGTTTGTGCGTAATTACTGCCTAACCCCCCCCAATGGCCCCTGTGTTCAGCACAACAAATTGTCTCACAATTCAGATCCACATGATGGCAATGCTGACTAAAAAATGCAAGTTGTCAAATAAAGAGAAGGGACCTAGAGACCTGGATGACTCATTAAAGTTTTTTTCCACTTCAAATCCTGTTTCATGTCATCACAATACTCACCACATCTGAATATAAATTTGTATTTCATGAAACTGGAAGCATCACTGACCTCTTGTAGCACACTGATATAAATTTCTCAACTGTTTGTGAGCGCGTGAGACAGACAGAGACAGAGAGAGAGAGAGAGAGAGGAACAAAATCTATGGATTTTATGCATCAGGGGGCATTTTACACCAAAAAATTTTCAGCGCTCGTTCAACTCTTCTTGTGTCCAATTATTAATGTACGATTTTACTGTGTGTCATAATAGTCAGTAAAACTAACCTGGAAGCAAAGTTACTGATATTGTGGCTCAGATCTTGCACGGAAAAAAGCTGTTGATTTTACTATTGCAATTTCTATTCCACCCAACTCCACATCCCTCGAGGCATTACATCACAAAATGTGAAGGAAAAACTCTAAATATAAACCAATATGAAGACAAACAATAAGGTGCATATTGACGCATGTCACCAGAACAGCTTGTATCCATCCAACCATAAAATCCCACCAGCGTTGGCTTATTTTGGTAGTCTACCACACAAGCGCTACACTCCTCTGCATGCTGAGAGCACGTTGAAGCGTGAGTCATCAGATCGTATCACATTTCCCCATTGCGTGGTAATCCATCGTTCGCACTCAGTGATCTGCTGTGCTCACAAACATGCATTTGCACGGTGTTCCGAAAGGTGTGAGTCTGACCGTAGTGCCCATCCCTGTGGAGTCCTGGATGGATCTGTTATGACTCTGCCTTGCTTGACCATGTTCTGCCCATGATTCTGCTTTGTCTGACCATGTTTTGATTATGATTCTGATTCCATGCCATGTTTTGTCCTTGCTTTGTCTGTATGTCTGCCATATTCCATTCCCTCAGTTACATTCTGGTTCTTGTTTTGTTTCTTGCCCTGCATTGCACTTTGTCTCCCCTGTCTGGTCTCATGTCATGTGACTGCTCATTGCCCCAGTATTACATGCCACACTTTCGGGTGATTTCATGGTTTCTGGGATTTCAATTATTCCTTCTAATCTCGTTTGCTTCCTTCGCCTTGCTGTTCTATCATTACTAACAGTACTAACAGTTTGTTATTTTAGTTAAAGATACTAACCAAGACTAACATTGTTTATAGTACTAACTTACTAACAAGCACTAGGGATTGTATAGCTGCACTTTACTAATTGACTAACGAGCTCTCAGCATTCGCCCTATTCTAGTCTCCGCCCCTTGTCTTCACTCAATCTACTTTGCTGCGCTTCAGCGGATCCTCTGCACCTGTGAGACTCTGTTCTGCCTCTCATTATCTGTGCACGTTAGAACTCCCTAACCGGAGCCGTATGTTTGTCAATAGGCTGGCTGTGTGATTCCCGTCTGTGTCTTGGCTTTCGCCTATTTCCGTGGTTAGGGTTTCCCTCATGTGATTTCCCCATTGTAATTAGTCTGATCCAGCTCACCTGTTCCCTATCATAGCATGTGACTTCCCCTACGTGTATTTAACCCATTTAGGCCTGAGGCCTATTCAAAAAACGCCTATGAAAACCTATGGGCGATTTTGAAAAGAACCCCTAAAACCTGAGGTTTTCTGGAAAACAGCACCCAGGTGTCAACGTCTAGTAAAAAGCTCAGCCTCTGTAGCAGATAGAAACAAAACTCAAAAAGTATCTGAGAGCTTACACCTGTGGCTTTCATAAGAACTATGTTTTTTATTTGTGCAAATCTTCATCACAATATTTAAAACCAGTGGCGGAGCTACAGGGGGGGGCGAAGACACGTCCCTTTTAGTCCTGGCTAGATCTCAATCATTTTCCTTTATTGACATCTTTTCCAATTATTGTAATTGGCAACTGAAGACACGGTTTCTCTCCACATGCGATCTAACAGCGATTAAATCGCGGGTTAAATTCAGCACAGTGGTGGAACAGAGAATTGGGTTGCACTAAACAGCCGTTTAAAACAATTATAAATCCTGACCTGTTCTCAGTCATCCTCATGATTAACAAAAGGTTCACTCCAAGAGTGCTCCGCACTTAACAGGTGCTGCTTGTTCTCCCCGATTAGGTAAGATGACAATCATTCCTCTGGACGCGTATTTGCTGTATTTAAATCTACGTTATTCAAAACTGCATAGCCTACCTTTCGACTCTCACACAAATGGCTTGAGCCGCATGCTTGTTTTAACCTAGGCTATTTAACTGCCGAGCGCCACTGTTTTTTTTTTTTTTTAAATCAACCCACGAAATACCGAGAGTGAAAGTCTGCGTTTCATTGGAACACGGACCAGTTCAATCACGCCAAGCATTGGCCAATTAATAAGTAAATTATTTTTCTGCACTGAATTTAGCCCATGATTTCATCGCTGTTAGATCGCTTACGGTGAGAAACCGTGTCTTTAGTTGCCAATTACGATAATTGGAAAAGACGTCAATAAAGGAAAATGATTGAGATCTAGCCAGGACTAAAAGGGACGTGTCTTTGCCCCCCCCTGTAGCTCCACTACTGGGTGGCAGGCATGATAAAGTGTCCGTTCAAATAAAATAAAAATAAACATAACAATATAAAAAATAAAGTGTCTTGAAGTGTTACTATGGCATCTGCCCTTGTATAAAGTGCCAGTAAAAGAACAGCTATGAGCCCGAAATGGTCGGAAAAGTAATGAAAACTACAAAATGATGTATTCGCTTTCCCGCCTGAAGGGTAGAAATGCGTAACAGCGTCCCCGGTTTTAAAGGTTAAAATGCACACATGCTGTCCCGGTTTAAATGGGTTAAGCAGTCATTTCACAACCAGCCTCTGTCAGAACGTTTCCCTTGGTTTGCCTGTGCTACGATCGTTTATGCCTTGTAGTCTTTGTGATTCTTTTCTGACTGGACCGTCCCCGTTTGTGATTTTGGCTCTGATTTGGATTTGTTTGCATCTGTGTACCGAACCTTTTTTTGCCCGACCATGAGTTTTGTGTTTGCTGCCCTGTTTACAACTTGGATTACGTCCCTGGGATTCAGATTTTTGGATTGTGGACTTTGTACTGTTGCTTCCTGCTCTGCGGGGGTTCACCCCCATTCCTAATAAAACAAGTTTTTTGGATTGCTTGGTTCTTTCGTCTGGTTCCTGAGCGTAACCTCACAGAATCGTTCATTCTGAAACTACCTGCTAATGTTCTAAAAATTATACTACAAGTCACAGTGATAGTAATTATATGTTACACTTATGTGTAAGTAAGCCTGTTTCTAGCCAGTGGCCCATCGGCCCGGTGCTTAAACCCAGATTCTGTGGCATGAAGCGACTAGGAGTATTACTACTGCCCCTGGATGGGATGCCAGTCCATCGCAGGTACTCCCCCAGCTCTTAGTCAGGTTTCCCTGACTATTTACTGGTACCCATTTATACACCTGGGTGGAGTGAGGCGTGGAGTGTGGGAGTGAAGTGTTTTGCCCAAGAACACACCGCGAAGGCCGTGGCTGGGGCTTGAACTCAGGACCATATGATCTCAAGTCAAGCCTACTTGACCACTGCACTACCGCGCACACATATGCTTATGTGTACAAGGAGAGAATGATTTTTTCCCACTAAAACTAGAGGGTGATTAAGTTGCAGGCTGGTAGGGAATGGCCATGGCCCTGGAGAATCCTTGCTACTTTGCAGTGAATGTAATGAGATCCTAAGTGACTGCCGTAAGTCAGGACCTTGGCTTAATCCCTCATTCAGCAAATAGGACGACTTTTATAGTCAGTCGAATAGGAGCCCAGTCAGATGTCTGACACAGATCCTCAGTATTCTCTGAGCTCCTGGGATTGTCCCTGATTGGCTCCCATCATTACTGAATACAAATTTATATCCTGACAATTTTCCTTTTGACATTAAACTAAGTTGTATAAAGTAAATCAAAACTAGCTGGATGATCTTAAACATTTCAAGAGCACAATCACAAATATGAGATTAGAATGTCCTTAAGGGAACACTCAAATGCTGATGTGACAATCACTTCTGTTGACTCGAAGTTACTGAGGTCAGCAACACTGCCGAGGAATGTTTAAAAAACATTCCAGAAAAATCATCTCCTCAACTGAGAGTGATGGAATTGTGATAAATGAAAACCCACTGAAGAAACACCTTGCTCATGTAATCAGGAGTTTGGCGCAGCAAAAAACTGCATGAGAGGCTCAGGTATCGATGAGCCGAGGGACATGAGGTGGGACTTCATTCTACAATCTGCTTTGATAGGAGAGAAAATGATGACTGATAATTACAGAAAATTCTGCACAACTTTCCAAAATGTTCCTTACTCTTCCACAATGACTCACACAGGTTCCCGCAGTTCTGTTCTGCAGAGTTCCTGACTGTTCTGTTCAATCCCACAAAAACTTCCGGACTGTTCCGTGGCGTCCAGCAGTTATTCCTGTTCGACCAGGGCAGGCACATTTGTGACGTTGGAGGGATACAACCAGTTCCTCTCCCAGTGGGGTCCAGAGTGACCCGGGATGCAGTGTTCCTGAGGCGAACGTACTTCTGACATCATCACCAGCAGCCAAGGCCACCGGATCCGAGGGGAGAATGCGATTGGGGGGGGAAGTCCCACACAGAAGTATTCCTATGAGGCCCTGAGACACTTTCTGCCAAGAACTGTCTGTGAGAAAAGGACAGAGATAGAAAGAGATAAAGAGACAGAAAATAACAGTGAAGTTGCACAAGGTCACAGTCTGTGGAGAAGGGACATATCAAGGTCCGTCAGGGAAAGACTGAGGGGGGGAATGATGAGCGCGAGATAGAGGAAGAGAGCTGAAGTGGAAAAGGGACATGGCATTGTCAGAGAGCTAAAGTGAGGGAGAGCTGGTGTGAGAGAGAAAAAGAGCATAGGAAGTAGGAGAGGGGGAGAGTAGGAGAGTGAAAGAAAGGTAAGAGGAGTGAGAGGAAGAGAATGAATGAGAGGTGGCAAGAGGAAGAAACTGAAACAAATCTCGGTTTTGGACACCACACTGGGCTTATGCTAATACGCTTTACACGTTGGTGGTGCAAAGTCTGTGTGAGCGTTTATTTGCTCGATAGAGATCCACATTGCGGTGTCAACGCTAGTTACACTTAGCCTCTATGTAGATCTTATATGCTAATATAGCTAACATGTTTACACATCGTGTGCGCAAAATCACCGTGTTCAGCGCTGTTGTCATTATGAAGATAAGAAGCTAACGTCAGCAATTCTTTGCCTCCATGTCAACCCAATATGCTAAAATGCCTGCCATGTTGACATATTTTGTGTGAAATCTATACATGGTTGTCTCTGTTGTGATTACAAGCTAACGTCTGCATCTGAGAGCCTCTCTGATGTCTACACGTTATGACTGTACAATATTTCTATTAATTTTCTTGCCGGGGAAGTACGCAGTGAGGTCATATTCATCCAGAAATGTTAATAACTTTTTACAACTCTGACATAGTTCGATGTTGACAGTGAAAAATTTTGCTCTCCACTGAAAACTGGCACTGTGTGTGCGGCGAACCTGCTCTCTTCTCAGCGGGAGGGGGTGTGTCGGTTTCCGAGGGGATGAGATGGTGCTTTCAGGGGAGGGCGCATGGCGTCCGTAGAAGCACAGAGGGGGTGGGGGAGGTATGTGTGGCGGATAAATCATAGACTATAGCTTTAAGAACTTGTAACCTTCTATATTATATTCGTCTCAATCCGCTTCACAAAGCCATGTTTCTGTAATCCCGACTATGTCATAGCCCTCACTAATCATAACACCCTCAAGTTCTGGAAATTTATTTATTATACTTCTAGCATTTATTTAAAAAACATTTCAGGGTATTATGAATGCATTTCCCCTTTAATTTCCCAGATACCTGCTGCATAATAATACAGTAATTGTATAATTACTGCTTTATTGTAATAATACAGTAATTGTATAATTACTGCATTATTATAATAAGATATTATATTATTATAATAATTATCATATATTATATTATTAGTAGTATAATAATATAGTAATTTATGCTTATTTAATCAGCCATACTTTTGGAAAACAATTTATTTGAAATATTTCATATTTCATGTATATGGTGGTAAGATAAATGATAAATTCCAAACTCATCAGGTATCACCATTGTAAAAAAATTAGTTTCGCCAAATGAAAACACTTTTTAGTCGGTACTGTGTTCTTTTGCTGAGGTCAGTATTGCAAAAGATGTTTTTCAACAGTGTTAATGACATTGAATCTTCAGGAAAACTAAAAAAAAACGGACATTCACTTAATGTCACCTTTTTTCCTCGGCCTGTCAGGAACAGAAGGTTATGTTCCAGTTCTTATTCTCCTTGATGAGGGTAAGCGTCAACCCCGATGTCGCAGTGTTATGCAGAAATTGCAAGACCTGTTTTCTGGTATTAATGGTGAGGATAATGATGATGATGATGGTGAAGATGATGATGATGATGATGATGATGATCACTCTGACAAGGTGAGAGGTCATGATGGTTGTTACAATGATAATGATGGCTAGTTTGAGAGGATGTTGATAGTGATGATAGAATGGAAAGTTATTAACAATAAGTATGATGAATACTGAATAATGAAAAGAAATCACTTTCCATTTTGAGGATAGAATAAAGACACCTGTGCGAGCTAAAAGTACTGATGTCAAAAAGTCAATTTTGAGAAAATTGGTCTAAAAATAAAGCACATACATAAAATCTGCCAAATAAAAATTTTATGCTTTTGGCTGGACTGCAGAAAAGTGGGGGCCAACCCTATAAATGCAAAAGTCTGTGATTGAGTGAGTGGTGGGCTTACATCTTTGGTCGGAGTGAGTGAAGAAGTTATACCATTGGTCAGAGTGAATGACGAAGTTACACCATTGGTTGGCAGAGTGATTACCTCATCAGGAGGCTTTTACGGCAAGGCGCAGACAGTCCTCAAATACATAAAGACATGTACATGTTTTCAGTAAGCTGAAAAAGCAGAATCCTCAGTGGATGACCACAGCTATTAGTAGGAGTCTGAGGGAAAAGAGGAATTTTTATAAAATGTACATAAAGGATAACAATGAGAATACTAAAGCTGAATACTGTAAAATGCGGGCTGTGGTCAAAAAAAGAGCTGAGGAATGCGAGAAGACTTTATGAAAGACCAATTGTGGAAGGGGCAAAAACTAATCCTAAGCGCTTCTTTCAGTACTGTAGCAGAAAAAGGAAAGTGAAAGAGGAGGTTAAGTGCATAAAGAATAAAGATGGATCGCTGCTATATGATAACAAGGATATTGCGGATACCTTAAGCAGTTATTTTGTTGAGAATTTTACCTCGGAGCGGGTTTTTATTCGGCCAGAGGTCATGTCCAATGCTCAAGATTATTTAGGGGGAATTGAGGTAAGGGATAATGAAGTATTAGACAAGTTGCATAAACTAAAGGCAGATAAGGTGGCGGGTCCTGATGGCTTATATCCTAGAGTGCTCAGGGAAATTAGTGAGATCATCTTTAAACCGCTCTCAGCTATCATCAGACGGTCTTTATAAATTGGAGACATGCCAAATGATTGGAAGCAGGGTAATATAATATCAATAGATAAGAAAGGGGACCGTACTGAGCCAGGAAATTACAGGCCAGTCAGTTTAACTTGCATTGCATGCAAAATACTGGAATCTATCATAAAAGACGAGCTGGAATTACTTCTTGAATGTAATAAGTTCTTGAGGGATAGCCAACATGGTTTCCTAAGGGAAGGTCATGCCTGACAAACCTCCTGGAATTTTATGAAGAGGCCACCAAGACTTATGATCAGAGCAGGGCTTATGATATCAAGTATACTTGGATTTTCAGAAAGCATTTGATACAGTACCGCATAAGAGACTAATTTTTAAAATGAGCTCCATTAGAGTTACAGGAGGTACTCAGGAGTGGATTCAAAACTGGTTACAGGACAGAACACAAAGAGTGGTGGTCTGTGGAATCTCATCTGAACTAGGTATGGTCGGGAGTGGAGTCCCTCAGGGATCGGTGTTGGGACCCCTGCTGTTCCTCATCTACATTAATGACCTTGATAGGAATATTGAGAGCAAATTAGTTAAATTTGCAGATGATACTAAATTGGGAGGTTTTGCAAATAGTTTAGAGTCCACTAAAGTGATTCAGGATGATTTGGATAGAATCCAGAATTGGGCAGAAATGTGGCAAATGAAATGTAATGTAGCGAAATGTAAAGTTGTACATGTAGGGAATAAAACCATTAGACAGGATTACTTCATGGGAGGTTTAAAACTGGAATGTGCTCCACATGAAAAAGATCTGGGAGTGATTTTTGACCAAACCCTCACAGGTTCTAGCCATTGTGCCTTAGCAGTTAAAAAAGCCAATAGGATGCTGGGATACATTGCCTAAAGTATTGAGTACAAATCCAAGGAGGTCATACTTCTCTTGTACAACACATTCGTCAGACCACATCTGGAGTATTGTGTACACTTCTGGGGACCATACTTTAAGAAAGATATAAAGGCTCTAGGAAAAGTTCAGAGAAGAGCCACTAAGCTAATTCCAGGTATAAAAGATGAAAGCTATGAGAAGAGGCTGAAGATCCTTAATCTCTTTAGTCTTAGGAAAAGGAAACTCAGGGGTGATCTGATTGAGGTCTTTAAATATGTTAAAGGGATCAACAAAGTTAATTATGTCAAATTCCTTTAGCCAAGTTTTGTTAGTAGAACTCGGGGTCACAAATGGAAGTTGACCAAAGGTAAATTTAGCACTGATATTAGGAAATATTTTTTCACCCAAAGAGTAATTTCGATGTGGAATAGCTTGCCTGACCATATTGTTGAGGCAGAATCCTTGGGAATTTTCAAGAGCAGCTTGACTTAAAGCTATATACTATTGAGTCATTGAGTATCTGAAGCAGTGGCGGAGCTACAGGGGGGGCGAAGACACGTCCCTTTTAGTCCTGGCTAGATCTCAATCATTTTCCTTTATTGACATCTTTTCCAATTATTGTAATTGGCAACTGAAAACACAGTTTCTCTCCACATGCGATCTAACAGCGATTAAATCGCGGGTTAAATTCAGTACAGTGGCGGAACAGAGAAGTGGGTTGCACAAAACAGCCGTTTAAAACAATTATAAATCCTGACCTGTTCTCAGTCATCTTCATGATTAACAAAATGTTCACTCCGAGAGCGCTCCGCACTTAACAGGTGCTGCTTGTTCTCCCCGATTAGGTAAGACGACAATCATTCATCTGGACGCGTATTTGCTGTATTTAAATCTATGTCATTCAAAATTGCATAGCCTACCTGTCGACTCTCACGCAAATGGCTTGAGCCACACACTTTTTATAACCTAGGCTATTTAACTGCTGAGTGCCAGTTTTTTTTTTTTTTTAAATCAACCCACGAAATACCGAGAGTGAAAGTCCGCGTTACATTGGAACACGGACCAGTTCAATCACGCGAAGCATTGGCCAATTAGTAAATAAATTATTTTTCTGCACTGAATTTAGCCCATGATTTCATCGCTTTTAGATCGCATATGGTGAGAAACCGTGTCTTCAGTTGCCAATTACGATAATTGGAAAAGATGTCAATAAAGGAAAATGATTGAGATCTAGCCAGGACTAAAAGGGACGTGTCTTTGCCCCCCCTGTAGCTCCGCTACTGATCTGAAGTGATATATATTCACATCCTCACAGCCTAGCCATATACTAGATTTTAACTGAGTCTTGTTGAGCATTGCTCAATAATCCTTGATATTTGATGTTTACACAGGTTTTCAGCATTCAAGTTTGGGCCATTTTTGCTCCTGGACTAAGGTACTTTTTGCACCTGGCTAGGACCAGAATATTTCTGGCATGAAAACTACAGAACACTTGGTCAGAATAAGTGTTTTTAGACAAAATTGCCAAACTGAATTAATTTCTTCCACCTCAGAAAAACAAGATTTTCAGAAACAATAAAAGCTCTGCAAGTTGAAGGCAATTAATTATTTGGTCATAAACATTATCATAGGTCGATCATAAGCAGAACAAACAAACATGCAAGTAAATATTTTGTGCCTTGAGATCTTTCTGGGACACAATGAATGTCATATTGCTCTCTCTTCCATCCTTATCAGCTTTGTATACCGTTTAAAGGCGTAGCCAACAATGTGCTGTACTCTGGCTGGAATGTCCTTGTAATAGCAATTTTCAAAAGAAAAAGGAAATACTTCAGGTTATGTTAGGTCAATCAGCCCTGCATACAAAAATGTTTAAAAAATTGTATTGTTCAATAATCGCTTCAACACACTGCCACTGCAAAAACTGTAACTGCTATCCTGTTTGAAGCATAGTATACTGTTCCAAAATACATATGCATAAAACAATACATACAAAAATCTACGCAGACATTGTTACACTAACAGTAAACTGGAACCAAAATTTAATGAAACTCAACTGTCAACTCTGTATCGAGGAGTGGTCCAAGGCCTCTAGATTTAGGTCCTGCGAAGACAGACTCATGGATAGACAAAGAGACAAAAAGATATGTACATACATAGATAGATCTAGATTTTGGGTATTTGCATCAAATGGAAATAACTCATTGTAACCCTGTACTGGACATTAGCATTTCTGGTGTACCGATATCGATCACAATATTGCAACATATAGCTGGTATGTATTTCATGAACAAAAAATGTATTTCATTAATAACCGCTAGCATTGGCGACTTTCATCTTGTTCTTTTTCCATTCAAGAGGTATTCACCTTTTCTCTCTGGCTCTAACATACAATCTGACAAGGCTCTCAATCATCAGCCAGTTTGCTTACAAATAGTATGTTGCATTTTTTTTCTTTTTGTAATTGTATAGCTGCTCCTGGTTTGTCCATTTTCATATTTTTTTAGACTGTGATTTTTGACCAGGACAAGTTTCTGCAAAATTCCCCCAACATCCCTCTTTATTTTGATATGAAAGTGGGGGAAATACGCAGCTCCAGCTAAGTGGAGATAAACTGAGATTTTCCCACAGGACACTGGAGAACAACCCCAGCTGTGACCTTAGGGGAGACATGAACAGATGTTTGACCTTCACCCAATAGAAACTTTCTAAAACACGCAAACATGCACATCACACACACACACACACACACACACACATGCACACATACACAAAAACGTAAACACACAGGCACACTCTCACAGATTCACAAACACATACACACACATACACATAGACAGACACACATGCATACAAACACAGAAAATGTACACACCAGCGCATGTGTGAACCCATCAAGTAAATATTGACATTTTGTGATCTTGAGATGAAGACTTAAAGTTGGGCATTTTTTACTTGATCTGTGATAACGGTTTACCTCTTACATTATTCCATTGAAACTAATACGCGATTCACTCTAATTTTTTGGCATCAAATACTTTATAGCAGGGGTCACCAACTCCGTCCCTGGAGGGCTACCATCCTGTAGGTTTCTGCTCTACCTCCTATTCAGCAACCCTGATTCAACTAATTAGCTACTTAACAAGATCACTAACCTGGGCAATTGAGTGGCTAATTAGTTGAATCAGTAGTGCCGAATTGGAGATACAGCAGAAACCTACAGGATGGTAGCCCTCCAGGAACGGAGTTGGTGACCCCTGCTTTATAGGTACATACAATAAACTAAGTGCTTGACACAGCCAGCCCCCTCGTCACCAATGGCGACCCAAACCTTCGATGGGCGATAAAAAAATGGCGAAAACAAAGTATTACTAGCCCAAAATAAAATGACTGGGCGAGTACAAAGTCCGTTTGGTGTTACGGCCTGTGTCCACGGGCAACTTTTTTTTTTCTGCTGGCAGTGTCAATTTTCAATGCATATTCTATGGAGTTCAGCAATGACAGCGTTCAACGCCCTCAGCGCAAAAAATGCCATCAGCATTCAGATTTTTTTCTGCAACATTCACCACGCTCTCAGCTGGAAGTAGTTCAACTAACGGTGTGACGAGCGCCAGCTGAAGCTCGTCAGCCCTGCCTGCCAGCATAGTTTCCTGCCACACACACTCATTATTCAATTATGAGTTAGTTTCTCTCATTGGTTTAGATCTCACCTCAATTTAGTATTTAGTTCCTGCTTTTTCACTTTTCCTTTGTCGGTCAGACCATTTGCTTCCCTATTCATGCTGGTTCGACTTTCTCCCTTTTGGAGGACTAAATTCTCTCTTCATAAGAGCTTGCGTGTTTTCTCACGTATCAAAATTCCTGATTCTAAATTTAACTCTTTTTTTTCCAGAGCTCGCGTATCCGCGTCTCTGTATATTCTTAACCTAATTGGAATTGGTTGTTTTCTCCCCTCTGGAGTTTGTATGAATTTCCACTTTTGTTTTTCCTATTGCTATTGTTCCAGTGTTGTGTGATCATTGTTCACTTTGTACAATGACAAATAAACCAGTCTTTTTGCCTGCTACTTTGCGCTTGGGGTCTCTCTCTATTCCTACCCGAAACAGTCGGAACACCGCTGGGCTCATTAATGTCAACTCCCTCTCACCAACGAATCATCAAGAATCATCAGAAGAGAGAGGGGCTTACAACATTAGCAACAGTGGTGCCTTAAATCAGTGAGCAACTGTTTACGTTTGCTTACTGTTCTCTGTACAGGGACTTTAGGTTTTCTGACAAGTTAGTTAGCTGGTTAATATTAATGTTTACTACGACAATATTTACTTCTACAGCCTAACAGGTGTCATGGGGTAAATTGTTATCGCTTAGCCTCCCATTTATTTCAACCAGGGTAGCTACGTTTCCGAAAGCAGAGTTGTGTGCTTCGTTAGCAACTTAGCCACGTAGTTCGATTAAGGTTCCTGTCACGCTTTTGGGAAATGAATATTCATTAGCTTAGTTGCTAAGACTATACGCAATTTCATCATATTAGCTAACCTTTCTAAGGTAACGTAACGTTAAACTAAAGAGACTTGACGATATTAATGATGGACAGTAGAAGTGGTAAGAATACAGTTTTTGTAACTTAGCAACAATAAAGCAACAATAAGTCCTCGAGATAAATACTGTGAAAATTAGGTTATGGGCACTTCCAACTCAAAAAATGCTGCCTGTGGACACCGGCCCAAAAGCAAGCCTGAAAATCAGCTGAGAAAAAAGCCTGCTAAATCTGGCAAGTAAGTAGCTTTTTATGTAAATCATTAGTATTAACCCCTTAAGCCCTGTGCCTCTTTTTGGAAAATGGCAAGCAAGCCCAAAATGAAATGAGTATATCTCTGCAACTATTTGGTCCATTTGAATAATCTTGGTATCATAATAAAGGTACAACCATTTGGGATTTCTACCATGGTGTAAAAATCAGTGTATATGTCACTGAGTCAGAATAAATGAAGATGGAACACAGTATAAATCAAAGACCTCATTTTGCACCAAACAAAGTTTACTTTGTTACTTACAAAGTTACTTCTATCCTTTGTAAACTTAATTAGTTGCAGTCTGAAACCTCTAAAAATTTACAGCACAGAATCTCACCATTATCTGTGCCAAAGTTTATTCCAATCAAGTAAATCAGAACACAATTAGAGAGGAATGTCTAGGTGGCTTCTCCAAATTGGCAATTCAGGTACCTTGCGTGCCAAATCAAATTTTTTAGACATTAAACTGTAAAACTCATCTAATTTCACTTATATGTCACTACAGGCATACATTCCACTCAAATACAACCAGTTTTTTCATTTTTAGAATTTCTAATTTTTTTTATCATTATTTCTGCCAGTCCTATAGCCTATACAATTTCCCATTCAAAGACAATAAATACAAATAAAATGAATTTTGGCTTCACTGGAGCAGATTTATTTTTAAAAAAAGCAAATTAATAAGATTATGAATACAAAAAGGGTTAAAAAATGGGGGGGAAAAGTCAAAAGAATAAAAACACCAGCAATTATTTATACAAGCAAAATGCTACTATTGTCTTACTAAAAAAGCACACCTGCCCAAGGACTCGACCTCTGGTCGCCTGGGTTGTAGTCCTGCACCCTAACCACTAGGCAATATCATTATACCAGTTGTTCCTTCAGTATTCACACATTTTTGTCAGAAAACGACTTTGAAAAGGATGGTTGAATATTTAGCGGATAATTATACTGAAAATACCACAAACAAACCTTTTAAGCATTTATATTGTCGCGTTATTTAAGTACATTCGAATGGCCCATGGTCTCGGTTTGACGCACTGGGAACACAAGGCTCTAGCTCAGGCTAGCTTTGTGTGATAAATGTGCTTTAGGTCTCGTTGGAAACGTCAGAAGCCATAGAATCAAATGGCTACTGGCAAAGTCTTACTGACAGCATCACAAGCCGATCACAGAGAGGAAAATACATTGCAAGTAAGCTGAATCCTGAGGAGCTGAAATCTTTGAAGCAATGCTCGAGAAGAAAAACATGCTTTGAGACTCGCAGATCTAGTTTTGTTATAACAGGGACACATTGAGCTAACAATACCAAGTGTGGATTTACCCTCAAACAGTTTTTTTATTACAAAATATCAAAGGTAAGAAATTTCTTTGCTCATCTCTGTAGACTCTAAAGTGCATGCCTGCTTTTCTTTGAGTGTGGTGTCGGTGTAAAATGACAGGGCTCATATCGTTGGATTCTGTGGACTTTCCTCTTTCATTTGAGGTATTGTTTGTATGCATAGCACAAATTCAGGAGAAATTCTGGCGATTCAGCGCTGATATGATTTTATCCTATGTTTTGCTACATGCTTATTTACTTGCTTGGTGCTTAAATTGTGTTCGTTTGAGGTAAATATGGTCTACATGAGCTTTTGGCCGAGTTTCTTCGTGAAATGTGGATATGCCGCATGACAATGTTGCGATTTGGAAACATGCTGTTTTTATTATGCGTAACCACCGCCCCCAGGTACCGGGGCGTAGAGCTTAAGGGGCTGACCATAGTGCGCTAGAGTTTGGATGTTGTTAAGAGTATAATTTATCAGTAGGTCTAGATCTATGACAGTCCAATTGCACCACATGCTTACGATGGTCAATATGTTGTGTACTTTCATTTTACGACCCTTATTTATAGGGGTATAGTATATCAAAATGCTCTCTTAATAAGAGATATTTATTACATTTTAGAATTAATTTCTATTATCAATAACCTGCCAAGGCCATTAAGCAAAAACAAAGCAGACAGTGCTACCTGATTCAGATTATGAGCTGCCAGTGCTACTTTCGTGTTACTTTTTTTTTTTTAATAACCATTATCATGATATAATATCATAGTCCTGTCTGATTTTATGTTATTATTTGAGAAATTTTGGCCACCAGTTTTTAATTTGTGCCAGAAAAAATGCATTTCTGTTCACCCAAAAAAATTTTTTGGGCCAGCCAAGGCTTGCCTTGAGTGTCAGCCAGCACTGCAGACTATAGCAAAAAGTCAAAAACTTTTGCCTCATGAAACATCAATTTTTACTCGATGCGTTCACGTATATATGAAAGGGCAAATACACATGCATACCCAAGCTCATACACATGCACATGCATGCATACATACCAGCACGCTTGGAAACATACACACAAACACACACACGTACAACAAGAACAGGAGGGTATCAGAGGGAGAAATCTCAGACTATGACAGTCATAGCACAGGGCATGACAGCTAAGAGAGACCTCAAGGGAAAAGATTCAACAAGTTTGCAAGGGCATGAGAAATTCTTGGGATGTGAACATCGAGAAAGAAACGAGATTTCCATGGTTTATATAAGAGGGTAATAATGACAGAAAGGATCTGAACTTACTCTTACTGTGCTGTTTAGTTTTCAAAGTGATTGGTCAAATTGAAAGAAATAACTCTTAGTCATGCTCTCTTATTAAATCTCAGATTTGTTCAGAGTAGTTCTTGAAATGAAAAATGCGCCATAAAAAATTGTCTTCTGAAAATGGCCTTTTGGTTCCAGTAAAATGAAAAAAAAAAAACCTACTACTCGCAGAAACGATGTAGAAATTCAGAGCATTAACAAAGTAAAAAAATCACAATTTCTTAGCTTGGGAGAAAAGAACTCCTATTTCCAAACACTTTGGAGACAAGCAACCACGTCAGGTGAGTAATTCAGAGCTGCACACAGCCACTGTGACACAGAATGGCAGGAACTATCTGGAACAGGGTTTGGGAACCACTCTAAGGCTCTCCAAGATCAGGGCTGGAGAATCCTGACCTAATGGCGAAATTTTGTGTGTGGCATTAGAAAAGTAAGAAATCGCCTGACATGATATCAGGCAATCGGAGAAAAGGCACCTTTTTTCCTTCTCACCTGAATTTGGAACGCCAAATTTTTTAACAATGAGCCTATGTGCTCATACATATCACGTACATTTGGCTCAGGAGATTAAAGACAACTCCAACTTAAACTCTTTCATTATAAACTGACAGTCAGCTGCTACTTTTTACGCCATGGTCACAAGTTTCACCCGAGCAGAGCAGGGGCAGAGGAGACCCTATCATACGTGCGCGCGATCATGCAGGACCAAACCACGGCTACTTGAATGGAAAGCAGGAGTCACTCCAGCAACGAACACTGCACTCTCCTGAAGGACTGATAGCCACATCCCGCACTGTAACAGATAAGACCCGAAACTGTGGTGTTCAATCATTTTACTGAGTGCTCCACCTAGCCCCCATAAAAGCATCATAGTAACACCAATTCTGTTTAGTCAAAATGAATACCATTGTGTTGTTATGTCTTTCTGTCACATACGCACATGCACACATACACACACATACACACTCGTACACATGCACGCAGACACTTGCATAATCAGACAGACACATACATGCACAAATTTGTGTAGCCATACTTGTGAAGACACTGTTTTGACTTGCAAAATCTGTACAGCCATTCCCAAACCATGACCATGACCAAATTATGCCTATCCCTAACCCTAACTCTGACCTTAACCTAACCCTAACTGTAACCGTGACCCTAACTTTAGCCAATTTGTTGTATTCCTCAGTAATACTCTGTGAGGGCCATCTAAAATGTCCTCAAAACCCCATGTGTCCTCACTACAGATGTGCTCTCTGAAGAGTTAGTTCTCACAAGTGTAAATATACAAGCTCTTGCTTACTCAGACACACACATACGTGCCCAAAAATTATGATGACACAAACCCACAGGCACATACACACACACACACACACACACATGCACACATACACACTCGCACATGCAATTCCAGCTCTCTGAGGCCTTGGAGATATTGGTCATTTTCCGGGTCTTTGACTGGTCGTTCTGTTTTTCTGTTTCTTTCTCCATCAGTAGTGCTGACCGTTTACGTCACATGACTGCACAAACACATGCCATCAGGCCTGACGTAGCCAAAACACAGCCAGCATGTGGCTCAAAGCTTACACAACTCAGTCAGCCAGCCTAATAGCATTTAGCAAACTGAGTCATCGTGACAGTTCGTTTCGTAACATTCGTAACCAGACAAACCGACATCAGTCGTAGCCTCCTCACATTCCTCTGTGCCTCTTATTAATCAGTGCATTTTCAGATGCACAATCTGATATCGCCATGTATGTGTTATTTCCGGATCAACAAAACAATAATCAGCTAGCAATACCATTATAGTCCTGTTATGGTTCTGCCTCGTGTGCTTGTGCATTTTCCCCCGTGCCTCTCTTGATTTGTTTTTCAGCTCCATTCCCGTGGTCTGACCATTGATTCCCTCTTGCCCTGACTCCTGTGGTGTTATGTGACAGCCTTCAGTATGCCTGAGTCTCGTGGTCCAAGCACGTTTCCCCTTTCGGTTTTGGCTGCGGTATTTCATTCATTGCTTCCACCTGTGCTTATTCTGGGTCTCGCTAAACTCTTAGTGAATGCGTTCTCTGATAGGGCCATTACTAACCCATACTAACCAGCACTTATTTAAGGGTGTTTGTATATATATTTCGTCACATAGTATTAACCTGATTAACGCATTAGCGAGTGCGAGTGTTACTAGCTTTTCTAATTCCTGTCTAAGCTTTCCCTGATTAACTGCGTTTAAAGCTGTGCTTTCCTTTGCTTCTCTCGTGGTGCTTTTTACTCGTCAAGTTTAGATTACCTCAATCTAAACTGTCTAGCTTGCGTGATTGTCTCGAGTCATGATTGTTAAACTAGTTCTCGTGTAATTCATTTATCCCATGTGTTTCTGTTTCCACCTGAGATTGCCTTCTGAATCCCCGCTTCCTCCCACGCGTATATCAGGAGGGAAGAGAGTTGAGACCATCAGACGGGTCTTTATTTTGTTTCTCCTGAGCCTTCCTGAGTTTAATTCCTGAGTCTTGTGTTTCTCTGCGCCCACGTCTTGTCTGCCCCTTGTCTAGTCTCCCAGTGTTCCCGTCAGTTAGTCAGGTCCAGTTTTTGTTTTTTGAGTCTAGCCACTCTAGGAGTGTGTACTTCTGTTTCCCCCTGCCTTGGGCAGTGTACCTTAGTGTCTCCTGTTGTTCAGTGCATGTGCATGATGTTTTGTTTCTGGCCTGTGTGCCTATTTCCTCCGAGTGTTTCGTGTTTCAATAAACACTTTGGATCCAGCATCAGGTGTCCACCCGACCTTTTCTAACAAGTCCACCAATGAATAGCAGCTCTGATATCTCTATGTGTTTAAATATGTGTTTAAATGTCTAAAGTTGGCTTGCCAGTGTTGGCAAGCTTTTCATGCAGATGAGCAGACACTTGCAGAGAAAAGTCAAAATAGCTTTTGCCTTGTGATTTTTACATAATTTTTACATCACTTTCGCTTTTCAATCGCCCACATTCGTGGATTTCACCGGATCAAACTGCAAGCAAAAGGTCCTTGGTAGCAGCTGGTGGTGCATGGTCGTAAAGCCTTCGTCGTTTCATGATGAAATCATAGCAAAGCTTCAATTCATTGGCAAACAATGATGTTACTCCTGGAAGAGCATTATATTCAATAAAAATAATTTTTCAAGATCCTTTGACAATACCTTCATTGCAATTGTGATACCAGATTGTACATTACAGCGGATGACGCAGAAAGACGGATTGTCCAAAGTGTGTTATTCTGCAGAAAAATATATTAAATCCTTGCGGAGAATTGCCTTTGGTACAAGTCTACTGTATCATCCTTTGAATATAAGCATCTGGCAAATAAATCAAATTCACTTACTACGTTTACATGCAGTCAGTATTCGGGTTAAGTTCAATATTCCGGTTTCTGAAACATTCGGAATAACCCGTTTACATCGGGTCAGGGTTATTCCTGTATACATGGTAGTTGTAATCAATTGGGATATCCCGAAAAACAGCGACACACGGACAACGTCTCGACGCACAGAGAACGTCATGGCGTAATGCGTCATTTCGCTTCTTCTTCCTGTATCCAAAACACAAAAGACCAAGATTCCTTGCGAATAGAACATGCGCCAGAACACAAATTAATATTCCTTTTCGATGGGGATATCCCGATAGGGCGATACATGACCAAATATTTGGGTTAGAAAAAGAGTAACCCAGGGTTCATTTTCGGTTTTAAAAACTGGAATATGAGCATATTTCGGTTTTCAAAAGAGTTATTGGTGTTTACATGGCTGTGTAAACAGGTTATTGCTAATATTCCAGTTATGAAAGGGTTATTGACTGCATGTAAACGTTGTGTTCTGCGCATGTTCTATTTGCAAGGAATCTTGGTCTTTTGTGTTTTTGGATACAGGAAGAAGAAGCGGAAATGACACGAATTACGTCATGACGTTCTCCGTTGTCCGTGTCGCTGTTTTGATCGATATCCCAATTGATTACAATTACCATGTATACAGGAATAACCCTGTTTGCTCACGCATGTAAACAGGTTATTCCGAATGTTTCAGAAACCGGAATATTGACCTTAACCCGAATATTGACTGCATGTAAATGTAGTCAATGTCATTACAATGCCTACTAGGCATTGTGTGTATACAATACTAATTCCGAAATAGTTGGGACAAAGTGTAAATTGTGAATAAAATCAAAATGCAATGACTTTCAGATCACATGAGCCAATATGTTATTTACAATAGAACATAGACAACATTTCAAATGTTGAAACTGAGACATTTTACATTTTTATCCACAAAATGAGTTTATTTCAAATTTTCTGGCTGCAACAGGTATCAAAAAAGTTGGGACACAGGCAAAAAACAGCTGAAAAAGCAATTAATATATAAGAGAATCAGCTGAAAGAACATTTAGCAAGTAATTAAGTTAACTGGCATCAGGTGTGTAACATGATTGACTATAAAGGGGATGTCTTAGAGAGGCTGAGTCTCTCAGAAGTAAAGATGGCCAGAGGCTCTCCAACATGTGAAGGCTTGCTTAAAAAAATTGTGGAATAATTTAAAAACAATGTTCCTCTACGTCAAATTGCAAAGGCTTTGAAGGTCTCATCATCCACAGTGCATAACATCATCAAAAGATTCAGAGAAACTGGAAAAAATCTCTGTGCGTAAGGGACAAGGCCGAAGACCTTTACTGGATGCCCGTGATCTTCGGGCCCTCAGATGCCACTGCATCACTCACCAGCATGATTCTGTCATTGACATTACTAAATGGGGCCAGGAATACTTCAAGAAACCACTATCTGTAAACAGTCCGCCATGCCATCCACAGATGCCACCTAAAACTCTATCATGCAAAATCATCATGAGCATGATCCAGAAGCGCCGCCGTGTTCTGTGGGCCAAGGCTCATTTAAAATGGACTGTAGCAAAGTGGCAAAGTGTCCTGTGGTCAGACGAGTCCAAATTTGACATTCTTGTTGGAAATCATGGGTGTCGTGTCCTCTGGGCTAAAGAGGAGAAAGACCACCCCTCCTGTTATCAGCGTTCAGTTCAAAAGCCAGCATCTCTGATGGTATGGGGATGCATTAGTGCATATGGTGTGGGACACTTACATGTTTTAAAAAGCACTACGAATGCTGAAATGTATATAAAGGTTTTAGAGCAACATATGCTCCCCTCCAGACGACATCTATTCCAGGGAAGGCCTTGTGTATTTTAGCAGGACAATGCAAAACCACATACTGCAGCTATTACAACAGCATGGCTTCGTAGTAGAAGAGTCTTTCTGCTGAACTGGCCTGCCTGCAGTCCTGATCTTTCACCGATTGAGAACATTTGGTGCATAATTAAACAAAAAGTCCGTCAAAGGAGACCCAAAACTCTCCAGGAACTGGAAGCCTGTATTAAACAAGAGTGGGACCAAATTCCAATGGCTAAACTCAAGAAACTTGTCTCCTCAATGCCCAGACGCCTCCACTCTGTGTTAAAAAGAAGAGCGGATGCTACACCATGGTAAACAGGCCCCTGTCCCAACTTTTTTGAGACCTGTAGCAGCCATCACATTTGAAATGAGCTCATTTTGTGGATAAAATTGTAAAATTTCTCAGTTTCAACATTTGCTATGTTATCTCTGTTCTATTGTGAATAAAATACTAGCTGGTGTGATTTGAAAGTCATTGTGTTTTGATTTTATTCACAATTTACACTTTGTCTCAACAATTTCGGAGTTGGGGTTGTATATATGTATGTATGTGTGTGATTTTCAGAAACAAGCGCAAAACTACCCAGACCCACGGTGCGTTTTGCGCATGTGTCCTACAAAACTTCCCTACAAAGCGTCTCTACCAACCGTTCATGAGTGAGTGACCCAATTTACAACACAGACCACAGCTGTTGGAGAAATGGCTTTGTTGGAATGGCTTCAAATTTAGTGTAAAAGCTTGTCTCATGTGACTGGCATGCTTATGGTCTTACATAATATTTGACATTATAACCTGTTTGTGTTACTGAAGCAATTCTGGCCGTCTGTCTTGCAATGAACATCGACTGTATTCAATTCCCAGAACTCAAAATTGCAACCCCTTTTTCGCAACTGCAGGGGCAGTCGTCGCACATGCAAGCACAGCATAAAGGTTCAATCTCCTGTTCATATGGATTGCAATCACACTCTCTCAAACAGCTTGGTTTAATAGAGGCCACTGTACTGCATATGACCTATCTTCATTTATATTGTATTTTTCCTCATTAACAATTTTGGAGCGTTGATGCGCATTCTTGCAATTAAGTGTGTTTGTATGTGACATCACAATTATTGAGTTTTATACAGTCTTTCAACAAGGTGGGATATTTTTAATAACCCAGTAAAATTTTAAAGTTTTACATTGGTTGGGTGAGCAATACAATCTTGTGCTTGGAGTGAACTATATGTTCTGTTGGGTGCATGTTGTTTGTATATGCATTGGGGCATTGGCTACAATACTAATTCCTATTTAGTTGTACTAAAAAAGTGTGATACATTTACTGTACATTCAGTTAAATTCCGTGCACAGACCCAAGCTTTGTGGATGAGCTATGAAGTGAACTGCCATTTAAAAAACTTTTTCCCCCATCTGAGTCACCAGAGCCAAATAGCGACTAACAAATAAAGTCAACACAACGTGAGGGAGTGAATTTTTGACCGTGGGAGATGTGAAAAGTTGGAGGCAATCCTTTGAACCATGATTCCGGATACCTTGACCATCAACCCACGGGGATCAACAAAGAGTAGTTGCCAAGCAACAAACAGAAGCAAGTCTTCTCACGGCGGAGTGCAAGATGCCAGTGCAGCACGTACAAAAGCGAGCAGCCGTTTTGCTCAAAGCTCCATGTTTGGAAAACATAACACTTGAGAGAGGAGAAGCGTGTTCAAAAGGGTTCCATGAGAATAAGGCTTAGAGGGCAGAGGAAAGGACTGCTTCTTACACTCTTTATGAGACACATCAATGGGGAAAAGAATGTCCCACACAAGTGACAAACAACCAAACTCTCACCGAGAAGAGGGCCATTTTTCACTGCCCAATGATTTCAGGTTGAGTGCTTACGTACGTAGCCTTGAGCTCTTGTGCTAAACAGGCCGCTCAAGTACGCAAACCTCTCAGACTGTCTCTACTGTTTTTGTTCTCGCGCTTTTTTTCATCTGCCTGTTTGAGTTTGATAGCACGCAGGTTTGAGATCTGAGAAATAGACATTTTACTCACAGGCTCATTTTCCTGTGTTTGGAAAGAAGAAAAAAACTAAAAAAGGTTTAAAGGGAATTCTAATTCGACGTTAGAAGGAAATGGCGATCGATTTCTGTCATGTTTGTGTTTTTAATCACAGCTTCCCGGAACACGCCAGCACCCTCTCTCATTTAGATGTCTCACAAACTGAGCTGTCCACGTGACTCCAATGAAGGAAACAAATCCAAAATAAAATCATAATGCGGAGGGATAATCTGCATTTGACAGAATGTGAGCTGCTCTCCTAACCCTCTCCGCCTCTTTTTGTCGCCTACCCGTGCATCAGGAGAACCAGTCAGCTGTGAACCCGAATCCATTAACTCTGTCACCTGTTCAAATGAGGGAGCTTATATTTTATCACCCACGCCAATGCAGTTGTCCAAAGCTCAACCACGCTCCTCCTCACTAAATGGGTAGCATCAGAACATGCAGGAGGTCTGGCAGACGGACAGGAAAGCTGTTGGCAGAAAAATTTAGTCTTCTATGATGAATTTCCTGGCGAATAAGAGACTAAGGAGGACTCTCGTGTACGTTGTGGTTCCGAGAAAGATTGGATGTCTGAGTTCTTTGCCCATTGAGGCTGCAAACCTGTGAAACCACAATAATCTGACTGCAACTTTTTGTGCCCAGATTGATGCAAAAGTTGAAAGTTTTCTTCAGATTGAGCATCAGCATGTTCGGTGTCAAAACAAAGACACATACAAGGAAAGCCCCCTCATATTTATCATGAGATATAGTGGTGGATCGATGATGATTTGGTGCCGTTTTAATCTGAGAGGTCCAGGGGTGCTGATTAAGATAAATGGCTCAGTGGATTCCGTTCCATTTTGGCAGGCAACGCCTCCGCCAGAAGACAGACTATGCCGAAGGTGAACCTTCCCATGAGATGATGGCCCAAAACATACCTCAAAATCCACACAATCCATGATAACCAGAGGGCAGGCGATAAACGCAAATCCAGGAGTGAGGCTGGTCTTAAATGAATTGTCTCAAATTACTCCAAATTCGTGGCTCCTCCCTGTCAAACAGTATAGAAAAAAGCACCAAGCTGTTACCCATGCCAAGATGGATGAACCAAGTACTATATCAGAGGTGCCATTAATTGTGACAACTTGATTTGGGGTAAACTGATTTTTAATTAAATTAATAAATAATTTTGGTTTGATTAATATGGTATTTCTTAAATGTTGGCCTTTTGAGTTTGTTTAAATGAAATAGGATCATTTGAAACCTCGTTATTCAATTCCATTGCTTGCAATGATCTTATTTCATTTAGACAATTTAAACAATCATAAAACACATGCATTGATTCCAACCCCTGAGTAAAGAAAAGCGTGAGAAGTCATAATCAGTTTCCAATTACTGGAGGTGAAATCCACCGTACTGCAGGTGAAACTGATAAACCTCCACTCACAAGGACTTCCGCGCGAGAATCTCTTACATATGCCTTGATTAAACAATTGCTGACTACAGCAGGGTAACGTAAATATGCCACTGAAACTCATGCTGAATGCGTGAGAGTTGATAGGTATGCTTTCTAAATGACAATTGACCACACCTGGTAATGTTGAGAGTTTTCAGAGTTTTTGTAATGGTAATTTAAATGAATGATGGAAAAAAGGTCTTGACCAATCATTATTTTTCAGGGATGGTTTGAGCTTCCCGTATCACCAGTTCACCAGCCGCCACTGCGGTGATGCAAGTTCACCACTACCTGAATGTAGACATTTTGCATG
Source organism: Gymnothorax javanicus (assembly GCA_029692085.1). NCBI lineage: Eukaryota > Metazoa > Chordata > Actinopteri > Anguilliformes > Muraenidae > Gymnothorax > Gymnothorax javanicus. The sequence goes on along the minus strand of CM056211.1, from coordinate 43,239,670 downwards.
GCTAGTCAGAAAAATGGCCTGGTTTGGGGAGAAGATGGTTGCTACAGTTACAACACAAGCACTAACACTTAAGTGCAAATGCACAACGTCATGAGACAGCCTTTCAACAGACTCTTTACTGCCAAAGCATGAAATAGCCTTAACCACTATGCCATGGAGTGAGAGAAAAAGTGGCCTTCAGCTTTGTGCATTCAGGAAGAGGCATGACATCATCAGCATCTGCTAGAGCTGTAGCAGCCTATAACACAATCGTCATTCAGGAGAAAATAGACTCAAAAATTAAAATGAAATCATTATGACTCTGGAACAGAGCACATTTCCATTGTAATACACTCACATTAATTTTGCCGATCCTGAAGAAGATTACTTATATAGCTGGATATTGATTGAAGTACTTATGTACTCCTTGAGGACCCTAAAAGCTTCCTGAGTCCACACAAGCACACATTTCTGCACACACATAAGCAAACACACACATGCACACGCTCACACACATAAGTACATTCAAACAGTCCAGCTAAACTATTTGAACATTTATGAGAAGTTGAAAAGTACTAATACCATTGTAAAATAATGGTATTAAAAAAGCAAAGGCTAGCTCAAGAGCAATCGCTGTCAGCAAGCGACCAGCTTGTGAAGCTAGGAAAAAACTAAATCATATCGCTGAAGTATAACGATGATTACAAACATTTCCCGAAACTAGCGTCAACAGGGTGGGAAGATGGCTGGCATTATTATCTGGTGTGCGTGCATTTTCCAAAACCGTAGTTGCTAACCTAGTTAGCAACTTACATAGTTCGTCCATTCACAGTCAATGGATCCAACTATGAAAGTTAGCATCTGTGATTTCGGGAAACGCACCCCAGGGCTGCAGGAGTAATGTAATATGCGACAGCACGCATAGAAGGATAATTCTGCTATAACTAGCTATGAAATAACATGTCATAGGCCAAACTGTCAGTTCGCTCTTTATGTAAAAGAAGCTGATAATCAATGGTGAAACAGGTTGTGTGTCTGTGATGGCGTTGAAAGTGCCAAATCAGAGCTGTAAGAGCTTCTCCAAAAGGCAACATAGCTACCAAAGGTTCACTAGCTAGCGAGCTGTACCTAAGCGATTGCTTTTACACTCACAAGCAGGCGAGCTAAGGTCTCAGAAATCTGCAAGCACACTTGGGTTGCAGTTGAACAACACTGCCGCGAAGCCTCGGATAAGTCCATGCATATTACAGCTAGCTGAGTTAGTTAAGTTGGGGCAAAAGCCAAATCATATCACTTCAGTGTGATGATCATTTACAAAGATTTTCATTAGTTAACGTTAGCTAGCATTCTAGCTGCCCAGGTGGCTATATCCAAAGAGCAACGTAACTTAATACGTGATGCCACACATTACATAGCAGCCTGGCCATAAAGACATTATCAGTTAGCCTCCGTGCGTACACAAGCTACCCAGAAGCTGATTGGTTGGCATGTAAATGAGGAACATCGTTTTAGTTTGCGTCCCCAATTAAGTGACGTCCTAGCTGAAGACTCGCCTCGATGAGACGCTGACAGATTGCATTTTAATTATTACCTCCACCCAACGAAGTTGGAGGAGGTCATGTGATCATTACCGTTTGTCTGTTGGTTGGTTTGTTGGTTTGTTTGTAAGCAGGATTATGCAAAAAGTTATGGATGGATTTTCATCAAATTTGGGGGAATGATTAAGTATTGTTCAAGGAAGAGGTGATTCGGTTTTGGAAGGTGAAGGTCAAAGGTCAAGGTCAAGGGCATGCAAAAGGTCAAAAACACATTAAAAACATATTTGCGTGAAGACTACAGGACTGCATAAATACAGGGGTTGCTAGCTAATACTGGCAAAAATAACAGTACATTGGCGGAGGTACTAGCGCTCTCTGAGCGCAGCTCTAGTTTTCATTGTGTCCCAAAAAGAGTGTGGTGACATGTATTTGTAAATACAATGGACTGGGAGGCGCTGTTTCCCTTACTACATTTGAATATTGTCCCATGTATTGCAGGATAAGTCTTTGAAAATGAAATGTCAAATGCCGTTATCTTTATTATTTCCAAGTGATTAGAAAACAGCATTTTCATTTTCATGTTGACCCTAAAAGAGTGTGATGACATGTATATGTAAATGCAATAGACTGGGTGTGCTGTTTGGCTTATTGCATTTGAATATTGTCCACAGTAGAGCAGGTTAAGTCTTTGCAAATTCGATGTTCAATGCTGTATTCAATATCATTTTCAATTAGTCAGAAAATTGCATTTACATTTTCATCTTGACCCTAAAAGAGCATGGTGACATGCAAATGTAAATGCAATAGGCTGGGGGTGCTGTTTTACTTATTGCATTTGAAAATTGTCCACTGTATTGAGGGGCACGACTTTGAAAATTAAAATATCAAACAGCTTTTCATTATCATTTGAATATAGTCATAGATTTCCCATATGAGTATGTGAAAATGAAAGTGATAATTGGATTAATGCATTTTCAATTTAATATTGCTTGCAATATTGCAATATGCAGAATGCTTGCAAATGGTTTTCAAGTTATCTTTCAAATAGAATACAATGTGTTGCAGCAGACTCTGCTCAATCAACGTTTTTGGAGGTCACTAAAGGGGTACCACAGGGTTCGATTTTAGGTCCCTTACTTTTTACTCTGTATATTAATAATATGGTCTCATTTGATAATGGCTGTAAGGTGCATTTCTATGCTGATGATACAGTGCTTTATACTTTTTCTTCTTCATTGAATGAGGCATTAACTGCATTACAAAGAGCCTTTGTTTCATTTCAGCACTCACTTCTAGAGCTCAAATTAGTTTTAAAAGTGGCAAAAACAGAATGTATGCATTTCTTTAGATCTCGTTCTTTTAGGGACTGTTCATTTTTAATTTGCTCCTTGGATGGCTCTGAAATCGAGCGAGTGTCTTGTTACAAATACCTTGGAATATTTATTGATGAAAAAAGTACACCTAAAAGTACACCTTTAAAGTACACCTTGATGAACTTACAAAAAAGTTCAGACAAAAAAATTGGGTTTTTTACAGAAACAGCTCTTGTTTCTCTCGAGATATTAGGAAGCTTTTAATTCAATCAACCTTCTTGTCAGTGTTAGATTATGGTGACATCATCTATATGCACGCTGCCCCAACGACCTTGAAAAAACTTGATACTGTCTATCACGCTGCACTTAGTTTTATTACTAGAGATCCTTTTAGAACACATCATTGTTCTCTGTATAAAGCTGTGGGTTGGGCATCATTGGCTACCAGGAGAAGGCAGCACTGGCTGACCTTCATTTATGAAGCAATCTTACACAGATTACCATGTTATCTTACAACTGAAGTCCCCAGAGTTAAAACAGAACTTGGTAAAACTGCTTTTAGTTACTGTGCTCCTAGGTCGCGGAACAATTTTCAAGAAACATTTAAACTGGGTAAATTGATATCATTAGAGGATTTCAAAAAAGTGATAAAGGATTTAGAAGTTGGGAACTGTGTGTGTTTTGAATAATATTGCTGCAATTTTCTCAGCCACATGTATTGTATGCACTCCTGTATGATCATTTTATTGTTTATTGTTCGCTTTTTATTTTTATGATAATGTATTGCATTGTATTCCGTTTTGTGTTTTGTGTTGTTGACAGGGCACCATTGCAAATGAGACTGAGGTCTCAATGGGTTCCTCGTATAAATAAAGGTTAAATAATAAATAAAATATTGTCACAATTAACTCATTCATAAGTGGAAAATTATAATGCTATAGTGGAATTACATTTTCATTTTAATATTGTCCCCTATTGGCTTCCATGATTAATGACTAAATTGACTCATCACCTTGTTTTAACGTCTCATTCGAAAGATGGCGTCTCCTACAGCACAGTGTCCCCATCACTGCACTGGGTCACTGGGGATTCTTTCACCAGAAGGAAGATCGTCACCTACTGGCCCACCAAGACCACTTCCAGCAGCGACATAGTTTTCCCAGGCGGTCTCCCAACTAAGCGCTAACCAAGCCCACACCTGCTTAGATTCAGCCACAAGACAGGAGCAGATGGATTAGTGGTCTGGTTGCTGGCAAACAGGGCACTCAAGGGAGCACTGTCATCAGCTTCATCAGCCAATGATAATGCAGTGCTTTGGGTAGAAATATATGGGGATATTGTTATCAGCTTCATACGCCAATGCATTGCACTTAATTTAAGCTGCTGTAACTGATTTAGTCGTTTTCATGGCTTCTTGTCCAAAGCCTATGTAAACAGTCCCTGCCCCCCATTCCAAAGCCACTCACAGGAAGGCGCATCGGTTTCCAATAGAGGCAGAGGAAAGTATCGGCTCAGTTACAATATATGTACAATATAAACACTCTTAGTGATTGTCGTGTGAAAGCCTCAATGAAAACATGGACCAACGACAATACATTCATGCAGAAACTTTGGTATGAATGGCTTTTTGAAGGTATTAGCTAAAACTAGCTACTGTCCTATAGCCACACATGCTATCGTTACACAGCTAAGCAAGCTGTAGTCGGCCACAAATGATGAGGGTTCATTCATAAACTGACATTAGCAGGATTAAAAACCACCAACAGGACTATCTAAGACTGATAAAACTGCAAAACTACTACAGAGAAAAACAAAGGTTACCTGTCCATTAGCAGCAAGGTTAGTTGTGCATCACTTTTTAAACCCTTTGATTCCTTCAGTTTTCCCCATTCAAAGGGGCACCGATATAAATACAGCTCTTGGCCATCTCGCGTTTTTCCTCCTTAGTTCTATTTGTTCCTCTACCGTTCTTTTGCGCTTTGGCTGTTTAAAGGCGGATTTCCACATACTCCGTCTGCGCCGCGAAGCGCAGCGCCACAAATCTGGAGCGACTGACCTCGCCCGCTGGATGCGTTTCTGGAGTGCCGTGCCGCGCCACGCAGCGGAGCCCAGTTTGGTGCTTTTAATTTCCTGTCTGATGGGATCTGGTCTACCTCAATTGACGCGATTGGGGAGCGAAGTCACTGAAAAATAGATCAGGCGCGTATCTCTGGCGAAGCGGAGCGCAGTGGCACTTTTGGGACGCTCCAGAGACATTTCGCGAGCGCTGTGGAAATGCAAATATTGACTAGAATAGGAGCTATTTGGTCCACAGTGCACGGTGCTGCGCGGCGCAGACGGAGTATTTGGAAATTGGGGGTCATTGTGTAGGCCATCTCCCGTAGCGCTGGGATCGGAAGCTTCATCTGTTTGCTATTGCCAACAACATAGATTTTTCTTCTAATAATTTTTCCGACAGATGGCGCACTAACACACAGATTCAGCTCTGCGCACTCACAAGCAGAGAGAAACACATCTTTATGGCGTTCTCTCACCTGATTGGATAGAGGCAGTCGGTGACTCCAGAATTTTATATGCTGCTTTATTGCAGAAGACAGTGACTGAGAGACCTGGGTTATCGACCAGATACTCTAAATAAATGATCTCTGTCGGAATGTGGAGCTATTTGACACTTTTTTAAAAACAAAAAATCACTTGCAGCTGCTTTAAGTTGAAAAATATTGGGACATTGTTATCAGCTTCATCAGCCAATAATAATGCACTATTTTAGGTAGAATAATATGCGGATATTGTTCTTATTATCAGTTATTAGCCAGTGATGACGTACCATTTACAGTGGCACAGTGGTAAAGTGGTTTGCACTGCCACCACACAGCAAGAAGGTTGTGGGTTTGAATCTGGCCTAGGGCCTTTCTGGGTGGATTTGCATGTTCTCCTTGTGTTTGTGGGGGTTTCCTCTGGGTACTCTGGTTTCCCCCATCCAGAAAAACATGCTTTATAGAAACACTCCAGTGCCACTGTGCAAGGAATTGGCTTTAGAACTGGAGTTGGGTGCTGTTCTGTGGCTGCCCACTGCTTCGAACAAAGGGATGGATTACGTGCAGAGTACAAATCACCCCACAGGGTTCAATGCAGTATCATTATCATTATCATTTATGGCAGAAAAACGGGGGATATCGGCTTCATCAGCCAATGACAATGAACTATTTTAGGCTGGAAAGAAGGGGACTATTGTTATCAGCAATATCAGTTGATGATAATGCATTATTTTAGGTGGAAAAATAAGGTTAGGCCCCTGGAGTATATTACCACACGCAACATATTTATAATCAAATTCCGGAGTTAGCAGCTCAGAGGGCCCCTGATCTCGTGATCCATAGTCATTACAGGCCTGGCTCATTATCATCCTGACTTCACACTTAAGTCAGGCCCCCAGCACGCAGACTAATGGACCAAGCTAATGCACATCTCTGGGTCCCTTAATCTCGGTCTACATGGTATCCTCTGTGATCTCCCTAACAACCTCAGCCTGGGTTCCACTGGCCTCCGCAGGTCCACCACGCTCAAAGCTAATGGTCACAGCAGTGGAGTTTTCCATTGCCTTTGCTCGCTCCTTTGTGTTTGTGTAAAACCTTTATTCATTCATGAACTCTTCCAACATTAACAGTAGTTAACGTTGTGCCTGTTGAGTAACAACTCCTTGGAATATTTGTACATTATGGGTGTTAAAGCAGCAGGTTGGAATAAAAGTGAGGTAATTGGGCAGCTGGATTGATTCCAAGAAGGTGTGCAGTTGATTTGCTGCTGTACCAGGTGCTTCAATTGAGTTTTTTTTTTCATTGAATTCTGTACATTTTTGAATGCGTGGTATGGTTAAACTTGACCAAAATGTAAGGGTCTTCAAACGACCGGTCAGCCGATCTTTATTTGTTAAGTTCATGTGGAATGCAATGCAATCACAATCACATAGCAAAACAACAATAAAAACAATAAAAGTTCCTAATAAACTGGGTGGAGGTACAGACTGAATATGGATTAATTGGTTTGCTGTCCAATCTTGGGGACTGCAAGAAAGGCTCAGGAGCTTGTTCCTATTAGTAAGGCTAAAAAGAGTACTTCCAGATGTAACCATCATTGAAGGTTAAGAATAATTTCCAAAGAGGATAAACTTTTACTAGGAAGATACTGACTGGTAAAGGGCAAATAAGTGCGACTATCCAGCCATCTGCACTCTCAAAGTAAGGGGTTCATGTATATATGTTACAGACAGATTGTGAAACCAACAATTTTGTGAAATGACTAAAAATTTCAGTTATTTCATGTAATGACTGAAGTTTAGCTCTAGTCATTTCATGAAATGACTGGTTTCACAATCTGACTAACACAGTAGTGGCCAACCCTGGTCCTGGAGATCCACAGTGTCTGCTGGTTTTTGATGTTACTCAGCACTTAATTGATGAATTAAAGCAGTTGATTACAGGCTTAACTCATCTCACCTGGTGTCTTAGGTTTAAATAGGGTGGAGAAAACCAAACTCAGCACACCCTGTGGCTCTCCAGGACCAGGGTTGACCACCACTGGACTAACATAAATACACACATACACTACAGGCCAAAAGTTTGGAAGCAAGATCAAATTTGTACAAAAAAAATCATAGTTTCATTGGTATACTTTGCAACAAAATAAACATAATTATTATATAAAGATTCACATATCAGAATAAACTTTTACTCAAATTATCAGGCATATATGCATCCGGTGGGCTGTAAACCATGACATAAAGTGAATAATGCAAACTGTGATTTGTTTTTTACTTTTTCACTGAAGTTGTGACTCTTGCAAATCTTCTCAACCCAAAAACTAAGCCCATCCTTTCTTTTGTTAACATTTATTCAGCAATGGTCTGGTAACGTCAATGTATACAGTACCTAAAGGTAAATAGAGGAAAATGGTGCATATCAATGAAAGAAAAGTCTAATCATGTAGTAAATACATCCCAAAATCCATAGATTTCACACTGGTTTTTAAGAAAGGCATTGTGAACAGAAACTTGAAGTTGCTTCCATATTTTTGACCTGTATTGGCCTTCCTTCCAAACTTCTGGCCTGTCGTGTATATGCCTACACACATGGAAATGGGAAACATGCATGCATGACAGGTGGCAGGGAACGCACGGGATATAAACAGATCACATGAGACATATCTAAAAGACACACAAGCTGCTGGATGGAAGGAGACATGAAAGCGATTCACACAAGCGTTGTGACACATATACACAGTGCATTCATTCCCATTCACTTTATGTTGCTACCTCATGCTTAAAATAATTTAAATTCATTCTTTCCCCTCAATCTACACTCAATACCCCATAATGATGAACAGACTTTTCTGCAAGTTTATTAAAAATGAAAAACTTAAATATCCCATTAACATTATTATTCAAATCCTTTACTCAGTGCTTAATTGAAACACCTTTGGTAGTGATTACAGCATCGAGTCTTCTTAAGTATGACGCAAAAAGCTTTGCATTCCTGGATTTGGGGGATTTTCTGCCATTAATTTCTGTGGATCCTTTCAAGCTCTGTCAAGTTGGATGGGGACTGTCGGTGGACAACTATTTTCAGGTCTGACCAGGGATGTTCAGTTGGGTTCAAGTCAGGGCTCCGGCTTGGCCACTTTTGTGAATGTCCTTGATTGTCCCAAAGCCACTCCTGTGTTGCCTTGGCTGTGTGCTTAGGATCATTGTCCTGTTGGAAGGTGAACCTTCAGCCCAGTCTGATGTCCCAAGTACTCTGGAACAGGTTCTCATTAAAGATAGCTCTGTACTTTGCTCCATACAGCTTGCCCTCAGCCCGGACCAGTCCCCCAGGTTTACTGTACTCTTCGTACCCGGATTTTTCGTCCCGACTTTTTGTACTCAAATTTTTCGTCCCCAGGTTTTTTATCCCCTAATGATAAAGAAACGTGCCACCATTGTTGACAGACAGATGGACGGACGGACAGACAGATCGCCTTGATATAAAACAGTGTCCCCATCATCTTCTTTCCGACGTGTGGGTGGATGATCCAACTTTGTGGCCTGATATTCATTATGCTGATATTTACCACTATCTGAAACTCCAGGTATGCAGTTTAGATTTTGTTTGTTTATTCACATTTCGATATTTCAGAAGTTTTTTAGATGTGGATGTAAGTGCATGGCTATTTCGTACTTGTAGACATGGGGCTGAAAAGAAATATTATGTAGGTGAGACTGTAGCGTGATAATTTTTGCTCGATATTTTCTACTTAAAAATGCTCAAATGTTTTTGTGTGTTTTGATGCTTTAAAATTTATCTTTATGCAGTGCTTGTTGTGTATTTCCATTCTTATGGTAAGACGGGGCTCGACATTGCCACTTGCTCGCTGGCCTGATGGTGTTTTGCTAAGGCTCCTGGTCAGTTAATTACTTCTGTGGCTTGCCCGGCCTCAAAATTTGTTCATACACTGCAACAAAGGGTTTCTCATTTTAGGGTTAGGGTTTGGATTAGGGTTAGGGTAAGGGTAACACATAGTTCATCCTAGTGTGCAACAAGGATGCGTCACTTCACAATGCAAAAAAAATATATGCTGCCTGGCTAGGCCAGTGAAAAAATAACTGATTTGTTCAATTTTTAACTGTTTTCCCGTACTCGCATCATAAAAATACACCAGGGGCCGGTCGCACCTAAAGGACTGAACTAAAACAGTTTTGACTGTTGAATTGGTCGTAACTAAGACCAGCTCCAAGAGAGCACATTAAGCTCGTTGCATTAACCGAAATTACACATGGGTGCAGCTAAGACCGGTCCTGATGGCTGGTGTTAGCAGTAGCCTCTGAGGGGTGGAGGTAGCCTATTTTTCCTCTTTACGTGATGAAATGTATCCTTATCTTAATTCCACAAAGCTGGCTCGCACCCGACCCTGTAGTCGTTTGGCATCATTGTATCTACCGTTAATGTTTACTTAAATAATATTGATTGAATCATTAATATGGTTGATAATGACACTGTTCATAATAAACATTCGGAAGCATAGGTGTCTTCAGTGAAGAATCAATGAAGAGTTACAGATCTTTGGAGGCACACTGCTACTTCAAAGCTGGTTTCGTACAGATGGTGTATCACTTCAAGACAGATTTTCCTTGCATACGTTAAACCATCTCAATGACCCCCCACATTGGCCTTGGGTGGCCACTGACAGTATTGGTGGAGTTGCTGCTGCTCATTACATGTATGGCCAGCTAAGTGTAGCTATATGTTAGTGCTGGGAATTTGAAGGGGCCATGGTAGCCTTGTCTGAGAGTGTTGCTTCAACTGGTTGTGGTTTCAAATCTTGGGCTAGTGTAGTTCCACACTGAACTCTGTGGTTTCATGTCTAAATACTGCCAAAAGCCACAAACTCCTGAAGCTCACTCGCTCCAGTTTTTGTTATTCAGCCTTCACAATTAAAAATGGTCTGTTAGCCCAAGGAGAGTAAAATATTGCAGGGGCTAATAGCTTAGCGGGCACCAGTTTAAATATTCAGTGGGAGTCCCATTAAATATTTACCCTCAATTAGCACATACTATGCATGTATTCTTTAATGCAGATTGTTATTATTTTGTAGCTGGACTAATGAATGTTGGTACAGGCTAAAGAAAATTTATCCTAGTTAACCTGTGGTTTTGTACACTTTTAAAAATAATTTCTAATGATGAGATTGAAGTTAAATCAGTTTAGACTTTGAAAATGCTTTAAATAAAAATGTGTATTCTTGTTCCAGATTGGGAGAGTCATGTTCTCATGTGGCTGCTGCCCGCCTTGGGTATAACCAGGTTACCTGCACTGAGAAGCCATGAGAGCGGAACGATTTCTTAACTGAAAAAGCTACCCCATCTACCATTGCTGACATCACATTTTACCACAAAGAAGTCATTTCCCGGGTGCTGTCTACTCGTCGTAAATGGAAGACATCATTTTTTTTCCCATAATTTTAAACCAGTCAACTGTTCAGAGTGTATGTAAGCTGCCTAGATCCCTCTCGTATTTATTTGAACCAGAAAACACGAGAATTGTCTCCCAGCAGTCTCAGGATAAAATGTGACATGCTGAAAAGCAGTCTCAGTGTTTCTGAGGGAGAAAATGACTATCTGGAGAATGCAACAGTGGGACAGTCCAAAACATGGTGTGGTACGCTCAGAGGTTTAGTCGGATTACAGCATCAATGGCTCATTGTGTGCTCCACACCAACCGAGACTCTCCATCAACTTCTCTCATTCAGTCAATACTGGATTGGAAAGTGAGTGAGCCACAGTGCACCAAAAGAGCTGGTGACCCTAGAACACATGGAAAGGAAAACGAACTCAAAGTGTTCAAGGCTTGTCATGGTCTAATGGGACAGCTACATAAGAATGGTGTTCTTAGAGAGTCTGGCGTGCGTATTCACCCCTTGCATCCATGGATGTCTGCTTCTGCGGACGGTGTTATTGTCTGTGAATGTCATGGAAAAGGTGTGCTCGGGATTAACTGTCCTTGGACTGCTAGAGACAGAACAGCTGAGGATCTCATTAATGACAAATCTTCTCACATGTTTAGTGGAACATTGAAGAAGCCGCATGCATACTACACACAAGTGCAGATTCAAATGGCTGTTTACAATGTAAACTTTAGTGGCTTTGTAATGTGTAAAGATTCCATGCTCCATCAGCGCATACACAAAAATGATGGATTTTTTAAAGAGTGTTTACCCAAGTTGGAGTAATTTTGGGACCGGCACATCATGCCTGAGTTGTTGACACATTCTGAGAATAAAGAAAATGAAGGTCATCTACATAAAGCAATTTTGTCTCGGGAAGATGATGCGAACATTTATTAACATAACATATCATAACATGAATGGCGAGAACAGGCCGTTCAGCCCAACTAGGCTCGCCAGTTTCTTTATACTATTGTGAATATATCACTTCAGATACTCAATGGTATCTAGCTTTAAGTCAAGCCTGCTCTTGAAAACTCCCAAGGTCTCTGCCTCAACAATATGGTCAGAAAAGCTATTCCACATCGAAATTACTCTTTGGGTGAAGAAATATTTCCGAATATCAGTGCTAAATTCACCTTTGGTCAACTTCCATTTGCGACCCCGAGTTCTACTAACAACACTTGGTCGAAGGAATCCTACATAATTCACTTTGTTAATCCCTTTAACATATTTAAAGACCTCAATCAGATCACCCCTAAGTCTCCTTTTCCTAAGACTTAAGAGATTAAGGATCTTCAGCCTCTTCTCATAGCTTTCATCTTTTATACCTGGAATTAGCTTAGTGGCTCTTCTATGAACTTTTCTAGAGCCTCTATGTCTTTCTTAAAAGTATGGTCCCCAGAACTGTACACAATACTCCAGATGTGGTCTGACAGATGTGTTGTACAAAAGAAGCATCACCTCCTTGGATTTGTACTCAATACTTTGGCAATGTATCCCAGCATCCGATTGGCTTTTTTTAACTGCTACGGCACAATGGCTAGAGCCTGTGAGGGTTTGGTCAACAATCACTCCCAGATCTTTTTTAGTGTGGAGCAGATTCCAGTTTTAAACCTCCCATGAAGTAATCCGTCTAATGTTTTTTATTACCGACATGTACAACTTTACATTTCGCAACATTAAATTTCATTTGCCATATTTCTGCCCGATTCTGGATTCTATCCAAATCATCCTGAATCACTTTAGCGGACTCTAAACTATTTGCCAAACCTCCCAATTTAGTATCATCTGCAAATTGAACTAATTTGCTCTCAATATTCCTATCAAGGTCATTAATGTAGATGAGGAACAGCAGGGGTCACTCCCCACCATACCTAGCTCAGATGAGATACCACTGACCACCACTCTTTGTGTTCTGTCCTGTAACCAGTTTTGAATCCACTTCAGAATACCTCCTGTAACTCCAATGGAACTCAGTTTAAAAATTAGTCTCTTATGCGGTACTGTATCAAATGCTTTCTGAAAATCCAAGTATATGATGTCATAAGCCCTGCTCTGGTCATCAGTCTTGGTGGCCTCTTCAAAAAATTCCAGAAGGTTTGTCAGGCATGACCTTCCCTTACGGAAATCATGTTGGCTATCCCTCAAGATATTATTACGTTCAAGAAATAAGTCCAGCTCATCTTTTATGATAGATTCCAGTATTTTGCATGCAATGCAAGTTAAACTGACTGGCCTGTAATTTCCTGACTCAGTACGGTCCCCTTTCTTTTATATTAGAATTATATTGCCCTGCTTCCAATCATTTGGTATTTCTCCAGTTTCTAAAGACCGTCTGAAGATGGCAGATAGTGGCTTAAAGATGATCTCACCAACTTCCCTGAGCACTCTAGGATATAAGCCATTAGGACCCGCCGCCTTATCTGCCGTAGTTTATGCAACTTGTCTAATAATTCGTTATCCCTAACCTCAATTTCCGCTAAATAATCTTGAGCATTGGATATGCCCTCTGGCCGAATAAAAACCCGCTCTAAGGTAAAATTCTCAACAAAGTAACTGTTTAAGGTATCCGCAATATCCTTCTTATCATATAGCAGCGATCCATATTTATTCTTTATGCACTTAACCTCCTCTTTGACTTTCCTTTTTCTGCTACAGTACTGAAAGAAGCGCTTAAGGTTAGTTTTTGCGCCCTCTGCAATTTGTCTTTCATACAGTCTTCTAGCATTCCTCAGCTCTTTTTTGACCACAGCCCGTGTATTACAGTATTCAGCCTTAGTATTCTCATTGTTATCCTTTATGTACATCTTATAAAGATTCCTCTTTTCCCTCAAACTCCTACGAATAGCTGTGGTCATCCACTGAGGATTCAGCTTTTTCAGCTTACTTTTGGACAACTTTGGAATGAATTTGCATTATGAATCAAGTAAAACCTTTTTAAATCTTTCCAACATCTCATTTACAGACTCACAGTCCAGGAGTGTCTCCCATTTTATTTCACTTAGATATGAGTGCATCCTGTCAAAGTTTGCTCGCCTAAAATTGAAAATTTTTGTTATTGAAGACACCTTTTTGACTTCCCATGAAACATCAAAATTAACAGTAGAGTGATCACTTGTCCCAAGTGGCTCCAGTACCTCAACATTGCTAATTCTATCTGGGTCATTACAGAGCACCAAGTCTAAAATTGCCTTCTCTCTTGTAGGTTTATTAACATACTGCACCAAAAAATTATCATTTATAACATCTAGAAATTCTTCCTCCCCCCTACCCTGTCCTTTCACCATTTTCCAATTGATACTAGGATAATTTAAGTCTTCCATAATAATAGTCCCTCCTCCTCTACATGCTTGCGTAATCCTCTCAAAGAGCATTTCATTGACAATACTGTCCAAAGCTGGCGGTCGATAACATACTATGTTTAAACCAGTCTCGTGTTGGCCAATGAGCCTGACCCAGATATCTTCACAGGGCAAGGAATGTTCATTTTCAGGAATTTCCTGCACATTTATGTTTTTGTTCACATAGAGTGCTACACCGCCTCCTCGCCTGTTGCATCTATCCTTCCTAAAGAGCTTATAACCTTCTATATTATATTCATCTCCATCCTCTTCACTAAGCCATGTCTCTGTAATCCCAATTATGTCATAGTCCCACTAATCATAACGGCCTCAAGTTCTGGAAATTTATTTTTTATGCTTCTTGCATTTAGATAAAAACATTTCAGGTTATCATGAATGCTTTTCCCCTTCAATTTCCCATGTGCCCGCTGCTCCAAGCCCCTCACTACGTTTTGTTGCTTAAAAAAATTTATTGCTATCGCCGGGGACAGGACGATGGTCAGCCTATTGTTGGTTGTGATGGGGCATCATGTTCCTACAAGTGGATACCCTTTGAATGCATAAGACCAAAGCGAAAAACTACCCAAAGGGAAATGGAACTGTCGACATTGCATTGCCAAGAAAGCAGCAGTCTGAACTTTAAGATGACTAGTCTTTGCATATAGTTCATGCTATTGGAACATGCTAAAAGTGTGATAGTGAAGGAACTATTTATTCAACTACAGATTGAATTTGTTAATGAAATATTTCATGTGATTTTGATGATTTTCTCAGAGTGTTTTTAACTATAGAGTACACATGGAATAATAAATAGCATCTTTCCTCTGTTGATCTTTTGTTTGATCCTTGAAGTATGTACTCCTCAAAAACTTATCAAAAACAAATCAGTATCCTCAAGCTTGTCATAAGATCCAGCACCTAAGGATCTGTACAACTTTCTGAATTAGCACTACTTTGTATTAAGTATGCCCTGAGCTTTTTGAGTGCCATATTTGCATTGATTGTGGCAGTGTGCTGTGTAACTTAGGCAGGGTTACCTGGATGAGCACTAGAGCAAGAATAGCACATGAGCATCCTCAAGTTTGTCATAAAATTCGATACCAGAAGATCTTTCTCCAATTTATAAAAATCACTACCTTACATAGGGTATACCTCAAGTTGTTTTCAGGAGCATATTTGCAGAAGCAGTATGCAGAGTATTGTTGGGCAGAGTATCCTCACGCATGTCATACACTTATACAAGAGATTAGTATTTAATAAATTAGAACCAAATTATTGTACGGTACATTGGATTCATTTAAAAAGTAACACTTTTGAAATGTAAAACATAAAAATAATATTATAAATACACATTTGTGGTGACAAGTATTTTCTGATCATCATATTCCGGGGAAATAAATCTGGAATAAATCAGAAAAAGAATATTTAACATGTTTAACGCACATTTGGCACTACTGAAGTGACAAATATTTTTCTGATCAGCACTTTTTGGGGAAATAAATCTGCAAAAATCTTGTACTCTCGTAAGATACTGTCTCCTAGATTGCACAGTGCAGCGCACATAGTACTGATTTTATCAGTGCTTGACACTGTAGCACCATCTGCTTTATCTTTCAAAGATTTCACACATTTCACTGGAAGCGGGCTTTGCAGATTGTAAATCTGTTTTTCAACAAGCCTGTTACTCTTTCCATATGAATCCTCAATTCGACTTCGCCTATGTAGTTTTGTATTTGAATGCTGAAAGTTGTGCCCTCCTTCGCTCTCCACGCGCATCAATGAGCCTTGGCTGCCCATAAACCTGTCACCGGTTTTCCTTCCTTGGACCACTTTTGGTATGTACTGACCACTGCAGACTGGGAAAACCCCCACAAGAGCCAGAGTTTTGGAGGTGCTCTGACCCAGTCATAAAGCCATCGCAATTTGGCCCTTGTCAAAGTCGAGCACGTCCTTACTTTTCTCCATTTTTCATGCTTCCACCACATCAACTTCAAGGACAAACTATGCACTTGCTGCTGAATATATTCCACCTACTCACGGGTGCCTTTGTAAAGAGATAATCAATAAGCCATTTGCAGGAATTGATCACGTGACAAATTACTCCAAAGCAACAAGACCACGGTGTGCAAGCAAACTCTACATTCCTTGACAACCATAAGAGTTTGAGTGGCGGTGCGTGACATTCCAATACTTTAGTGACTGTTTTGACCTTTTGCTCTGTCTTTTTTTTGCCGATTTTTTTGCGTACTTAAGATGTATTTTATCGTTTGGTGTAAGATTTTTGCCATTTACTGCTCGAAAAAGCGAGTTTTTTGACTTCAAGTTGGTTGCTTTCGACCGAAACTCTCGTGTGAAATGGCGGAATTCTCAGTGAATTGTGAATTTCACTCACTTCACTTCTCAGTGGTCATAATATCATGGCCAATGAAATTTTAGTAATGTATGCATAAAATTTAAATTTCTCTTGGAAAAGAAATAACATCGATTGTTCTTAGAGAACTTAAAGAACGGAAAAGAAATAACATTGATTGTTCTATGAGAACTTAAAAAAACACCATCTCCAGCATCCTTTTTACAGAAAAAAAGAGAAAAAAAACTCATAAGTCATAGACTTTCTATGTAGGATGCAAGGTCCCCTGGTGTAGTGACAAAGCAAAGCGCTTAAGCGTAATTAGGTCATATTAGCTGTCATTGTGTTTTGCAAAAATGTCTTGTGGAAAAGTTCAGAATTGCATAAAGTTCATTATCAGTTTGATTATGTTAATATGGGCAATCTACCTCACTGTAATGCTAATTTCTGAATTTGTCCCTCTGAGCTTGAGCATGTGAAAGCAGGGAGATGCCAATCTGACCCAGTTCAGGGAATATGTGAAAGTTCAAGTGCAGGTGCAAAGTTAATTAGAAGTGAAAAAAATACAGATAAAGGGTTTAAAAAAGGCCAACTCATTCAACATGTAGGTCGGTGGCCTTCCCACTTTGTTTTCTACTGAAATAACGAGTCTGAATATGCCTGCGTTAGCGCGTATGTATGTGCGTGTGTATGTATTCAAGTGTGGGCTGTGTGTCCTTCTGACAGTGTGTGCTAGTGAATGTGTGTGTGTGTGTGTGTGTGTGTGTGCAGCATGTGTACTGTTCACACAATCATGCACGCTCATACACATTTCACACATTGCTATGCACACACATACTCATACACATAGGCACAATAACAGGGGCAGCCATACACGCACAAATGTGCACACGCACACACTCACACACACATGCACACCCATGCAAATACACCACACACCTCTGATCTGAACAGCTGTAGAGATCAGTGCAGGATATTTATGAGGGCACAGCACAGTCAAGAGTTGGCAAACACGCGCACAAACAATTGCACACCATGGAAATGAATTAGAAAAATGGCCACTTACACCAGCACGAGAGCGTCAGCAGCCTAATCATCAAATCAAAAAGGGAATATTTGAAGAGTGCTAACCCAAGCTCATTTGAGCTCTTGAGTTGAGAGTTTGGGAAGGTATAAAGATCATGTGAAAGCAATACTCAGTCGTTCATCTCTCCCTTCCCATCTCTGGCCGCCATCCTACATCTGTCTGTTTTTTATTCACCAAAGCAAACCAGGGACCTAAAGCTCCCTGTACATGTGACAGTGATTAGGATCTTATCTCACTTCTGTTTGGCACATTCTAATGATCACCATGTAAATTAAATTTCTTCACCAGATAATAACCATTTTCGACAAAAAGAAGAGAAAAAACCAACAGCATAAACAAGTTCAAGATCATCTATTTGTCACTGTTATACAAGATTCACCTATAGGGGTTTATTTTAACGTAACAAACATATCATAATGGGCCAGAGATGACAAGAACAGGCCACTCAGCCCAAAAAAGCATGCCCTTTTCCTTCATCTAAGGTGTACCTAATACTCAGAATCGTTAAGAATAAAATACTACGTGGCAATGTATTAAGCCTGGTTTTCAAAAGCCCCAGAGCTTTCAAGCAGCAGCCTTTTATATGGGATGGATTACACTGCTTAAAAATCCTCCATCTCCATTTACAGAGCAGTCTGTATGTAACCTGACCTGCAAAGTCACCTTAGAGAACGATTAGCATATTAGTACCAGTGAGCCTGTTGAAATTTTTTTTTGATCAGAGGCGAAACGCTTTTATCATTGCGGGCTGGGTAGAAATTTGTATAATAATCATCGTGTAGAATTCGCAGCAATGGGCTTCGGGATTTCTCGGCTCTCTTGATTGCCGCGATCTTGGGTTGATAGCGGTTCTATTTATAGATCATGGCTTTCCAAATCAAAAATGGGCTGTAAAATGTGGTTTCTTATGATCATTATGAATTGGCACGGGGAGGTTTTAGATACAGAAAAATAGTTGAAGTGTGTACCAAGTTGCAGGAGTGTACGTTGTGTGGTTGTTAAGATTTTTGTGGAAGTCTGTCCCTTTATTAGTATGGATTGGCTACAGTTGGCCCTACAAGGTTCAAATCTGACCTCTGTACCACTGCATGGTGCCTCAACCAACAGAATGAGCTCCCAAGCTGCCCACTTATCCAGTATCACACTTTTCTGTCTTTGCCATTATATGTTTTCCTCCTAGCTCAGAAGGCTTGGTCGAATCTGACTCTTTTGTGAGGCGCCAACTTCCTCCAGAACGGTGATAGCCTGTGAAGCCAGAGCTTATTTCTGCCTCTTGTTTTGACTTAGCTGTGCAGTCATTGCATCAGAAAGCCCACTGGTCAAGTCTGTGAGAAAGTGTGTGTGCGCTTGTGATCGTGTGTGTGAATTTAGAAGAATGAGTGTGAATCTTGGCATTGTGTGTGTGTGTGTGTGTGTCTTGTGTGTGTGTGTATATATGTATATTGGAATGCTTGACTGCAGTCTTGCGTGTGAACTGCCACAGCCAAACTTAACAGATGTCAGAGAGTTTTATTGTCATAGAAATGTGGCAAGAAGCAACCAACGAGCCAACACCGCAAAAAACTTTCTTCAGTGCCAGTCGATGTTCACCTGCAGCGATTATGTGTGTGTGTGTGTGTGTGTGTGTGTGTGTGTGTGTGTGTGTGTGTGTGTGTGTGTGTGTGTGTGTGTGTGTGTGTGTGTGTGTGTGTGTGTGTGTGTGTGTGTGTGTGTGTGTGTGTGTGTGTGTGTGTGTGTGTGTGTGTGTGTGTGTGTGTGTGTGTGTGTGTGTGTGTGTGTGTGTGTGTGTGTGTGTGTGTGTGTGTGTGTGTGTGTGTGTGTGTGTGGGTGTGTGTGTGTGTGTGTGTGTGTGTGTGTGTGTGTGTGTGTGTGTGTGTGTGTGTGTGTATGTGTGTGTGTGTGTGTGTGTGTGTGTGTGTGTGTGTGTGTGTGTGTGTGTGTGTGTGTGTGTGTGTGTGTGTGTGTGTGTGTGTGTGTGTGTGTGTGTGTGTGTGTGTGTGTGTGTGTGTGTGTGTGTGTGTGTGTGTGTGTGTGTGTGTGTGTGTGTGTGTGTGTGTGTGTGTGTGTGTGTGTGTGTGTGTGTGTGTGTGTGTGTGTGTGTGTGTGTGTGTGTGTGTGTGTGTGTGTGTGTGTGTGTGTGTGTGTGTGTGTGTGTGTGTGTGTGTGTGTGTGTGTGTGTGTGTGTGTGTGTGTGTGTGTGTGTGTGGGTGTGTGTGTGTGTGTGTGTGTGTGTGTGTGTGTGTGTGTGTGTGTGTGTGTGTGTGTGTGTGTGTGTGTGTGTGTGTGTGTGTGTGTGTGTGTGTGTGTGTGTGTGTGTGTGTGTGTGTGTGTGTGTGTGTGTGTGTGTGTGTGTGTGTGTGTGTGTGTGTGTGTGTGTGTGTGTGTGTGTGTGTGTGTGTGTGTGTGTGTGTGTGTGTGTGTGTGTGTGTGTGTGTGTGTGTGTGTGTGTGTGTGTGTGTGTGTGTGTGTGTGTGTGTGTGTGTGTGTGTGTGTGTGTGTGTGTGTGTGTGTGTGTGTGTGTGTGTGTGTGTGTGTGTGTGTGTGTGTGTGTGTGTGTGTGTGTGTGTGTGTGTGTGTGTGTGTGTGTGTGTGTGGGTGTGTGTGTGTGTGTGTGTGTGTGTGTGTGTGTGTGTGTGTGTGTGTGTGTGTGTGTGTGTGTGTGTGTGTGTGTGTGTGTGTGTGTGTGTGGTGTGTGTGTGTGTGTGTGTGTGTGTGTGTGTGTGTGTGTGTGTGTGTGTGTGTGTGTGTGTGTGTGTGTGTGTGTGTGTGTGTGTGTGTGTGTGTGTGTGTGTGTGTGTGTGTGTGTGTGTGTGTGTGTGTGTGTGTGTGTGTGTGTGTGTGTGTGTGTGTGTGTGTGTGTGTGTGTGTGTGTGTGTGTGTGTGTGTGTGTGTGTGTGTGTGTGTGTGTGTGTGTGTGTGTGTGTGTGTGTGTGTGTGTGTGTGTGTGTGTGTGTGTGTGTGTGTGTGTGTGTGTGTGTGTGTGTGTGTGTGTGTGTGTGTGTGTGTGTGTGTGTGTGTGTGTGTGTGTGTGTGTGTGTGTGTGTGTGTGTGTGTGTGTGTGTGTGTGTGTGTGTGTGTGTGTGTGTGTGTGTGTGTGTGTGTGTGTGTGTGTGTGTGTGTGTGTGTGTGTGTGTGTGTGTGTGTGTGTGTGTGTGTGTGTGTGTGTGTGTGTGTGTGTGTGTGTGTGTGTGTGTGTGTGTGTGTGTGTGTGTGTGTGTGTGTGTGTGTGTGTGTGTGTGTGTGTGTGTGTGTGTGTGTGTGTGTGTGTGTGTGTGTGTGTGTGTGTGTGTGTGTGTGTGTGTGTGTGTGTGTGTGTGGTGTGGGTGTGTGTGGGTGGGGGGGGGGTGGGGTGTGTGTAAAAATAGAGGGGCTGTTTGCACGAGTAAAGTTAGAGTGGCAAACAAGCGAGGATACAAATGAAGCAGCTGTTTGCAGGTTCACAGTTTTTATGTCCCCGCCTCAAAATTCGAGGAGAGGGGGTATTATGTAATGGCCCAAGTCGTCCATCCGTATGTCCGTCCGTCCGTCCGTCCGTCCGTCCGTCAAACCAATCGTTCTGTTAACCAATTTTCTTGAAAACGGTTCAACCCAACGAAACCATTTTTGGACAGTGGCTTCGGGATGACTAGAGGACGGTTCTGTGTGAAAACGCGATCGCTCCGACTTTCAATATGGTTGCCATGGCTGCCATCTTGATTTTCGTTTCTGGACGATTAAAAGGGAACGACTCATCTGATCAATTCGATTTTTCATATGTATGTTTGGGGTGACTAGAGGAAGGTTCCTTTCGAAAACGGCCGCGCTCCGGCTTTCAGTATGGCCACCACGGCGGCCATCTTGATTTTCGCTTTTTTCCTACAGCAGGGGTGTCCAATCTTATCCGCAAAGGGCTGGTGTGGGAGCTGGTTTCCCTAACAGCCCAACGCTAATACACCTGATTTTTCTTATCAAGGTCTTGATTGACCCCCATGATTTGTTAATTCGATGATTCAGGTGTTATGGCACTGGGATAGAATAAAAACCTGCACCTACATAGGCCCTTTTTGGATAAGATTGGACACCCCTGCCCTACAGTATTCATACATTTTTACATGTATGATGTATATGCCTTTTTGGCATAAGCTCAAATCAAACAACAGTACAGTCAATGTTTTTTTGAGATAGAATTCAGGTGGGGGCATATGCCACGCTTTGCGTTGCTCTTGTCATCCTGGGCGCCTTTCCTTTTCACCGGCCGGTAAAACTCCTTTCTCAAGGGTGGAAAACATTGAGCAGGTACCCCTCACTCAAAAGCACAGCCAGTCTCAGCACAAACAGACTGAAGCCACAGCTGCTACACGTCATTCAAGGGCACAGCCAGCCTAAACACAGACTGAAGCTACAACTTCTACCCTTCACTCAAGAGCACAGCCAGCCTCAGCAGAAACAGTAGCCACAGCTTCACCCCTTCACTCGAGAGCACAGTCAGCAGTCAGCACAGACTGCAGCTACAGCAAGTACTCTTCATTCAAGCATTTTGAATTTACTCAACTCATTTTTGAAAGTTATACTGTTGGTGCACTCAGTGTGCTATTTCAATTTAAATGAATTCATTTCATCAGTCTCTGAGTCAACTGAATTATATTTTTGAGTTTGTTGAACCTGAGATAACACCCTGAGTGAACCAACAATCTAACCTTCAAAATAAGTTTGTGGATTGGGCGGAGGGGGCAAGAAGGGACAGGGGGGGGCAGGGAGGGAGGGAGTTGGTGGGAACCTGGATGACTGGAGTAAACAATCAGTATGTTTCTGGCAATTGTCTGTACTATCAATTTCAAGATGCTGCAATAAAAAAACATTAAATGAGAAAAAAAAGTTTGTGCAACTGCTCTGGGACTTGAAGCTGAGCAAACTCAAAAATGCTTTGCAGTTGTTTGCCTTACTTTTTTAAGTTTCATCAACTTTTTAGTTTTTACAGTGTATAAGGTGAATAAGTAGAAGAAAAAAGTAACAAAATGACCAAAAAAAACAAGAAACAACAGAGATCAAAATACTGGAAGAAGCAAGAGGAGCTTAAGAGCTGTGCGGTTACTCTTGATCAGGGAAAAGCCTCGATGGGAGTGATGACTTGGACCCGGACCAAAGTAAGCAGTCTCACTCCATTGCCTTCGCACGCTCACTCACTCTCTCCCTTCATCTTTCTCACACCTCTTTACTCTGCCTTACACATTGCTGACTCCAGGCTACTAATTTTCTGAAACGTCTCTTTTCCAGGCATGAAGAATTCAAGCACAGAACATTGAGCACCATTGTAGGAAGCAACTCCACACACATACATGTGTATGAGTACATGAGTCAAAACAGTTTCATTTTCTGGTGAGAAACTTGCATCTTCATCTATGCGAACAAATGTTGTTGGGTTCATGCCATTTCCATGAAAATGGGGATCATTCCTGTTTAGAACCTCTCTAAAGTACATAATTGCTGCCTCTATCCAGCTGACTCCCATCTAAAGTGACTTACACAAATGAATTACATAAGAGTGTTCAATAGAGCTCCTGTGGCAGCATCAAGCACTTGAGAAAAAAAGGGTGCAAACACTTTCAGAGTGCCGTGCGATGCAAACATGAGGCGCGAGAACACAGACAGCCGTCCGGACAAACATACTTCCAAGCTGTCAACAACGTCTGCTGTGAAATTAAGTGCGAAGGTGTTAGGCACAACATCTTGTTGAATCAATGCTGTTTGTGCAAGTGTTTGTATCACCAGGACTACAGTGTGATAAGTGTGCTGTTTATGAGGCCCTATAATTGTAGGGAGTTTTTTTGTCTTGTCAGAATGGATGTAATGCACTGCATGCATTCCGAGAGGAATTAATTTTTATCCTGAGTTGAGTATTTCCATGCCTCAGAGAATGTGACTTGTGATTCACAATAATAATAATTTGTTTCATGATTGTTTCCATCGATCCTGAGGAAAAGAAGGAGGTGAGACATATATTAACGACCCTGTTCACAGTTCATTAAATACAATTACTGTCATGTAAATACAGCAGGCTAATGGAGCCATTATACATTCTAATTAAGTGTCTTTAGTAATTAACAATAACAGGTGCCTTCTAAGGGAGCCAGCCCACCTACTTGTGATCACCTCTGAATGCCAATGCAGTCAACTGTCAAATCTCTCAGGCAATCTATTTTCCTGACCATCTTGTTCCCAATCCCAATGTCTATGACTATGGTGCCAAACGAGGGCAAACGCGCTGCAATTGCCCAAAACATCTCTAATTGGAAAAACGCACTGCAAAAACAGAAACAATGCAAAGTAAATAACACACAAACCTAAAAAACAAATGCAAGAGTAAAATGCTGCATATCCACGTCAACACAATGGAAGTGCTCCAAGCCGCCAGTGTATTTTGTTTTTACGCTACAGCGGAGCGTTCGCTCAGGATTGCGACCTTGTCAGCATGGGAAGAGGGTTTGCTCGTAATTACGGTCTTACATGTGATGCATAGAAATCAATGGATAGCAGTGAATAGTTGTAACTTCGCCATTTAGTTAGCTACGTTGCATATATATGCACCAAATATGACTACCTAATTTGGCAAAAAAGGCTTTCTTGCTAGCTAACGTTAGTTTGCTTGCTTAGCAAGCTAGTTCGCTAGCCTAGCTAGCAAACAGTTATATTTGGTGCATACTCACAAGGTTGCTATCCTGATCGAACCCTTCACTGCGGTGTAAAAACTAAATATGCTAGCTGGTCTCGCTCAGGTCTAAAATAAAAGCTGTTCTAGTTGACGGTCCCCATAGCGGTTTAGAGCACTTCCCTTGAAATCACCTCTTAATGCCAATGCAGAATCAGTCAACTGTCAAATCACTCAGGCAATCTATTTACCTGACCATCTTGTTCCCAAACCTAATGTCGATGACAGCAAAAGCACAATTATTTCAGAAAACTTGATTTAAATACTGCAAAAAGGCCAAAAAAAAAAAAAAAACAAATTAGTAACCATCTGCTAGAGCAAATATAATGGCCTTTAACCTCATAAAACCTCCAGATCCATACGTAGGTCCATCAAATGCAGCTGCTGTATTCAAATCTGTGGAACTTCAGGCCAATTTTAAATTTCAGAGGAGATCCCAAGGTTTTCAATGATCCCAAATATGTCCTGCAGAATTACAGGGAAATTTGTATTAGATGAAGAACAGGATCTAGATATTTTCCATTGAATGTAAAGCTATGGCCACAAAACATAGCATCCTGGGTTTGAATTTTTCTCACAACTCAAGTGAGATGAAGCTTCAGTGAAACGCTGCAACGAGCAGATACAGAATATGTGTGTGACACTGGGCCTCATGCAGCAACATTCTCTTAAAATTCTCATATTTTCTCTTATTAAAATTTTTTTTTTGTTTCAAGAAAAAATAAGGGAAGTCAACTCCCGATTCACCAAACGCTCTTACCATCCACATCTGCTCTTACCCATGTGTGCTGAATGATGAATACCAGTTGATTGTAAATTGGAGGCGTGTGGCCAATTGTGTGTCATTAGCAAAGCATAGCCCACTAAACACCACATAAGGGCAGGTGTTCTGCCATGTGCAAATGCTGAATTTGATGCAACAATTGGAGATATGCCACCAAAAAAGGTTGTAAGAAGTACTTCAGCAGCAGCAAAAATGAAGTACTGTTAAATCAACTTAAACAAAGTAAATGTGATCCTCCAGAATTTTATCTTCTTAATTGGGATCAATTGACCAAAAGTATTTTTAACCACATATTAAAGTGCCAGGACGTCGTAGTTCCGAAAATGCTCAATTATGCGCCAGAAACATGTATCATATCATCATAAAAAAGAATCCTGTGCGAAAAATAAGTTTTAGTGGCGATTTTGGTAAAAAAAAAAAAAACGCTTTTTATTCACTGCTGCCGAGCCTTTTCCAAATCCATATTCAGTGAACGTCGATCTGGCGCTATAATTAGCACGTCATCAAAGGGACTCGCGATCAAAACAAAGCCTGTGTGTGAATGGAAAACATGGAGAGCAATTCTGATTCCACCGCTTTTTTCACCGATTCCTTCGACGAATTTGACGACAGTGATATTTTGTTCGTGCCTGGTGAATATGGTTTAGTGGACAAATTAAATGTCCTGGGAAATTGGGAAGTACCTGTTTAACTTACACCCTAAGTACGGTATAAACCAGTTTGGCTTCAGTGAGATTTGGGCCGCGTGCATGCTCTTTACAGACTATGTGGGGCAGAAGATGCAGAAATCGCATTGAAAAGGGGAGGAATTATGAGTTCTTTCGCTTTCCCCATGGTAAAAAGCAGCTTACAGCCTGGATTCAGACTATTAACAGGAATAATTTTCATTCAGAAACATTCTAGGGTGTGCAGTGTACACAGGGTGTGTCCGGATGGTGAGATTAAGAATTTTGTATTCAACCTACACCAATATCAATTGATGTTTGGGTACCCAGAGAAACATTAGGATATGTTAACACGTCAAGCGTACATCCAGTCAAGGAAATTTAGAGTTTAGTAGTCAAGTGCCGCTATTCGTGTTAGTACCATATCGTAATGGCGGCTGCCATGTTACTGATGTCACACCAGGTTGCTAGGGCAGGCGCAACGTTTGCAACATTAAATATTAATATTCAATTCTAAACCCCCTTCCCACTGATAAAAACCCCTAAAATTTATTGGCACCCCCCCTTGTAAAATTGTTCTGGCAAATAAAAAGCTGGAAAAAGTGGAGGTTGGATACGAAATTCTTTCCCCCTAACGATATAGCTAGATTAAGCTCCTTTAGTTTTCTCCTACAAACTGAAAGCATTGACTTCTTCAGTGCAACGTAGACTTGAAGGACTATGTTGGTGAAATACTGTCAAGGTAAGTCCTCAATGTTGCTATTTTCAGCACAAATGAAAATCCGAAATCAAATGTGTAGCATTCAGTCAAACAGTAATGATATGGCCTTCTATTTTACATGTGTACCTGCGCACTTATCCATGTTGAGAGGAGATTAGGATCATTTGTGCTTTCCGGTTGTTTTGAACAGTGCAAATTCGTCACAAGAACACTGTACCTGCGTGGATAAAAGTACCGCTAGTGAACTTGTGAACTTGAAAACGCTATCCCGAACATAATATTTGGTGAACTTGACAATAATGCCCCTTGGTTTAGCCTTCGGGTTTACAGGCTTTTGACCAAGGCGGTGGCTCCTGTCAATCTCCGTAGGCTGCACCTCTATTTTGAGATTAGTCTTAAAAATGTTACAAACGACTTTGGTTGTATCCTCATCTCTCTTTTCAGGTACACCAAAAACATGGCAGTTCCGTCGAGAGTACTGTTCTTGTTCATTGAGATTGTCAATCAAATCATCATACTTACGTTGCAGTTCACAAAGTTTATCAGCCGTGCCTTTTAGTTCGTACTGGATGGTTTCCGTTACCGTCTCCGTGATAAACTCTGCGATGGCCTTCTTAACTAGTTCGATGAGGGAATCCAACAATATTTTGCTGATTTTGTTGACAAAATTGGTGTCCAAAAATAGGATGTCCATCTGCTTGCTTATTATACCTTTAATATCAACTCTGGATAGCTGATCATCCACAGTGTTTGTAGTGGTGTCGCCTTCCTTTGTTGGCATGATGGCAGTTTTGCTGCCAACAGTGACACGGTAAAAGTCCCGTTTCTGTCCGATGGACTGACACTTTAATGGTCAGTTTAGATGATACAGATGTTCCGGACACCAAACCACAAAATTTAATAAGCAAGCGGTAGAAGATCACTATAAAAAATACATTGTTTGCTGGTCGACCGGAGCACTTCGGTTACTCCCCGTCTCACCCTGATGACGTCATCTTCGAGGCCCGTAACACAAACTTAAACGTGAACGACTTGAGGGCAATCGGGCGGTAAAGGGTTGCCCACCGCTAAAGTTAACGAGAAGTTGGCTTCATGTTTTCGTCCAACTTTCTCTGATCGGCCTGGCGGTTGGCGTAGGATTACAACAGGTGTTGGTGTAGTCCCGGCAGGCAGAACTTGGGGGGGGACTGTCGATAGGGGGGAGCGGTTTTTGGGTGTGACTGATGTGTACCAGATGTTATTGCAGGCCTTGAATTTTGGCAAGAATAAAATACTGCAACTGTTGTGGATACGACTTATTTACAAGTCAATCGATGTTTTTGTTATTAGAGCTTTAAAATATCTAATTCTATAAGAGGCAGTTAGAAGTAATGAAGTCATGAAGTAGAAACACTTTCCTTATGGATGACAACTTATGCATTTATTGTCACAAAATATTTATTTATCCATTTATAATTTCTCGTTGGATGCTAAACATTTTAAATCTTGCTTGTGTCACTCTAAATGTCAATAATTTGCCGTGGCGAAACATTGGTCTTAATAATGTAAGACATTGGCTTGCACACAGTTCGCAAATTGATAACTATACCATTAAATCTGAATATAAATGTTTTATATTCATATATACCTAAGGCGGATAAGTGATCATTTCTCACGAATGTGAAAACATAATCAGTCCCGTTTTGAGAACAGTTTTTAATCCGCGCTACCCCATGACACTAGCAACTGAGAAGGGCTTTATCGCGTTAATTTGTCGGTAACAGCCAAAGTTTATTCTTGAGATTAGCTCTGAAATTATGACTAAAAGGCGACAAAAGTTAGCATACTTTAGTTCCAACCGTTTGATCCGACTGAACAAGTCACTGCTTTCTTGACTGAGAGTTGTTCGGTTTATACACAACGAGGGCTAAAACCTCCAGATTTCCAAAGGCCGAAACATTTCTTGTGGATTTAGGAAAAAGTGACACCGTTATTGTAAGTTACAACTGCATAGATATTTGCGTTTTTTTTTCTATTTTCAGAAGTGCGGGTTTTGTTCATAATTTAAATAATATTAAAGTGGTGGCAAAACATGGTGTTGTTGTTTTGCTTTCTCCGATAACGGCATTTTAGAACTAAAGGTTTCATTTCCTAATTCTTATCGGCAAATATTACGGCAAAAACATTATGGCAAAAATACATGAATTTGCTGATAGTAACTTTCCTGGAAATAAATATATCGCCAACTGCGCGAAGGAAAATCCATAGCAAAAAATTACTTCAGGCGTTTACACTATACTACAAATATAATGGAAGTCATGTTGTCCAACGAAAAAATTTCAACGCTGAACTTATTTGGACTTCTTTGCGACGGGGATTTACACTAAGATATGTGTGAAACGGCCGGCCAACATGCCTTCTCACTCACTCTATTTCTCGGTTCAGTGAGCAGAGCACATCCACCTGGCATTCGGCTGACACACAGCCAACAGCGCGTTGGAGAAAGTGGAACCTTTATCCACGCTGGTACTGTAGCTATTAGCTGACTTATGCTGTGGGACCCAATCATCGTGGTGTTAATGAAATTATTTCACGTCCGCAAAATTAACTGGCAAGCAAAATCAACTTTGTTGGCTATATGATGCAAGTAATTATGAAATTGAAATCACAAGGAAACCAAATGATCATTGCAAATGTGGCAGGCCAAAGGAGCGTGTTTTATACATGCTGCCATGCATTGGGATCCCTGAATCCTGTCGATTACGCCAGAATGTGGTAGGCCGAAGGAGGGCCTGGTTGGGGAATTGAACCCCAGACTCCCGGATAAGAGTCACATGCGCTGACCACATCACCAAAGAGCCAGGCCCATTGGCAAGGTAGCCAGGGCGTGTACTTATTAGGAGGCATCTCTAGTGACAGGATCCATCAACTATCACACAAGCAGCAAAATGAAAACCACACCTCACTTAGCTCTGAGGGGCTAAGTTCTATAATGTAAGCCCCTCAGAGCTGACCTAGACTGTAAACATCGTATGGCACTAACATGCCCCCTTTATCTTGATATTTCTTTGCTTAGAGTTTAACATCTACTTATCGCAGTATATAGCCTATAGGATCAAACAAAGCCAGTCCCTTGGCTTGAAACAACAACAGATGAAATAATTCTTAGTGGGCTAACTTAAATAATTTAATATCAACCGGTACCTTAACTGTATTTCTCCAATCAGATCGCTTGTGTCAGTGTAAGCGCTTTTCGTTTGTAGGGAAACACAGACGGAGCGCAGTCAACATACTTTGGGTCAACGAAGTCGGTCCAACCGCTGACAAAATGAGTACTGCAGACTCTAGTGTGATCGTTTGGTAAAAAAAGTCCCTCTGATTTATAGCTCGACAAAAACTCAACAAACAATAACGTGCCCAAAGTAAACAATGGCAGCCATTATCCCTACGAGTCCCTTCGCATATGTCATCACCCTCAGACTTCCGAAGATTGCCGAAGACGTTTCTTGGAAGATTCGGACTCCCAAGTCGGAAGATTTTTCTAACAATAAAATGCAGATTTCTCCAAAACCCTAGTTACTTGTCGGGAATCAATCATCATTATGAATTGCATATAGTGAGTAGTTTGAATGGACAAAACAAACTTTTATGGCCTCCTGGCACTTATAATATAATAATAATAATAATAATAATAATAATAATAATCAAAGAACTAAAATTCCTGTAAAACATAATAATCTAAATTTGATTCTATTACCTTTAGGTCAACTTATACGGAATGTCCGTATATAATATGGATTTTCTCCCAATTACACAGCTTATGGACCTACAAATAATGTTTCACGGATTTTTAATTCAAGCCGTGAAGCGTAGCTGGTTAAAACAGCCACGAAGCATTGCTGGTATTGGAATTATAATTCCTGTTTCTCTGTCTGCGTTAACATTTGAACTGTTTTAGGTTCAACCTTAAGATATTGCATGTCACTAACTGGGATAAAAAGAAACTTTGAATTCAGAGATGGTGTATTGCAGATTCGAAAAATTATGTTTATTACCATAATACGAGTTCAAATCAAGCCCTGCTTCAGGCAATCGCACTGCTGTCATCGCGGCTAGTTCAATTCCAGATGGTCTCTAGTTATAAAAAAAACTTTGATGAAAATATTAATTATGGAAGCTATTCATTTTGACAAGGATGAACATGTGCCATGGTAAACAAACAACAACTGGACGCTACTTTTTCTGGCATGACACAATTTGCTGCCGGCCATGGTGGACCACTTTTTGGAGCTTCTGCTCATGACGCGTACCGTACAGAGCATTTAGACTGTATTGAACAAGGTACACAATGCACAATTGCCATAAGTATCAGTTGCATACGTACAAACGCAAAAAAAATTATCATGAAGAGCTTGGACCCTGAGACTGCACAGCACTGGCTATTACTGGACATCATCCTTGTCCCTCGTGATATACGTACAAGTGGAATGATAAGAGATTGACGATTTTGGTCAAGTTTTCACAGAGTGGAGCGCAATCGAGGATTCCTAATGAGCCCGTGTGTAAGATTGGTACGAGCGTGGCAATTTTCAGGCTGTGAAGTTTTTTATTTTCATTCTTGGATAGAAAGCTTTTTACGCTATAACTGAAGGTAATACAGGTGGAAACCCAAAGAGGTTGACATGTACGCTGATATGCATTTTTTTGTGTTCTTACAATGTAAAGCATATGTTTCCGCGCATTGGACAAACAACTTGTGGACTGTATAAATGGGATGTTTTTCTCTTAGCTTCGTGAGAGTGCTCATAAAATTTTCTCTTACCCGAGACAAAACCAAAAATGAGAAAACACTGATGAAACCCAGAAACCAAGGGGTACCGAAAAAAATGAGAAAATTGTGTATATGAACAAAAATAAGAGAACATTTGTTTGTATCTGGTTTTTTGCATGAGGCCTATTGTCCTTGAATCTGAAGAAAAAAGCCTTTTCTGACTTTGAACCTACTTAAGAGAAAACTTAAGTAAAAAGTTAAGGTTTAAGGGGTTAAAAATATAATAGAATGCAAACAGTTGCAACAGAGGAATGGAAATACACACAAAAAAAAAGAGGAACACAAACTGTAACTGATGAACTGTTTTCAGTAAGTTTCTGTCCAAGGCATTCCGTCCCAATTACTTATTGCCTATGCTGGTAGGACCATTTATTGATGTTTCTTTGTACATTTGTTCTTCTAATTGAACAAATTCTTGCGTATGAAACAGTGGTAATGGGCCAGAGCCAGGTATTTGTTAATTATATACCCAGCAGTGTAAATTAATAAACATACACAAAGAGAGCAAAGTTCTCCCACAACTATGTTAGTGATGTGAACTAACAAATGTCAGTTTACTCATTCATCCAAAGCTGACAATTCTCAGCAATGAAAACAATTTCTCGCCGGTTCAGTGACTTGACTTCCTGTCAAGGTGTTACATGTCTTATCAATGTTCAAAAAAAAAAAAAAAAAAAAAAAAAAAAAAAAAAAAAAAATTTAAACCTTGTTGTCCAGGCAGAATCACTTGGTCTATACAAGTCTGGCCTGGCTTTTCAATGGCCCATGACCTTGTTAAGCAGTGCCAACAGGGCGTGCCTTGTCATGTGATTGGGTCAGGAGGTGTGGGGGCCGGACGTAAGACTAAGTTTGCATTGGGTGATTGGTGCCTCACGGCTGTGCTCAGGCTGTGCTAGTTCAGGGTCTCATTTATAAACAGCGCATCGGCATAGAAATGATGATAGAGCAATGTCTTCCCAGATTTTGGATTCATAAAAACAATCGTGAAGAATTCCAAATTAATCCTGATTAATTAAATAAAAATAGGACCAGGGGTCCAGTTGCTTGCCGACACCCAATCTGCAATTTACATTATTGACTTGAAATTAAGGCAGAGGTTATTGAAGCCCCGGGTGCAAGAAGTACTTAAGTCACATTTTCCAAAAAATGAACTGACACTACTACCATAAAGTAGAGTGTCATGTGCATCATTTAAAGCCAAAAAATTCCAAATATAAGTACTCAAGTCCTCAATACTGATATAAGGCCTTCCCTGAATCTACTGAATTTTTGTGCAAGAAATACTCAAGTCTTTGCAGAAGTACTCAAGTCCTTGACGTCATCAGGAACAAGTGCCTAAGTCCATGACTGTCCAATCAGCTGCTAGTATGTGTCATGTGACAAGCGTAGCAAAAATTACTGTTTGGCAATCAAAAGTGATTGAAATGGCATTTGTGTGGTAAAAGTACCGAAGTCCATGCATTTTATGGCAATATGTACCGAAGTCCAGGCATTTTATGGTAAGAAGTACCAAAGTCCGAAACTGATTTTCTTGGTTTTTTCATAATAAAGCATTATTTTTCCACAAAAATGTGTCTGTCTACTTTGTATAACCCCTGGGACTAGCAGCAGGAGCCACTGAATGTTATCTTTTAAAAAAAGTATCTGCAGCATGTTTTCAAAACTTTGACCCTTAATATCTCAAAAGTGTTATTTTGTGCCTAAAGTACTTCTTGCACCCAGGTCTTCAATTATATATAATCACTGAAGTTTTAGTTCAAATATGATCATATTTCAAGCATATACTAGTACATATAATATACTAGTATGCATTCTAGCTGTAATAGTTCTGAGTGCTACATAATACTAAAATTTTTATTCTGAAAGTTTGTTTTATAAACCACTGTCATCCTCGGTGAAGTTATATTTATAAAGCAAAATTCAATACATGAAATAGTAATGGTGTTAATACACAGCTTTGGAACCACCAAATAAGTTCATATATGACTTTCTGTATGTCTCTAATACAAACCTAGGCTCTATCTAAGACCGTTTTGGTGATGCAAGTCATATTGTACTTTCACTATGTCAAGTTTGAAATTCGAAGGTTAAACTGAAGGTCAGGTCATTCCATATCAAGTGGACCAAATTTCCAGATGGTCTGAACCTGACCCACTCAAAAAAATCCAGCAAAATTATATGTTGCAGTACATGACTTAAAATTCATGCATGCCAAAATCTAGACCTCTAGGTCAATTAACTACTGAGATATGGCCCTCGCAGTGTACAGCAAGTTTTCACGTTCCCGCATTCATTGAATTTTCAACGGTTTTCAGTGGCCAATTTTGAATCTTCCCTAAAAAGATAATACTCTCCTGACTGGTGATTCTAGCAGAAATTTTTACATAGATTTCAAATCTGCCATCAGTTTTGGGCCAGGGGTTACCGGTAATTTACTAGAGCCATCCCAAATCCGGAAAAAATTCATGATGCTGAAATTTTTCAGGATTTTGGACAGCCCTAGGACTATACCTAATGACTGTAGAATATTGTACTTTGTCATATTTAACCACAAAATGTGTAACTTTAACCCCAAACATTAAAAACGGCTATTACATGTACTGTGGAGGTTTTAAAGGGGTCCCAAATCCATTCCGCGGTATTATTTTACCAAATGGCAACCCTGGTTTCTTACCCAAGCAGTGGAGCAAAAGTTCTGAAACTTGGTCCATTACAATATTTGGACTGACTACTTAAACATTTCCAAGTATGATTGTGTGGACTTCATTCTAAGTATTTTAAATTGGCTGCATCCAAATGTCCGCACTTCACCGCACTCGCAGACTCGCAGACTTTGCGGGCGCGTTCACGGGAAGTCCGGGAGTGCTGAGGGCTGTCCAAATCCACAATTGATCCAGTCCACAAGGGGCCTCAAGCGGACTTTCTGCGGACTTCCAGAGAATCCGCTGGGGGTGCAGACTTCACTAGTGTAATTACCCACAATTCATTGCAATACGGACGTGACGTTTTAATTTTTCCAAATTGCTGACAGAAAAAAGCACATTCACACATACACAAAACCACATAAACTTATGATAAATTTATAATATTAAAACGTTACTTGAATATCGTAGGCCAGATATAAAATTCAACATCATGATACAGAATTATAGGTTATAGAGGTAATCAATATGCATTTGCACGGAAATGAGTGAAACAGACTCGAAGCCAGTCTATCAGCTTTTTTTTATAATTCTGCAGACTCCAGCTCTTGCAGCCTTTACGTGATGACGGTGAAGACGTCACATGAAGTACGCCTGAAGTCCGTGAGGGCTTAGTCTGCAAGTCCAGAGGATGGAGATTTGGATTCAGCCATTCACTGCTGAATATGGTGTGTATTGGGGGTTCGTAGGCAGGATATTTGATGAATCAGTACTGCACTGATATTTTGTTGCTTATTTCTAATATTTTTCAAGACCGCAAGGGGGTCATAAATGGTGATCCCAGAAGAACTTTTTGCGTAGATTGCAAATTTCCCGATCAGATTTGGGACTTAGCATCGCCCTTATGCAGAGCGATGTACAAAAGTGCTAAAGTTCAGTATAAATGTGCTGAGCTCCAAGGAGGCAAGTTAAGTGCCAATAGTGACAAAGAGCGCTTAATGAAATAAGTGACAATTGAACAGTAGACAATAAAAGAGACCAGTAAAGTTAAAAAAGAGAGCTAAATGACAGTCAAGGAATGTGGACGTGACGTCAAGAGAGTCAAACTGAGAGCAGTGAAGTAGGGAAAAGGTGGAGCCTGAAGAGGTGGGTTTTCAGGCTGTGCCTGAAGGTGTTCAAGGAATCTGACGTTCTGACCTCAACGGGAAGATCATTCCACCAACAGGGAGCCAGGACAGACAGCAGTCTTGAGCGGGATGAGCAGGTGTGGAGAGGAGCTGGAGCCAAGCGAACAGAAGTGGCAGAGGGGAGTGCTCTAGTAGGCCTGTATGGTCTAACCAGTTTCTGGATGTATGCTGGAGCTGTTCCTTTGACTGCCTGATAAGCCAGCACCAATGTCTTGAACTTGATGTGAGCCGCAATAGGCAGCCAGTGAAGGTTCGTCAGCAGGGGGGTGACATGGGAGTGTCGAGGGAGGTTGTGGACCAGGCGAGCTGCAGCGTTCTGGATGAGCTGCAGGGGTCTGATGGCAGAAGCTGGGAGGCCGGCAAGGAGGGAGTTGCAGTAGTCCAGGCTGGAGAGGATCAGTGCTTGGACCAGGAGCTGGGTCGAGAAGGTGGTGAGGAAGGGGTGGATCCTCCGGATGTTGTAGAGGAAGAACCTGCAGGCCCGGGTCACTGCTGCGATGTTCGAAGCAGAGGAGAGCCTGTCGTCGAACAGGACACCAAGGTTCTTCACATGCGGGGAAGGGGATATAGTGGCTTCCCCAGGGTGATGACCAGGTCAAGGTGGGGAGAGGATGGAACGGGATTGACAACTTTAATGGTGCCATCACAGAAGGGCAAGTTACCCTAACCAAGGACACTCACACAAACCCACACCACAACAGAGCGTGGCTTTTGGACCTGTTGCTGGAAACGATCTGAATGGTCGTTTTCTTCCAAACAGCATCCATTTCTTTCCAAAAAGCCCTGAAATATTGATTTTTCTGCCACAATACCCATGTCCGCTACATCATAGTCTATCACAGATTAACATAAGGCTTCCTTTTTTCTAAGAAAAATTTAACAGGCATTTGTGGATGTAACTGTATTGTAGTACTTGACAAAGGTTTGCCGAAGTATTCCTGAACCGATGTGGTTAGATCGCTTACATGTAAATGACAGTTCTCGATGCAGCGTCGTGTCAGTGATCAGAAATCACGAGTATTCATCTCCGGCTTGTGCCCTTGCACTTTACGCACAGAAATTCCTTCTGATTCCTTGACTCCTTATTTTAGTTATGTTATGCACTGTACAGGATGAAATATCCAAAAATCCCTTCCTATCTTTCTTTGAGGAACAACCTTTCAATGATTTTTCTCACCAGTGACAGGAGTGTCTGAAGGACTCGCGTGCAAGAATTATTTTTGGGCCCCCCAAGTCCACTGATTCACAAAATATGCAACTGATCCAATCCTTCAGTTTCCACATATTAATGCACACATTAATATTAATGACAGCAATACACAAGCAAAATATAATGGCATTGCATTAGTTTGTGTATTAACAGAGGCACAATGCGCATAATGTCTTTGATTCACAGTCTCTGCCTTACGTAGGATAAATAGCCCAATGCCATACAACGTCCCAAAATCTTGAACCACAGATTAGGAGGCCAGCCATCTAATAAAAACAAATAATGTATTTGTATTTTGAACTGTAGCAATGTTGAACAATGGATTAATTATTTCACAATTTATTATTTGATTACGTGATAGTATGTTGCATTATTTGCTAATGCTACTGTCAGTAGGCCTATAATTTTATTCACTAGATAGCAAGCCAGGAACTCTTTCTGCATTTTCAGATCCATGCAGCTACTTAACTAATTAACAAACTTTGCTAGCTAGATAGCACCTATGATAGCTAGGGTAAATGTCAGCTTACCAACAGGCACTCCCCACCTCTTTTTCAGCTGCTGCCGTACTGTTGCATTTCGCACAAGAAGACAAAAAAAAAAATCTAATTAGGGCAGTTTCATCTGCACCTCCTCCTCCTTTCCACTTTTCTTGCTCCCATTCTTCTGTTTGTTCTTTGATGCCTGTCCTGCATCTTCAATTAAGTCACATCATTGAGAAAGGCCAGCTAACCAAAATCGCATACTTGGACATTTGATTGGTCACCATATTTCCCATAAATCTCTACAACAGGAAAGCCAGAGGAAGGATATTTTCCATCCAATTAACAGAAGTATGCAGCCTTACCATTGTCAATTTCAGTTCAACAAAAATTCATTACTGAGGCCTAACAAAGGCCTCAACATATTTGCATGAGTACTAAAACATAGCCTGATTAAATACATTATAACGTTTGACACCATGACAGAGATCTACACTCTTTGATCACTTCATTAGGTAGACCTTGCTAGTACTGGGTTGGACCCCCTGTTGCCTTCAGAAGTGCCTTAATTCTTTGTGGCATATATTCAACAAGGTGCTGGAAACATTACTCAGAAATTTCAGTCCATATTGATGCGCTAGCATCACGCAGTTGCGCAGATTTTTTGGCTGCACATTCTTGATGTGAATCTCCCGTTCCACTACATCCCAAAGGTGCTCAGCTGGATTGAAATCTGGTAACTGTGGAGGCCATTTAAGTACAGTGGACTCATTGTCATCTTCAAGAAACCAGTTTGAGATTATTTGAGCTTTGTGACATGGCACTTTATCCTGCTGGAAGTGGTCAGAAAGGGATGGACATGGTCAGAAACCATACTCAGATAGGCTGTGGCATTTAAACAATGCTCAATTGGTACCATGGGCCCAAAGTGTGCCAAGAAAATATTCCCCACACCATTACACCAAAATCACCAGCCTGAAATGCAGATACCAGGCAGGATGGATCCACATTTTCACGTTGTTTATGACAAATTCTGACCCTACCATCTGAATGTCTAAGCAAAAATCGAGACTCATCAGTCCAGGCAACGTTATTCCGATGCTCTACTGTCCAATTTTGGTGAGCCCGTGTGAATTATAGCCATGGTTTCCTGTTCTTAAATGACAGAAGTGGCACCCTGTGTGATCTTCTGCTGCTATAGCCCATCTGCCTCAAGGTTCGACATGTTGTTTGTTCAGAGATGCTCTTCTGCATACCTCAGTTGTAACTGTAATTTGAGTAACAGTTGCCTTTCCATCAGCTTGAACTAGTTTGGCCATCCTCCTCTGACCT
Organism: Gymnothorax javanicus; assembly: GCA_029692085.1. Classification (NCBI taxonomy): domain Eukaryota; kingdom Metazoa; phylum Chordata; class Actinopteri; order Anguilliformes; family Muraenidae; genus Gymnothorax; species Gymnothorax javanicus. Next base: position 43,201,567 of record CM056211.1, on the reverse strand, counting down.
CTGGCATCAACAAGGCATTTTCGCCCAGAGAACTGCCACTCACTGGATATTTGCTCTTTTTCGGACCCTGTCTTTTTCTCTGTCAACCCTGGAGATGCGTGCGTGTAAAAATCCCAATAGATCAGCAGTTGCTAAAATACTCATTCCAGCCCATCTGGAACCAAAAACCATGCCACGTTCAAAGTCACTTAAATCAGCTTTCTTCCCCATTATGATGCCGGGTTTAAACTTCAGCAAATTTTCTTGACCATGTCTACATGCCTAAATGCATCGAGCTGCTGCCATGCAATTGGCTGATTAGATATTTGCGTTAACGAGCAGTTCAACAGATGTACCAAATGAAGTGGCCAGATGAGTGCATTCGACTTTGGTGCTGTTTATAATGGGAACAGTACTCCTCCATGTGAATGGCAGCGGCTAGTCTTGTTGTGATCACGATGTGTGCAGTAAATGTGTTCTGTTGCACCAGTGGCAGTTTCACTAGTTTTCAACATGTCCTCATTAACGCAGTCACAGATGCAACTGAATCCCCGAAACCCTTGTTTTTTCTCATGGATTTGTGGGCTAATTGGCAATCCTCAGTCCATCTGTGCTCCTTAAAGGAAAAGAAAACCCTTTTTTCAGCTCTCACCCAAAAAGTACATTCTTCTCGTTCCATAAATATTTTTTGCGAATTTTCATGTACCGAGTACTCAAGCCTAAAACTTCTGAAATACAACCAATTAGCGCAAGTCGATGAATGATGAATGATGAATTCTTATATTTTAGCCAATCCAAAAACACTTCGTGTCCTGGATGTTTTGACGCGCTTGGACTTCAAGAAATCAGCTGATCTATCTAAAGCAGGGCTCCTCAAATCACGGTCCTCGAGGGCCGAGAACTGCTGGTTTTCCACCCCCTTTACCTGGGAGCCAGGTGAGATGATAATCTGGCCAATCAGCAGCATTAATTGTTCACTTAATTGCCTGGAAGGAAGGAAAACCAGGACTGTTTTTGGAATCGAGGGCCGGATTTGGAGAGCCCTGATCTAAAGTGTATACAAAGTAGTCTTGATTATCACTCATGCTGCAGCTTAATTTTACGTCAAATGATCAAGGTTACCAATCATTATGAGAACCTGAGCGAAAAAATCAGTGGTAATAAAATTCAGTTTTATTGCAGACACAGGTCCGTATAAAAACACAAGCATACAAGCATAAAAAAGTAGAAGACAAAAAGACACAACATACAAAACTGTGCGCATTAATAAATATTCAAACTATTGCACAAATGCCGTCTGAGCTTAGAGGTAAATCGATAGCAACTTTTCAGTGGGCTGATTAGGGCTTCTATTATGTGGTTCTCTGACTTGTCCAGACGACACATAAAGGTTAACATCAGTTGTCTTAAAAGTGCCTCACAATTTAGCACACTAGTGAACGCAAACAATTGACTGGCTCTATGCCACCTTGGGACACGGAGCAGCAGCCTCATCACATCATTGTAGGCTACTTTGAGCCTCTGCATACTAATTTTCTTATAGTTAGACCACAACTGAGCAGTGTATAATGGTGTGATGTAGGTCCTGAACAGAGAGCACTTAACGGAATCAGAGCACATAGAAAACCTCCTTATCAGCATATTAGCCTGAGAATATATTTTACAACACTATCGGTAGATGTCTTTGTCATCCATCCAGTCATCAGATATGACATGACCTAGGTATTTAATTTCTTTACACACATCAAGAGGACTATTAGACAAATAAAAGGTCGGAAAACTTGATTTCCTGTCCCCAGTGCTTTTAACTATCATTATGTGGCTTTTCTTAGCATTATGTTTTATGTCATGTTCTATGCCATACTGAGAGCACACCTTCAGCATCTGTTGCAACCCAGCACTAGATGGGCTGAGTAGGACCAGGTCATCTGCGTACATTAGATGAATGACAATAGAACCGCCCACAAGACAGCCTGTTTTTGACCCATTTAATTGATTTGATAGGTCATCCATATAGACATTAAATATTCTAGGAGATAAGATTCCTCCTTGTCGAACTCCATTGCTGTCATGAAATGGAGTCTCAGTGTGCGGTAATGTCTCAGTGTGCGGCAGTTGATTGCTTCTTCAAAATGATAAACTCGGACCTACCCCTGGGCACAAGCTTGCACTAATTTCCCTTAGTGAAGCCTGACTTTGTAATATAGTTGTGCCCACAGAATATCCCTTTATAACAACAACTAGTCCTGACCAGTTCACAATCATCTTCCTTTATTGACGCGTTTACCAATTATAGTAAAAATCTATTGGCGATTGATGACATGACTTCTCTCCCCCATGCAGTCTGACAGCGACAAAATATAATGGGTTAAATTCAGAACAGGAAAATAATTTAATCAAAAATAGGCCCATGCTTTACGGAGGTTAAACTGCTCTTAAACTTCCGCGCTACCTTTTCCGCTCATCAGGTGATGTAACTTCTGCTTCATGATCGTTTAAATTGTTTAAATCAAATAAAAGACCATTTGAAATGTCTTAATGCAATTTCATAGCTCCAAACCCTTAGAAGAGAGAAGCGTGACAATTCCGGAGTCATAATAGGTTTCCGTGTTACTAAAGGAGAAATCTACCGAAACATACAAGAAACTGAAAAACTTCCATGCACAAGCACTTCAGTTCCGCCGGATAATCTCTTAATACACGTTGATTTATCCGCGACTGATTCCAATGAAATATCGCCTTTCACTCTCGGTACAGCGTGGGTTGATTGAAAAGTGGGACTCGGCAATTAAATATAATATGTATTCCGAAATCCATTTATAAAGTGTGAGATTGCTGACTACGGCGTGAGAACGTGATATGCCACTTAAAAGCGTGAGACTGAAGCCACATGCGTGAGAGTTGACAGGTATGCAATTTTGAATGACGCTGATTTAAATGCACCAAATTACGTGTCCACCTGAATGATTGTCGTCAACGAGGAAAATTAGCAACACCTGATAGTGGGGAGTGTTCTCGGAGTGAAAATATTGATAATCATGAAAATGATTGAGAACAAGTCCAGACTATAACTATTTTAAAGGAGTGTCCTGTGACCCACCAAATTTTCAGTTCTCACTATGCCACTGGTTTTATTTAAAGGGGAACTCAGGGCTAAATCATAATGCTGTTTTATACAAACATAATTAGTAAATAAATATTGTAAAATACAAAAATGTGGAATTTTTGTTTTCAAAGACGAGATAAATGAGGTTTTATTCCCCCTAATTAGTTGTCGTCTGCTTCAACAGTCGTGTGATAATGACGTAACGTCGCCCGAGAATGACGAACCGTCGCCCTTTGCCCAGAGGTATGCGCTGTTATTGTGTTGGATAGTGTGATTGTCCCAGTCCATTATTTTATGACAAAAGATTGTTCAATATGGCCCATTGGCTAGTTGCACGAGATGGTGTTAAGTACTTTCTGAAATACGCAGGGTTGCTTCAACATTAATGGTTTGCTTCTGTCACTTACCAGTCTATATCAGATGCTGAGCAGATGACAGGTATATCATCCCGGATATGTGATTTTAGCTATCGCCGATATTCCCAGGATTTGGCTTAATTGTTTTGGTTTTATAGTGAATTTACGTCGACATTTTCTGATGCAACTACCTAGGTAGTTCTGCTACATCGTTATGGTTTTCTTAGATGTACTCAGCTAACCATAGCTACAGAAGTGATGGTCCAGAGAGTGCAACTGACGCCGAGTGGGAAGGTAAACGAAGTATCAACAATATTAAAATATGCGTCGATCGAATGTTAGATTGATGAAACGGCATTTCGACGTTATGGAATATTTACACATTAATTACCAGATATTTTCACATTTGTTGTCTGTTGCTTAAAGCCAGTTCATCACTCATCAGTGAGAACAGCTGGAAATGTGATGCTAGTTAAAAACCCTCTCGTTTCTCAGTGGAGCAGCTGATGTCTCATTAAGAGTGCCAACGAGCAAACATCAGTCACGGGTAATCGAGACAAATCTTGTGAACATCATTCGTGGTTAATTAAGCCAAATCCTGAGAATATCGGCGATAGCTAAAGTCACATATCCAGGATGATATACCTGTCATCTGCTCAGCATCTGATATAGACTGATAAGTGACAGAAGCAAACCGTTAATGTTGAAGCAACCCTGCGTATTTCAGAAAGTAATTAGCACCATCTCATGCAACTAGCCAAATGGCCATATTGAATGATCTTTTGTCATAAAATAATGGGCTGGGACAATCACACTATCCAACACAATAACAGCGCATACCTCTGGGCGAAGGTTCGTCATTCTCGGGCGACGTTATGTCATTATCACGCGACCGTTGAAGCAGACCACAACTAATTAGGGGGAATAAAACCTCATTTATCTTGTCTTTGAAAACAAAAATTCCACATTTTTGTATTTTACAATATTTATTTACTAATTATGTTTGTATAAAACAGCATTATGATTTAGCCCTGAGTTCCCCTTTAATTTATGACCTCCGCGCGCTCAAGAGTTCAGGTGTCCGGGTGACACAACAAGCTACCCCGATTCCAGCAAACATGGCGCGCCACAGACAATGTATAAAACTGATCTTCTCGAGCTGATTTAGTTGGTAAAAACATTTTTCAAAAAATACCCAGGAACCTATTTGAATAGCTGGGGCAGTGTACTTTTATTGGGTAAAAGCTGAAAAAAGGGTTTTCTTTTTCTTTAAGGACAAGGCCTTCCCAGGACCCTGTTTTTGTACCAAATTACGATTACAATCACTAACTGACATCAGCTGTTTTGATTCAAATTCATTCAATTTTTTTTCCCTCGTTGCTAGTCTTAACATTTTCCACCGTTTTGCCTTTTTTGGAATACGTTGCAGGCCTGTATGCCAAATATATATATATATTTGTAAACAAAATGAATTTCACAAGACAAAACACTAAATATCTTGTCTTCAAACTCTCTGTAATGAAATACTAGTCAGTAGATTTATAAATAACTGGTTTCCATTTTCAGGCACATTTTCCATACTGTCCCAACTTCATCTGAGTTGGGGTTGTCCAGTGGCACCAGGACATTGAGTACTTTTTAATTTGTCTGAGTAAGCAAAGAAAACATTATCAAATGAATGTCCTATGGGGGCTACACCACAAACTAACAAAAACAAGAGCACAGAACAACACAGGAAAAAGGTAACAGAGAATCGAGGATGTTTATACACATCAATAAACATCAGTCTGTAGTAAAGTACAAGGTTAATCCTATGAAAACATTGCACACATATCATTTGAAAATTATTTTGGAAAGAAAGTCCCCTGAACCCAAAAAGTTGGTCTGACTCTCTCATGTGCTATAACTTGTTCTTTGGAGTGTGAATCTCCACAGAATGTTTAAGCTTCATTTCAAAACCTAATTTTTCAATGTGCAGATTTGTTTTTGCTTACCTGTTGATGTATGAATGCATAGCCAATTGAACAAAGAATCACACAGCGCACTGATGTGAAAAAAGGTCAAGAGTTCAGGTGAGTGGTCAGTCAAAGGGTGAAGACTGCCATGTGAATGTCAAAGACCCAGAGCCACGTGCGCGGCGAAATGTGAAAGGCCAGATTTATTTGAAAGAGGAATTAAATGTCAAGTGCCCCCTGAGGTGGCACACGTACCAGTGCTCACCCCCGCATGCGCGCATACTTACACATACACAGAATTTGACTGACACGTGTGCGCACTTGCGATCTGCTAGTAGGTGCTGTTCCGTTTATTCAATGTTCATAATGTCATTTTATAGATACATCGGACCAAGTCCAAGTTAAACAGACATTGAATGTCTTCTTGCAAGGATTCACCAGGACGTTTATATCACGCAGTCATTCAATTGACCTCTGTGTACTCAAAAGAATTGAGTCTATTTAGTTTCAGAGGTTACAGACTAGTAAGCTCTGTTCTGTGTTGTATTTGCTTATTGATACCAGTTATTTTTTTAAGCACCATCCTAACACACCGTGACGTCAAAAAATGACTCATAATGATGATGTAATATGTGCGCGCCACTCGGAACACAATTTTACCAGAGTACAATCATGGCGGCTGCAATGGTGAAACAAGAAACAGAGGAGGAAGACTGTTCTTTACTTCCACTGGTTCACGACATAATTAAATGGTAAAGAGGAAGAAAAAAATGTCGTAAAATGCGTCACTGTTTGGTGCCGATCGTTTTTCGTCTTCAGCTGTGAACTGTAGCTGTGCAAAGTTCGCAAGCTGCTATCCTGAGCATGATGCCTGCTTGCTGACACTGTATAGAAGCAGTAATGGGCTAAGGCTGGCGAAAAATAACTTATTATCGTGGATATCCGACTCCTCGTACACATGTTCCACGAAAACCTGGAATTGTGGGTTCTATCGAAACAATCGCTCATTTTAGATCAGCATATTCGACACAGAGCGCTTTGCTGAGCTGTCTTGTTCTCGTGAAGAGAGCCTGAATGGCACAATATGCGTAAAAATAGTTTAGCTACTAGGACGGCTCAATGATCGAATTATCGATTAAATTTGCATTACTTACAGAGAAACTGTCGGCACCACTGTAACTTATGCTGGGTCTTGTTCCAGATTGAAATTTAATGAAAGAAACAACGGGTTTCTAAATGTTGACATTGTGGACACTTGGAAACTATATCTCTCCATTTATTAACATATCGATAATTAAGAATTCAAAGATGAGGTACATTATTATTACTCCTACCCGTATTGTGTTAATTTCCGGGGAATGGTTTTGCAAGAACTGAAACTCCAGTTGTCAGAATTCAAATGCGCAGCATATTAATTCAGCACTGTCTAATAATGTCTCCTCAAATGCAGTTACTTTCTATGTAACAAAATGAACATTGGACTTTTATTCAAAGTAGAATGCATTGCCATTTTTGTCATGGGGGAGTCGTAGTGGGTACGCTACATCCTTTCTGGGTGGTCTAAAATTTGACTATTCAGAATAAAACCGTGTTAAAAACGTATTGCACATACTTCTCTCGAGCCATGTAGAGTTTTTCATATCCGTTTTCTAGAAGTGAGTCAACGAGGTGTGTCAAAATAACTCCATAAAAGTCACCAATGTGGCACTTGAAAGTAAGTTTTAATAGTTTGGAAGTGGGATTTATTTGTTCTTATAGTCTTGTATGATTTATATGTGAATTTCAGGTAGATTGAAACCTCAGTTTCTGAGCGTCGTTCAAAGTCGATGTTGGTGCGATAACGATGTTTTTTGTAATTTTGACTTCATTACATCGGGATTATACCACGTACAACAGTATCATTTAATGGCCGTTTTGCATAAGCTACTGAATGGTGGAAATTTCATTAAAAAATTAGTCATTAGGATTTTTCTGTTCACAGCAAACTTAAAAAAAATGAATGAATTAATTAAAATTGATTACTAAATACATTTAAGGCAGATTAATTATCATATGGTATGGTGTTTCATTCATGTGATTATGTCTAGAAATACAATGTTGTAGCCTTCACAATTAATACATAGAAGGTTCGTGGTCACACTTTTTGCTCTGGCCTCATATTGTTTTTTTAAGTAAAACAATGGGACAATATTGGCCAAATCTTCCTACTTCCAATTTGCCATTACTTCCATCATAGTTAGTGCAAAAAAAACAAAAACAACACTGTGTAGGGAATTTCAGGCTTGTTCCAAAATTGTAATAATCAGTGTTATTGCCGGTTTTTTGTCTCATATCTAGTGCACATGCTTAAAGCAATCGCATAAAAGCACATATCCGCATGAATATCACAAAACATGATTCAGTCTGATTCTATTGGAATTCTTGATTACTAAAAGGTTATTTACCTTCTTAAGTTCATTTTCGCTCTGAATACTATCTGTTGATTTCACTTGATGTGTTATCAGACTTTGAAATGCGGTTACTGATGCAACAGATGCCACTTTGCTCCAAGTAATTGCCTTGGTCTACTGTCAGGGACATAATCATGAAATGTTTGCGTAATCAATGCTTTTGACCCATGTCTATGGGGTTTGTCAGGATGTTTTCTTTTTCTAGCAAAGGAGTAAATTCACCATGCTTTGAAAATTAAAAATGTGTTATGCTTCTGCAATATTTCAGTTCAAACCAACCTGCAAGATTTAAAAGGGCTGTTTCAAATGCCACTTCAGTAATGGCTAAATTACAAGTGAAATCCAACACAAATGAGTGTTTTGTCATTTTACAATCGCTTGGGCAATGGAACCACTAATGCCCACAGTGAAAATTGAGCAGAATCTGAGGACACATCTCTTTGAATGAGATGTAGCAATCCCAGATGGCAGGCTGGTGGATTCCAAGTTTTGTTCCAATAGAAATACAAGTAGCAATTGTATAATACAATTGTATAATAAGGTTCTATTGCTTTCATTGAGCAGATGCTCTTATGTAAAGCAGCTTTATATGGGAATGTTAATGTGGAATTCAGAACCACACTTGAAAACTTTGTGGTCAACAAGTTCAACATTTTTACGGCAGTGAGGATACAAATTATAAATTCATAAAGCTAGCATCCTCATGAAATCATGAGGCACACAGTAACGTAAAGCAATGGTTCTCAAACTTGGTCCTGTTGGACCTCTATGTTTGCTGGTTTTTGCTCCAACTGCAATGGCAATCCCAGAATTTTAACTAGTAGATAAATTTATTTTCAATTTTTCAATCTCTTTCAGCTAGAAATGACTATGCATTCCAAAAAGAATTGTATTTCTATAGGCGTACTGTGCCGAGTGGCCTATATTGCAGAAAAATTTTATGGTGAATTGGTAGGCTCCTTAACTGGTGGAAGATTGAACACTTGACTACCGAACATAATCATCAGGACAATTATGAAGAATTCAGGGACAAAGAAAATGATGACAAGGCAAAATCATGTTGAATTTTAAGGGAAAATTAAAAATGAAACTGGCACCTATTCAACAACCGAGTAGGGAACTGCAGTCTTTTATACCCCTTTTCCACAGAGCTGGTTCCAGTGCTGGTTCAGGGCTGGTTCGGAGCCTGAGCCTGACTTGGCAGCGGTTCTTTGCTTTTTCACAGCCTAAGCAGCAGCTCCTGGCTCTGAAAAGTGCTGCCAGAGCAGCACCAGCTCCTTACTGGTCTGGAGCTAAGCACCGATTTTGTCAGGAGCAGTACGGTAATATTATGACCTATTTCGTTCTGTCAGGCCGGGTTTATTTTCTCTACCAGCGCGATCTAGGACGGGTCACTTGCTAACTTGTAGGATAATTTATCATCGCGAATTCCAGGAACGTTGATAACAAGTGTCTTGTTATGACTGCTGCCAAGTAGGGAAACTAGTTTACAAGGAAATTTGCGCTGAAGAAATGCCTATTTTTTATTTAGTTATTTATTTTTTAGAAAAAAACATGGCTTGTAATTGGATCTGACATGAATAGATTTTTTTATTCTTATTTTTTAAAACATTGGTTTGCCATTGGATCAGACACGTATCTATGACTATTTCTATGAAAATAAAGCCAATACTGGATTCTATGCCGCCGAATTGCAAGAGGGTTTTTGTTCCCCACCGAAACATTTCAATCGAGGAGACATTAAACAGGTCGACTCTGCTTCGAAGGTTTCATCCGAGACAAATGTGCGTTTAGGAATAAAAGTATTCAAACTCTGCTCATCCGATGCCCCATGGTAAGCCCCAAAATGGGATTTTGAAAGTGCTGCGGTATTTTTGCTTGTTAGGACTGTAAGTGTAGCACTCAGTGGAAATCCGTAAAATTGAATGTTTATGTAGTCACGTATGAATAAGATGTCTATTTCCCATCCAAACAACCTGTCAGAATCGGTCCTATACCCGAATAGCAACAGAAAATAATTCCAGCCGCTCGCACTTTCATTGCTGAACAAATCAGGTCGTGGCGAGCCCACTCGCATACAGTGACGTGCTGACGTTATAAGGTGAGGTAATCGCATGGCTCTGAGTTGGCTCCAAGGCGATGGAAAAGCAAACAGGTTCTTAGGAGGTGCGTGGGTTGAACCAACCAGCACCAGTACCAGGTTCTTTTGGCAGAAAAGGGGTATTTGTCACCTATTTTGTAATTCTTATTGGTAGTGATAAAAACACTGTATGAACTGGTATGATGTGGGATAAGGAGGTAAACAATCCTCATCAAACATCGCAAGTACCTTATTTCAGAAAATTAACAGTTTGTTAAAATCCTAGGATTGCAAGTGTGGTCGGCATGAGAACCAAAATGCACAGTGGTACCCCCAGGATCGAGTTTGAGAACCACTGACCTGATGCAAGTGCCTAACATTGTGTAACTGTTAAGATGTTTTGTATTGGGAGGGAGCCAGGATGCACTGTCAAGTGTTGAACCGGAAGATGGCCAGTGACCCTTTACCTAGTAAGAGCAGAGCTACACTAAGAGTCTCCGACAGTGTGAAATTATTGACATGGTTAAGACTTAATCTGTCAGGAACTAGACGTGGTGCTTTTTCAGCTGCTTAGGTCAGGTCAGCAGGACTGCTGGGTCCTAGTGTACTGCCGGGAATGATTTACTAAATCTGTCTGTACAGGAGACCACATTTGTTACAGTGAAAATGGGGACACTGACAGAACACAGCAACAAATGTTTTCCCATAACTAGATGTAAGAAGACCAGAGGTTTTGATTCAGGGGTCTGAAAATAAATCCTGCAACATAATTCATTCGCACAAGAGCAGCCAGCTCATTCCAAAGATCATTTCTACTTCCTGGCTGAAGAATTATGATTATGCGCAAAATCATCGATTGGATCAAAATACTGGGGAGGACTGTTCTTTTCGTGCCTTTGAGAACCTTTCAAATTTCCGTTGGGGGTGAATGGAACGTCAAGTACCCTTCACACAGGTTTTCAGGCCAGGTACTGATCGGGCTTAAATGGACAGTAGGCAGCCATCACCCTGTCCTGCACTGTTGTTTACGTGGCACAGCTTGCATCGCTCTTGTACTGTCCGCAAACTCGGCCTTGTTGCTTGGTTACTGATGATAACTCTGGCATCAGGCCAGAGTGCTGGTAACGGAGCAGTTCCACTGCCGCATATCAAATCACTTTTCAGATTTCGGTGAAATTTCTCCTGATTGTCTGCCAGGAATGGCACTGTTATATTAATCAGCTGAACGCATGTATGCTTCTCCTGTGTTATTGGTGCCTCTGAATAAACAAATCTGTTTAATGAAGGTCATAAAGTTGGTGTGATGCAACAGTATAACAGATGGGTACCTCCGCTTGTAACCAAGGGGCCAGAATCAAGTTTCATTATCATGGCATTTTTTCCGGTCTCGCTGAGAGACCTTGGCGCCAGCGCAGTGGGCTCCCAATAGGTCATTCACGACTCCCTTTCTATTCAAAAAGAGTAGTGACTTAAAAACAAAATACAAAGTCATTATTATTATTAGTGACTTTAATTAATAACAACAATTATTTATTTATTATTTAATTTTTTTTCAAGAAAATTTACTGTTTCGTTTGTCTCCTTGTGTGGTGATTTGAATGCTGTTTGGATAATGGAGAAATATTCTGGGGACAAATCAGCAGCAGGTGCAAAATGGTTGTGGTCATAGCTAAAGCCAAATGTTAACCGTAGTAATGGCACATGCTAAATGCTAACTATGGCAATGGAATAGGCTAAACCCCAATCATAGTAATGGCAAATACTCCTTAAAATAATGAAATATGGTAAATGCTAACTATGGTAATGGCATGTGTGAAATGTTAGTGTAAACAATGAGCTAAATCTTTCGTGCCTCCATCCCCCCCGATCCAGCATGGACAAAGACAACCAGGAGGTCCACCAGGAGCTCAACAAGCTGAAAAGCAGGATTCAGGAGGCGCGGGAGCAGATTGGGGCCATGCCAGGAATCGACCTCAGTCCAGAGGAACAGCAGCGGCGGCTACGCCTTTTACGAGAGCAGGTCCGCACCAAGAACCAGCTGCTACAGAAATACAAGAGCCTGTGCATGTTCGACATCCCCAAACCCTAGGGCCGCCTTGGCAGGAACATTGTGCTGCCGGAGGCTGCTCTGCTGAGACCGGCCCCTCTGGGAACACTTTGTTTAGCGGACACAACCCTTGGATGGAATTGCCCTGGTCTAGTGATCCTCAGCCGTGCTCCTGGTGGTCTTCCGTTGGGAAGATTTTTATTTTGACCTTAATTTGGTGCATGTTACTCTGCTAAGACGGAGCTTAGGAAGATCTCTAGCTGTTTGAGGTGTGTTCTTTTGCTCTTTGAGTGAAGATTGTGAAGCAGCCGGGTCGGAGAACATTGTGTTAAGAGGACACGCCCAAGATGGATGGGGAAAAACTTTGCAAACCCTATTCTGGTGCACATTTCTTTGTTTTTGTTCTTAGCTAACACAATGCAATACCCCAAAACCTCATCACGAACAGTAACCCCTTGAACAGTAGACTTTTGGTTTTGTGTTTGAAATTCCAAGATGGCATTCCGCTACTTCCAGTGACATCATATTTGGAATGCTCAGTGAAGAACATTCCGGCTCTGTTATCTAGCACATTATGGGGTTAGTTGAATACGTTAGTTATGTTGCCCTACAGGTCCTAGGTTGGCAAATATATGAATACTATCGATTCATACAGAGGTGTAGTATCCAGGCATCTCAGTGTGTGCACAGAAAGGACGTGTATGCCAGCATCTTTGCAGATTTTGGATTTGTAAGAACAAGCTTGACTTTAAAAATACAAGATTACTAGGATTGTGCATGTATACAAAATTCCAAGTTGTTCCTTATAAAGTAAAAATTGCATACTGTTTCACTTGACCACAATTACATAAATGTGTTTTTTTTAACCATACCCCAATTTTCTGTTTTTGAGTATATGCAATATTCAAGTATGAAATTCATGCAAATTTGTAGAAATATGACAAGAAAAGAAAGTGAAGTAAAGGTTCTTTCCTGCATTTCCTTTCTGAATTTGTTCTTTTGCTAAAAACAGGGCTGCTCACATCACGGTCCTCGAGGGCTAAGATTTTCCACCCTCCCTTTACCTGGGAGTCAGGTGTGGTAACAGTCTGGCCAATCAGTGGAAATAACTGTTCAGTTAATTGCTTAGAAGGAGAGAAACCAGGGCTGGAATTGGAGTTGAGGGCCAGATTTGGGCAGCCCTGTGATAAAACATGGAATTTGTTGAATCAGCTGGCTGAGTTAAAACAGGGAGAAATGCTTGACAGGAAGACTTCATATCTGACATCAAAATTTTTTTAAATCCCGCTGTGCTTTGCAGTGAAAAGAGACACTCTTCAGAAGCCCTGATCAGCCACCCACCCTCGGGGATTCATGGCAGCCAAAAGTGAAATTGGGCAAGTCTTCATTCGGAAATGGATTAAATGGTATCTCAGGAGTCCCTGCTGGTCGCCATCATCACCCCAATGTGGTCCTGCTCTAAATGTCATCTGTATTTCATCAGTGACTTCTTTAAAGGTGCACTATGCAAGTTTGTTTACTTTCTGCTTGATTGTATTTTTGTCTCAATTCGCCGACATCTCTCCACGATCCGCTTGCTGCCTGCCCCTAAATTCACTGTAAAAAAAAACCGGGCTCTGGAGACCACACAGGCGTCACAAACTGCAAATAAACACAAGGGTCACAGGCTGTGCCCCATAACATGCCTACTGTCCTGGCCAATCACAGACAAGAGTTGACAGTTATGGAAGCATGGGAGGGAGGAACTATGGGAGGGAGGGGCGGGCTACCTCTTTTTTTTTTTGAGTTTGAATGTCAGCAGAAGTGAAAGTAAACAAACTTGCATAGTGCACCTTTAAGTGTTCTTTTTTTATTTAAACATAAAATAAAATCCTTTTCTGGAGGAAATTCACTGTATGAGCTTCGTTTCCAGGTCAGCAAAGATGACCTTGGAATGGCTCCGGATAAGCCATAAGTGCTATACTGCATTATAATGCCTCATTGCTCAGAGGGTTCTGGCCTCTCTGGGTGATTAGGAGAAAGAATCTCTTCTCTATGAGATTTCCTGTTGAAGAATGAACATTTTACCCCCCGAAGAGCCCATTTTGTGCCTTTGAAATTATGTATTTAGTATGTAGTGCAAACAAATAAAAGTGGCTGACGCATCTCCAGGTTTTACTGTGGGCTATCTTTGATAAAGCTGGCCTTACATCACTGTACGTACTTCTGTTAAAAGTCCACATTCCAAAACCAATTACTGGAGGCATTGCACATTACTCCATGCTTCCCAAACTAATCCATGGGATGGATCAGTATCTTCTACTGTGGTCTGTTGAAGTTACAGCTGGTCATAATGAAACCAATGATGATGCATGCTGGTCATTGGGACAAATGTTTGAACGAGCTGCTGTTTTCGATATGCGCGGTCCCTTGTGCTGCGTTCTGCTATGAGGATGAACCTCACTTAGCTGCTGGGAACAGCCTGAATTTTCCAGTTTAAAACCTGCCCAGTCTTCATGAGCCTGTGTTCAATGTGATCTCTGCTACCTGTTCCTAGCTGACAGAACTGGAACCTTGAGTGGTCTTGTGCTGGTCTTCTGCCGTTTCCGCCCACATCAAGGTTCTTTAAGTTCAGCATGTCACTTTTGTAATGTGCGGTTATTTAAAATTACGGTTTCCAAACTGTCAGCATGCATCAGTCCCACCATTCTCCTTTGACCTCTCATTAATGTATTTACTCATGAAACCGCAGTCATCCTGGTGCCCCCCCCCCCCGCCCATTCTCTGTTTCAGTACCACTCAATGACAGATCATCAAATCACCCTACTACACACCAAAAATCATTCCACAGTCAAATTCACTCACTTTTTTTTTAACCAGTCTGATGTTTGGCCTGTGCATCAACTTACAGTCTTAACTATGTCAGCATGCTTTTTTTTTTGCATTCAGTTTCAGCCATATGACTGGCTGACATACATTTGCAGTTATGAGCTGATGTGCAGGTGTACCTAATGAACTGGTCACTAAGTGTTTATGCATATTACTTGCGTTGATGTGAAGCAAACTTAATTGTTAGAGAACTGGAGCAAGGTTTAAATGACCTCATCATGTTGGTTGCCTTTTTAGTGAAAAATAGTATTTTAGGCATTTAAAATATGGGACAGCAGCACTGCAGTATTTCATGCAGTGAGATGAATTACTAAATGATGCAACAGATTTGTAAAGTTTTTTTTTAAGTTTATTTTAGAAAAGTTCAGCATTGACATAAGAATAAATATACATTCGTGATAAGATTTGTTCAGGTAGCAACAATCATTCAAGTTTTTTAAATAATAAAATATAATAGCCTATCACAAAATGTAAACAGTTGTATTCAGAACATTGCACTCCACCCAACCATGGAGGTTCACTAGTCAGCAAGAGCAGATGACTTTTGAAACGCATTATACAGCATGTTGGAAAGAGTCCATTGATTTTAAGCCACGTCACATTTCTAGCGTTTCGGACCTTAGAGAATAATACATTCTTAGCCACAGTTCGGCGCAAATGTTTGGTTAGGCGCTTCGCACTTGAAACCGGATAAGTTCTCCCGGGAAACGCACCCGGCGTCTTCACTGAATGGAAGTTCAGTCCTCCCTCTCCCGACTCTACCGTTGCGCCCCGGGAAGCAGAACCAACACCCGCGCCTCAGGCATAGAGTCTGCGCCCGCACGACTCTGGCGCTCAGGAGATTTTCGTGCACAGCCAACTCTCAGCTTGGAGTTTTAGCTGATGACACACCGCTCTTTGTCCTTTCCCTGACCGCCACCAATCGCCTTTTCTTTTATGTACATCAAGTCACTGTGAACGCTGGGTCGTCGGGCGAAAGGCGCCACAATCCCATACGCATCGCAGTCTTTGAATTTCTTGTTCTTGATGGACTTTCTGTTGTGCAGCATATCACAGTACTGCACGGAGACCTTACGGTGCAAGTCTGGGCTCATTTCGTTCGGGAGTTTAGCCATGGTAAATAGAGCCTGAAACATTCTGTCCATGTTAGTGTTTCTCTTGGCTGAAATCTCGAAGTAGGCGCACTGCTCGTCTCCGGAAATGAGACAGTCGATCTCATCCTTCTCGACCTCTCTGTAGAACTCCCGGTCGCCCTTGTTACCGCAGATGACCACTGGGACGTCCACATTCTCTTTAGTCTTATTTTTCAGGCAGGATTTGGTCTCAATAATCTGCTGTTTGAGGCGCTGTACTTCCCGAAAAGACTCTCTGTTGTCCAGACTGAACACCAGGATAAAAACGTCACCTGCATCAAAAGAAGCACATTTTACAAGGTGGTTCCACATAATGAGACACGAGCAACCATTCATGCAGCAAAATTAATTCAAAGAAAATATTACTCTATGCAACGGGAAAAAGCATGAAAACTTTTGTTTGAAGTTTGTCAATTAGGAGGAAGGCTCCTGCAACGATAGGCGTTTTCATAATTTAGTAGAAAGCAACGCTTACCAGTGAGTATGGACAGCCTTCTCATTGCGGGAAAAGGATGGTTCCCAGACGTGTCCAAAAGATCTAGTTGGTAAACTTCTCCCCTTATGCTGTAGAATTTCCTGTGAAAGTCTTCGATAGTTGGCGTGTACTGATCGTCGAATCTCCCAGTCAAAAACCGGGACACGATGGCAGTTTTGCCAACTTTTGTGGAACCCAGAATGACCATCCTGTAGCAATTTTTAGCAGGTATGTCAAACTCGTTCTCTGAGGGCGTCATTTTCTTTATCATTTTTGCAGAGTTGGCAACAGTTTTTGTGCAGAACGCGTTAATTCCGCGCGAGTGCTATATGAGAGCCGACCTCCCCCTTCAATACTCTTGATCAGTCGTTTGCTGTTTTTGGACTTGGCCTGTTTGGAATCTAACAGCGAAGCTGACAGTATATTTAAGCACAACTGAGACCACTCCTCTCCTGCGCGTCACGAATGCGCAGCGGTCCGGAGCGCCAGAGGTGGGGAGATTGGGATGGGGTGGGTGCGCGGGGAGTGGAAGAGTGGACCTAGCAGGTGCGTGGCTGGCTTTTGCGTCAGTATGCGAGCTCAGAGGAACATTAGAGCCGCATGTAAAGCACACGGAGAAAAATCTGTAGATAAACAGTTCTTTCACGTTCAGCTCGGACTCTCTGTTTCTGGAGACCAGCTGATTTTTACAGATTTCATCAAAGTCTGTCGATTAAATTCTTGCAAATATGCAATCCTCGCTTATTACTCACTCGTTAACGAAGCGCTTTTAGACTTCGGACCGAAGCGTTCAGAAATCTTCGAAAGGATTCATGCTGAGCAGTTTATCGTCTTGCGCAACGTTAGTAGATATTTAATTTGGACAGTACCGGGACAGGACGTTAACATAGTTAAAGTTTCTAGACGTTCATCCGGAGCAATTAGACGCCAGAGTGGAAGAATACAATTGAACGCAGCATAGTTAATTTTTAGACGAAGTCGGAAATACAGTGCTACGTTTTAATTAGATCAGGGGAACTGAACAATCAGTATTTTGTACCATTGCACGGTTATTAGGGTATTATTACAAACAAAACGCAGTACGCACGCTTTTATAACTTTAATTAGCATATGACTATATTTTAGCTGTTATACAGCTTCAGGGACCAATACAGAGGAAGATGGATATAGTTCATCTCATGATTATAACGCGGGGGATATGGGCGTGGATGTGCATGCGAGCTGATTTCTAAACAGTATGCATGTGCGCAGCTTTGGGGGCACTTACCTAGATGGCCGTGGAAGGAAGTAGGTCTCTTTTTACCATGGTTGTGAAACCCCAGCCTTGGAGGTCCACCGTTTCTGCTGGTTTTGGCGTTTCCATACATTTGATTAAAGTAAATCACAGATTGGCCAAAGGGTCCATACAGTTTGTTCTCAAGGTAGTATTTATCTGTTGATTGAAGTGAGACCACAAAAGCCTATACAGACAACAGATCCTCAGGTCTGGAGTTCAACACGCCTGCCTTTTACTCATAAAACAGCCACTAGATGGCGCTCCACTGATACTGGCCAGAGCCATATGGTTGTGATGCTCGCTAGTCCAAAACATTACACCACATTCACAAAGGGCAAAACAATTACAGTATAAAATGATGCGTGCCATTAATATCCATAATACCATAAATACTTGTCGCAGCCAGGTATAAATATATTTACATTCATTTCTAGATGACAAGAGTTTGAAATCCACTGCTGCATTTATCAGGCACAGCATTTTCATGTGAGCTGTGATTAACACACACGTCAGAAATCATTCAGATGGCCATGCATCTGCCCGTACATAAATCGATCTTGTTCATAACTTAATAAATTTGTAGAAAATTGAATCTGTTTTGCATATACAAACACAATCAGGGGCACTGGTTCTCAACTACACCGTTGGAGCCTCGGTGATGTTCTTTGTTAACTTTGTTTTAGGCTATTGCAAACTCAGGCAGACTGGTAACAATGTTTTAACTGTTGGCATAAGGGAGACTCATTCTACTTGGCCTGAAGGTGTAGAATGTAGCTTAATTGGTAGCAAGCTAGTGTCTCACTAAATGCAAGAAACTTCAAATAAATACAAATCAACAATGTCTTAATATTCTGAAACTAAAACAACGAACTGGAACTTACATCACAAATCTTTTGGAAGGTTAAAAATGCTTGTTTGCTCTTAAATGAGCAAATTTGGCAATGTACTGGGTAAAATACATTTAATGAAACATGTAGATCATTTTTGAATTCAACCATTCATGACCCCAAAAATATTACAGTATCATTATGGGCTTGCACTCCTCCTTGTCCAGATGCCTAAGAAAAATTGAGGATCCGATCATGATTTTCTTCATTGAGCCATTTTAGTCGAAATTATAGGTCATGTCACACCTGGGTACTCAAAATTAATCCAAATGTATGGGGTCACGATATACACCGGAGGGGATATGTTTGGTCGGCAGTGCTCTCTGTATTTTATGTAATCTTATTGAACAGGCCTTTGACACGAACAATGGTCATGACTTATGACTCTTCTGGCTGAATTATTTATGCCTGCAAAACAGGTTATACATTAATGGAATAATTCAGCCTTATCACAACACCAAATGTTTTAAAGGATATCTTCAAAAACCGTTTCCAGCACATAAAAACAAAGCTTTGCGCATATTGTCAACAGATCGCCTACATGGCTAACTAGCTCCCAGAAACTAATCTCAGTAATTGAATGAATATACATTATATGTAAAATAAGCTATACCGAGCATATTAGTAATGTGCATGACAGAGATTGGCGGACCTTCCAGCCATTGAAACCATCAGGCACCCAGGAAATATCTACAGTTGTGTTAAAAAAAAAAAAAAAAAAAAAAATAGCAGTACGTTAAAAAATGTGAATTGCAAATTTTTTTTAATAGCCTTCAGTTCCATATTTCAAATGTAGTGGAAACATTACTCATTTAATTCCAAATGAAAGCATTTACAAATTTGATCAAGTCTGTGTTATTCTTTTACAGGAAGCAAAGAAAAGGAATATAAATCTGTTTAAAAAAAAAATAGCAGTGTCAACAATTTTTTGTTCAAACTCAAAGACTAAATTTAATTGAAGATTAAACTTCACTTTAAATTACTGAATTAATATTTAGTTGCATAACCATTGTTTTTGATAACTGCTGCGCATCTGCGTGGCATCGAGTCAACCAACTCCCGGCACCGAGGAACAGGTTTTTCAGCTCAGGATGAACAAACTACATTCCACAGGTCCTACGTATTTTTTGGTTTTGCTTCAGAAACTGCATTCTTAATGTCATCCCACAAGTTTCTAATGGGGTTGAAGTCAAGGGATTGTGCTGGCCACTCCATTACCTCAGTCTTGTTTGTCTGAAACCAAGACGTTGCTCACTTACTCGTGTGTTTGGGGTCGCTGTCTGGTTGTAACACTCATTTCAGGGGCATTTCCTCTTCGGCATATGGCAACATAATCTCTGCGAGTATTTTGATGTATTCAAACTGATCCATAATCCCTGGTATATGACGAATAGGCCCAAAACCATAGTATGAAAAACATCCCCATACCATGATTTTTGCACCACCATGCTTCACAGTCTTCACAGTGAACTTTTGCTTGAATTCAGTACCTGGGGGTCATCTGACATACTGTTGAGGACCACTAGACCCAAAAAGAACACTTTTACTCTCATCAGTCCGCAGAATGTTACACCATCTCTCTTTGGGCCAATCAATGCGTTTAAACAGATTCTGCCCATGCTGTTTTTTCAACAATGGTGCTTTACGGGAGCTTCTTGCTGATAACTTAGCTTCAGTCAAATGTCTTCTGACTGTAACAGCACTTACAGGTAATTTTGTATCATCTTTGATTTTTCTGGAGGTAATGATTGGCTGAATCTTTGCCATTCTGACTATTCTGCGATCCGTTTCAGCAGTAGTTGCTCGTTTCCTTCTGCGCGTTTCTGGTTTTTGTTGCTATTTTAAAGCATTTGAAATCATTTTGACTGAGCATCCTTTAATTTGCTGCACTTCTTCCCCTCTCCTATCAACCTTTTAATCAAATTACGTTTTTCCCCTGAACAATGTTTGGTACGGCCCATTTTACTTCGAAATTCAGAAAGCAATATATTTTAAAACAATGTGTGAAGCATTTGCTTTCCTTCTTCCTTAATAAATGGTAAGTATTGACACCTGTTTCTTCACAGAATGAATGAATTCTCTATTTAAACTCCACGCTGCTATTATTTTGAAGATGCCCCTTTCAATGAATGAGTCAATTTTTCAGAACAAGCAGCGTGCATGTCATGACAGTTGGGTCTGTTTTTTTTCTATTACACTACTACAGCTGCAAGTAAATTATTTGTCATGCAGAAATATCTCTACTACTAATAACAGTGGTTCATCAGGCTATTGATGTTGCACTGCTATTTTTTTGAATGACTTGTACATGAATTAGTAAAGTGTCACTGGAGGCAAGTTAGGTGAGGCAGCATCCTCGTCTAACTTACCTCCGACGGGATGATTATTCTCAACCTGCTCCTGTTTACTTTCATTAATTAGCAATCAGACAATTGATTAATTCATTTACAGTTGTACTTAGATGAAAAGAATACATAGCCCATTTATATTTCCACAGCAGTATTACTTACTGCATCTGAACTTGAAATGCTCGTGAGATGGCAGATTTTCATATATTTGTTCGCTACTGGCTAACAGTTGACCAATGCAATGCCTCCTCAAATGTCCAAATGTCAAAACCTTTTTTTATGCAAAGTTCAGTGTTTGATTAATACATTTATGATGATGTTGTTAATTTAAATACATACAATTTACTGCCAGTTTAAAAATTCTACAGTTTTCCATTCAACGTTCATAGTCTGGGCTACAATAAATGGAATAGCCAAGAAAGTAGTTTTTTTTCTCCAAGTTATTTAGATATCCATCCTTCCAATCTTGCATTGAAGTGGAATGTTATTGAATGTCTTGGTCATTGTCACACCTTAATCATTACATGCTGGATGTGATTATTAAGTGTGTATATTGTTTGAATGTTAATCAGGCAATGTGCATGGGAACAGGTTGAGAGTAATCCTGTGATAAAAGGTGAAGTCACTACCTACCCTGACGGCACGTCTCTGGGCAGAATATATCCATGAATCACCATTAATATTCAGTTTTTTATCATCAATGTATGCCCTGATAGAAACCAATGTACATTTCGATCCACCAGCATAACAGGTGATGACGACTCTGATGTAATGTCTGAAAATTTCATACACAAATCTGTTCAGAGCCTGTTTGAATTACAGGAATCTGTAATATTGTACAATATCTGGATATATTCCATTTCATGTAATGCTGTGGCCATAAAAACATGGTGTCCTGAGTCGGAATATTTCTCTCAATATAAGTGTGATGTAGCTTCAGTGAAGCGCTGCAACCAGCAGATACAGAATATGTTTGTGACAAAGTACGTGTCCTTCTGTATGGGGAAAAAAAGGAGTTTTTTCTCACTTTGAACACACTTAAGGGAAAACTTCAAATAAAAAACTTTAAGGGGTTAATTCCCTAAACATTTAAGTGTTGTGAAAAGGAATGGCAACATTACAAAATGTCCGACTATTTTCTAAATATGTTGCTAGAATCAAACTTGACGCGTTTCTTTTGAAAAATCAATAAAATTCAAGAGGCGAATTATCAAATAATGTGCTGTTGTATTGCTTTCAAAATAATACAGGTCAGAGATGATTTACATTGCTTTCAGTTTTAAGTTTAATTAAACGTATCATCCCAACTCTTTCTGACATGCAGTTGTAGGCAGAAGCATTAGAAGTAGCAATGGTAGAAACAGCGGTAGGACAAATAGTATCAGTGGAAGTACTTCAGTGCAGACTTTAGTTAGCTCATATTAATCGCGAAGCAAATACCCTAATACAATATTGTGCTGCGACCAATATGCAAAACAAAGTACAGCAGGCATCAGGAAAGTTGAACTATTTGGAATTTGCCTTTGCCTTCCCAATCTACAGACACGCATGCCCCTGCATGCATTTATGTAAACATGCACATGCGTTCAAACACACACACACACACACACACACACACACACACACACACACACACACACACACACACATTGATTTTTCATGTTTTGTGGGGACAATCCATAGACTTGCATTCATTCCCTAACCCCTTTCCCTGATCTTAACCGTCAACAGTACAGACCTAACCTTAACCTTAGCCTAACCCTAACCTTAACCCCTAACCCTAAAATAGCCCAGTTTCCTCATGGGGACCGGAAAATGTCCCCATAAGGATAAACAAATCTGGAATTCCATGTCTTATGGAATCTTGTCCCTACAAGGGTATGTAAATACAGACCACACACACGCACGCACGCACACACGCACGCACACACGCACACACACACACACCAGGCCATCACAAGTGACTCATGATAGTGTTAATTACCATGACTCAGGGGCACAGGATTAGGCTTGCAGTTACATAATAGAGCACTTATGAGTCTCTCATAACTGAAGCAAAGAAAGAGATTTTTTTTACCTCCAGACACTGCCAGCAAAAGTCTGAGAAACAGACAGACAAACATGCTGACGCAGACTTCCACAGACAGGCAGACAGACAGAAACCGCCACAGGCAAATAGACAGACAAGCAGACACATGCTGACAAGCAGACAGAGCCTGACTTATTTTAAGACAAACGGAGAGATCAGCAGACAGAACCTGACTTATATTGAGGCAAACGGAGAGATCAGCAGACAGAGCCTGACTTATATTAAGACAAACGGAGAGATCAGCAGACAGAGCCTGACTTATATTGAGGCAAACGGAGAGATCAGCAGACAGAGCCTGACTTATATTAAGACAAACGGAGAGATCAGCAGACAGAGCCTGACTTATATTGAGGCAAACGGAGAGATCAGCAGACAGAGCCTGACTTATATTAAGACAAACGGAGAGATCAGCAGACAGAGCCTGACTTATATTGAGACAAACGGAGAGATCAGCAGACAGAGCCTGACTTATATTGAGGCAAACGGAGAGATCAGCAGACAGAGCCTGACTTATATTAAGACAAACGGAGAGATCAGCAGACAGAGCCTGACTTATATTGAGGCAAACGGAGAGATCAGCAGACAGGCAGGGAGATCTGCATTCAGGTGGAATTCACTGCATTTAACAAACATGGGAAATATAGGAAGTCAAACAAAATGTGTCATTCAACCAAGCAGTTATTCTCTCTCTTTGAATGACAGCACCACTAAGTGGGGAAAAAAACACAAAGCACTGCGGCAGATGGTGCGTTAACATGGGTCCTTAACACAACAAGAGATGGCAAAAAAAAAAAAAAAACATAAGCCTGAGAAACAGCAGAAATCTGATCTCAGAGCAACTAAAAGAACAGCTGATACTGAGCCGCTAAGGACAACTAATCCTCAGACTACAGTGTCATCTATGCTACTGTTGTCTGCATGTAATAGAAAAGTTTCGCCATTAGAAGTTCAGATTAAATTTAATATTTTACTGAAAATTTATCTCTTAAAAAGTAGGTAGTGAGTTAAATAACGTCAGAGACGTTTCTAAGAATCAACTGGTTGATTAACAGGCATTCACTAAGGATGTGGACATTCATGCACATAGGCACGCAAACACACCAATGAATACATACACATACATACAGTCATGCACAAAACACATGCACACACTCTCATACTCAGATTTGCATGCACAAATGATCAAGGAGAGACACACGGATGCACAAACAGATATGAATCCCGACACACATACACTGACATGCTGAATACCTCCACACATGCAGCAGAGGACCCAATTAGCCCAGAACAGGTGAGTCACAGAGATTAATGATCGTTCTCCAGAGTGCAATATCAACAAGGCCACGTCAGCACACGGTGGACCTTTCAACAAAATTCAGAGCTCCTAGGGAGAGCTAACTAACCCCCAACTCATATCAGCACCCCCCTCCCAAATGCAGCTGGAGATAATTGCGATTAAAGCCTGAAACAGTAGGCCAGACCAGAGTTAGACGTCACACTCTGGATGCCATTGGGGTAATGATGGTGGCTGGGGAGTGACTGATGTAGATGAATGTCAGAATTAAGCGAATTAAGCCATTTAGGAAGCATGTGCAGCATTACACCATTACAGTGCCCTCTTGACAGATAGAAAAAAAAATAGGCTGAAACACACAGAAACTCTACTCACCTCAGTCCCAATTTACCACTGATTTTATGATTCCCATTATTCCTTGGCTGGAGAAAAAGGTACAGTGCTTAACAAATTTATTAGACCACCTAATGTAAGGTTTATGCCACAGCTGCCCTGAATTAACAGTGTTGGTAATCACCCAAATACTTTTAATGTTTCTGTAATGGTTAATCCACCAGTATGCGCAAGCTCTTTAACTGAAATGATATTTTAATGCTAAAATACAATTATTGTTGTTATTCATGAATTTTTGAATTTACCGTTTTACAAAAAAGCAGAAATAGTTAAGCACATTATTATTTCTTGATTAAGATGCCAAATAACAGTTATTTTCTTGCATTACTGAACATAAAAATTTGTTTTAGTAGTTGAATGCAAGAATGCAAGCCGTTATCAAGGCCAAAGGAGGCCATTCATTATTTGCCAAAGAAATAAAATTATTTTTATGTTTTTGAAAAATTTCTTAAATATTCGTGTTTTCTCATTTTTTTATGACAGGTGGTCTAATAATTTTCTTAAGCACTATATGAAAGCGAATATTTTCAAAAATACGTGCGCGAAGAGAATGAAAACTCAAGTTGCTTTTTACTCTGACGATTGCTTTCTTTGTTTTGCCAGGACAACGCAGGGGTCAGATATCAGTGGACTGCAGGGCACTCTCAGAAATTAAGGTTACTGCGGAAGTACATTCTATGCCTATTAAGAAAAATTATTAGCAAATGTAACCTGAAAGCTAAAAAGATGTTCTCTGGGTTCCAATCAGCACATTTTGCGAACGAATGTACAAAGTAATATTTGTTACAGGGCGCAATTTAACAAACCTAAAGGCTATCACCCAAATCTCATTTTACACACTTCTACCTTTTTTTCTGTGAGAGTAAGGAACATATTAGTCGGCTTCAGTTCACAGAGGACTGCTGAGCGGTTACTCCCACATCCCAATGACACACACCCCCGCCACCCAATAAACCACCCCAGCCTCACCATCACCAACAATGACCAGACAGGCAAGATCCAATTTAAACACACCATGTGCTTTTATTTACAAAGAAGAGCGAGAGAGAGCTCATTACAGGTCCACAAGTGTGACCTCATTCATAACCATAGGCAGTATACAAGTTTGGAAGAGTGTCCAACATTTTTTTATGATACATACAAAGAATGTCCTCAACAGAACAATCACTCTGGTAAATGAATGCGACAGACTTCTAAAACACAGGCATAGAATTATTTGGGGGAAAAAAAACGGTAGAAAAAGCCTGCTCTTCAAGGGTTCAAACAACACAGCAGCTTTCTCAGCAAAACGGTAAATACAATGTGGCACTTGGTCAAGTTTCTGATTAGACAGAGAGTCTATTGGTGACCTACATTTAAATGCAAATAAATGCATAATTATACTACGAATCAAACCTTGGTTTGATGATGATATATTACTCACCGATGCAGAAAACGGGCATAATTTATACACAAACACATACATACAATAAATCAAATTTGCAGGATGTTGATACACAATAGGGTAATCAATACCGTAACACATTTATCATTTACAAGGAAAAAGCACAAATATGAGACAATGCAAAACAAATTAAAGAAATAAATTAAATGCTTCAAGTGACAGCTCTAATTTAAAAAGCTCAGGCTGCAGCTGCAGAAACAGGCCATGACAGCCGTAGTTCCCATATTCTAAAAAGTACTAACTTGTGCTGCAAAAAAAAAAAAAAAAAAAATTATAACAAATAAAAACATCAGCATACAAGTAGATTAATCAGATTCCATGAGGACCCATCCGACTTCATTTCCAAACCTCATCGCCATGGTGATGCACAACTCACCTATCCAGCAGTACTTTAACGCCTCAATAGCTAGGGAAACACCACAATGCCTATTTCCACTGAAATATAGATTAATTCCTGAGATGTGAGTCTGCCAACAGAGGAAAGATCCCCAGGCATTCTGAGCCGTCCCCTGGCAAGTGGCGCTTCGTGATTTCACGAAGGGGAAAGGTCTGGAACAGCAAATGCCTTTGAAATTCCTTACTCCGCTCACGCGCCTTTTGTTGTGTATTAATTTCACATTTACGGTTCAGCTTGTGCATTTCTGGTCCCTACCCAATCGAATTGTATTTATCTGGAAACTGGAAGACATCAGGCTGTTCCGGGTTAGTTTAATGGCCATCTCTTCCAGGCTGGCTCAGAGCAGAGATGGTTTGGTCGGTGCAGTCAACTGCTTTAATGGAAGAACTAAAGCCATAACAATATTCAGGTTCTAAGGACTAGGGTGGAGGACGCCTCTGGATAGAGCTTAGGGAATAAGGTACATAAGAGAGGGAACTTAGGGCCCTGTTCCTCTAATCACAGTCCTCAAGGGCCAGAAACTTGGTTTCTCACAATCCCTTAACCTAAAAGTCAGGTGTGAAGCCAGTCCGGTCTGTCAGTGGCTGTAATTGTTCAGTTACCTCAGAGGAATGAAAATTCACATTTGGATTTGAAGATGCCTGGTGTACAATTTATGGGATGTAGAGTGCAGTTTTGCCAATAAGTTGTTATTACCTTATAACAGACTTTGTGAATCACAAATTTAATGAAATATCCAGCATTCAGTCATGATAAAAGATGCAAAGGTACTTCCCAACGACCGAATTAAACAATATCACTAGCACACCCTACCCCAGAGTCAACAAACCTTCATATAAATCACTGGCTCTTTTGTTTTTAACCCTTTCTGTGCCGTGGGCAACTATGGTTGACCAATGATGTGAGAAATCAAAATCAGATGCTGTTGAAAACCTATCATGTGGCAACTTGTTTAAAAGAGCTCCCACAGGGAGCTCTTTTAAACAAGTTGCCACATGATAGGTTTTCAACAGCTCAGGATAACTACATTTTTAATTCCTTGAAAATGTATTCAACGCTCAAAGGGTTAAAGATTATTATTGGTGTAACCTACTGGACTACAGCCTCACTCCAAGCCCCACCTCATATACCTCCATGACCTATTTTGGGTCCTCAGCTTAAGTTTAACCCATTTAAACCGGGACAGCATGTGCGCATTTTAAGAAGCCGACACAGATATGCGCGTAATTTTGAAAGTACCGTAATTACTGTAAGTTTTGCGCAATAGAAAAAAATTCCAACTGTTCCTGAAAGCTGAGAAGCTGTGCTTCAGCCCAAATACAGGTTACTATGGTAAACATGGCAGCATGATTCTCTGCTGGGATTTTTGCATTAGGCCTTAAAGGGTTAAGAAACACTGGTATATATCTCCTCACAATGTCGGGAGGGTTATGCTGGCACAGAAAGGCTCTGTGGGATAAGACGCACATTGCCATCTCCTGCGTGCTTGCTAAACTTAGAGCCAGTGCCCACACACAATAAGCCAGCTTTAATTAAAAACAAGCGATCAATCTACTCTGCGTCTTCTCACTTCTTGCAGGGAAAATAACACAATGAGGACGGGTAAAGTTTTGTTTTTGAAGGAGGATGGTTACCATTTGAGAAAATGCTATTTAAAGACTAATGAAATGAGTAATTTATCATTTGCTTGAACCAAAAATAAGCTGGCAGGATTCGAAGCTCAGTAATAAGAACTGCAAAGATCAGTGAAGACCCAAAGTTATGGTATAGTGGGAACCATAGTGCATACTCCCAGAGATGTGTGTGCGAGTAAGTGTGAGTGAAAGTGTGTGTGTGTATGTACATGTGCAAATGTGAGAGTGTGTGTCTACGCAAGAGCTTGTTTGTATGCGTGTGCGTCAGAGTGTCTGCACCTGTGGATAAATGAATGTAAGAACGTTTAAGTACGTGTGTGTAAGTGTCTTTATTTCCGCACTTGTGTATGCAGGCATGCTTGTGTATGCATGTTTGTGTGCACGTGAGTCTGTGCGGATCAAAATTAGACATAATCTGTCCAAACGGAGGAAAACAGGAAGTCACGGTAATGGGGTGGTATAATTTGAATTTCATTTGCATTTTGACTGTCAGCAATGGAAACCGCTGATGTCATCACAGCCTCCGATTTTCTGATTGCAGGAAAATCAAGCTATACTTCCAGAGCAACAATGTCCGAGGGTTTTTGTGGTTTCGTGTCAATCAGCTGCCAATTCGGGCTAGTAAACGGTGACACATGGGCTTTTTAGCCACTTAACCCTTTACATCCCAAGCCCTATCTCAAGTAATCCCATTAATACCCTGAGCTTTTTGCTGAAATTGAGAAAATATCACACGATGCAAGAAAAAGCATTCGGCTCAATGGTATTTGAACAAACAGATTAGTGAATACCACAAACCCAGCTGATACTGCAGCCTTCCAGGAATGGAGTTTAACGCTGGCGTTGTAAAGGTCAATATGTCCGTCTTTAGAATTCAGTTTTAGTCCAGTAACCTTTTTTTGGGCACTTTCACTGTAGTTTACGCTCATTTATACTGTGTGCTTGGGTTATATTTTTCTGGCTGCAATGCTGGTTTTATTGTTGTAACTGTTCAATGCTGCCCTCTTGGCCAGGTCACTCTTGGAAAGGAGATTTTTAATCTCACTGAGTCTTTTTACCAGGTTAAATAAAAAATTAATAAAAAATAAATACAAATACAACAAATTCTGCATATAATGCAATAAAATTACTTCTATGGTTTGCTCGAGTAGTACATACATGTTTACATACCTTTGCACATGTATAGAGAAGGAGGCCTAGTTCTACAAATTTTTTTTTGAAATGGTGCGGTTCAATTCCTGATGGACCTATTCATCTTATGCACCACATAATCAAAGACGTCAGACAGCTGGCTACTCTGTAAACGAACTTCTGTTTCAGCATCGCAACTCAATTCAGAGCGGTCTAGTAGTGGTAAACAAGGACAGGCTGAGTCGTCTATATTTTGCCATCA